>BSBK01003711.1:1597500-2189667 GCA_027943335.1 Chamaecyparis obtusa | reverse complement strand
GAGAGAGTGATAAAGGGGAGAGAGGGAGAGAGAGAGTGATAAGGGGAGAAAGGGAGAGAGAGTATGGGGGAGGGAGAGAGATACAGAGAGAGCACTCTCTCTCTCTCTCTCTCTCTCTCTATCTCTCTCTCTTCCTCCCACTTTGAATATTTCTCATCACTATGTGAAATTTATATCTTACATAGGGCACACGTGTTTTTTAAAGGATTTGAATTTGCCAATCCTAAGGCTTGGATTTGCCTTGGAGATCCAACCCAAAGGCTTGGACAATTGAAATAGGCCCGAGATGTGTTTTCCCAGACATCCAAAAAAATGACATCTTTTTTGTGTGCTCCTCGTTGGGTTTACTCGTGGCTCGAGAACATAAAAATCAATCGATGTGATATTGCAGATCTCTATTAGCTATCTAAGCATATAATTTATTTTGAATTTTGATTATGTTAAGTTTTTTAACTCTAATTTCTTTTGTGTGTATGTCCATTTTTTATAAAAAACCAACATGCAGTATTTTGGGCATAGATTTTGCTTGTTTATCAAATTTTGAAATAAGTTACATTTTTAGAAACTAGACTCCATTCTACACACTTTAAAAAAAAGAAAATTTAATTTTTGATTAGTTTTAAATGATTATTAGGGGGAGCACACAAAAATTTCATGTTTTCAGGATGTGTGCACTTCGTAAATTCATCAAAAATTATACGTTCATAAAAAAATTACCTAAAAAATCCAAGATAAACTACGTGGTGTTAGCTAACTTCTCACTGGAGCGATTAAATTTTTTTTTAAAAAAAGTTAACATTTTAGGGGGAGCACACCAAACACTATGTTATGTTTTTGGACAAAAAATAGGACCACTTTTTGTGCTCCCCCTTTTTGAGGGCCTTAATCTAAACCATTTTCAAAATAAGTTAGTAGTTTAGGAACTAGATTCAGAGTATTACAACTCTTTTTTTTGTCGCATCTTAAAATTTTGAGTCTAACTATCTTCAATTTCTTGTTGAAGAGAGTTTTCTGATTTTAGCAAAAAAGTGGCATCTTATACCCCCTTTTTGGTCCCCCATCTTTGTGCACCTACCCTTATATAAAAATGATATTCCTTCTTGATGACCCTTGCTTCAAATGTGTTCTGAATACCATTCAAATCTAATTGTGCATGTCGATAACACACATGTACCATAATAGTAATTTGCTCTGAAAAATAGTATTTTGACTGAATTGCCTTTTGATGAACAAAAGAATAATTTTCTACAAATTCAACAACTGATACAATAGTTCCAAGTGGGAAATTGTCTCTCAGTGTTTGAAATTGTTGTGCTTGCCACTTTGGAAAAAAAGCATGATGAATGTAGGGTTGAATCAATTTTAAAAATTTTTCCATAAATACTCCAACATTTATCTCCTCTTCAACATATTCTAACCTTTTGGATTCTTTCCCAAATTTTGTTTCATTCTTTACATATTTGTAACTCTTGCAATTTACCATCTTTGTTATATCAATATTTTCATTTTTCAAAAGAAAAAGAGACAAATCGACACATGTTTGACATATTCCTTTTATGCAATTTATTTGTCCAATTACATCATCTCTTTTGTCACATAAAATGGATGAGATGAACTCACTTCATCTAGTAGGAGGAGCCTTTTCAAAACCATAAGTGTCTTCTACAAACTTTTGAAAACCTGATAGTGGAGATCAAATTCAATATGATAACGACAACAACAACTTTCAAACACTTTGTTTGTCCTGATATATATGGCTTCTATCTTTCAAACAATGTTTGCCCAATCTTTATATTAGGATTTGAACTACAAAATGACACATACATTTCATGTTGTGTTGTGTCCATCCAATTTTTCATATGATATTCATATTGATTAGCTGAAATTCTAATGTTTGATAACATCTCTAGTGTTTGACGAAGGATGTGTATTATCATTCCAAAATGATGTGACAAAATTTTTGTTCCTTCATCAATCCTATCAAAACGAGGAGCTCTAAACATTATTGCCCAATTGCCTTCCAAGGTGCTATCATCCAAAAGTATTCTCCTATTAACATATCATGATATTGTTTTCCTATTCAAACCAAAGTGAGATGAAACTGAAGATATCTATCTTTTTCATTCCATAGTGTTACCTACAATGGATGTCAACATAAATTTTCTTCTAATGGACTTATCTATAGTTCGAGATCACTTCCGTAGCTAGTTCAAACCTTTCTTAAGATTTTCAATCATATCAGTTTGCATGTCAACAACTTTTCTCTTCTTTGATGATGTGTCTATACCCAATAATTTTAATGCCCCTTCCAACTTTTTGTTTATAAGTATAAGTGAAAGCAATTGACCTTGTTCAAGTGTTTCAAAATTATTAAATTTACCCAATATTTCTCTTGCTATCATTTTCATTGATCTCTTCTTAGGAAGACTTAAGTGTTGAACATTAGCAAGTGATCTCAAATTGTCCACATCCATTGTAAGTAAATGATCTAAATTTCTATAATTAATAGTTTTCTTTGAATTTTGAGCTAAATTTAAAAGTTCATCCATACCATTATGAGCACGTGATGTTGACCCTTCTCCAACATCAATTGTTTGAGCTTCTGTAGGGAGCAATCCTGACCCTTCTTCAATGTGTAATTCTTTAACTTGACTTGACCCTCCTACTTCAGCTTGTCTTTCAACTTCTTTAGTTTTATGATAATATGTCAATGCAGCTTCACGATTTCTTTGTTCAGTACCAGGTGACCTTTTTCTAGAGGATTTACTTTGTCTTCCTTTCTTGTTCCCCATTTCTTCGAGCTCCAAAAAATGTCTTCCACATGATCGTCAACAAAAATTTCTTCTTCAAAAATACTTTAACCTAATATTTTTCCTCTCCAAAATTATGTCTTTGAAAAAATAGAAATATCAATCCTCCTTCAAAAAATGCCTTCAATAATAGAAAATGTGAATTTATTAATTGCAATTCGATGTAAAATAGAAGTAAAATGTTTTATTTTTATACTATTTAAAAAAAAAAATTACAAAATAATTTTACTAGCCGACTTCGCGCGAAGTAGATACTTCATGTGAAGTACCAAGGCAAAATTTTGGTGGTGTCTTTTCTACCAAGATTTTCACTTGGGAGGCTTTGTACGAAGGGTCTTCGCATGAAGCCCCTCAAGTGTCTTCGCACGAAGACCCCAAAACTGAGATTTTGCCCTCAGAAAATAACTTAATTGCAGAAAAATGGTCTTCCGAGGCCTGAAACAAGGACTAAACAAGATGATTTTTTCAAACAAATGATGTCAAATGATGCTATTCGGAACAAGCTTTGTAATGAATATAATTTTAATACATTTTGAGTTCATTATCACTTTTAAATATTACTTTAACTAAACATAGGTTGTTTGGTCATTCAACAACTTGTCTCTTCAAGACTTCGGGAAAAATAGTAAATGATAAAAAAAAATATAAAAAATATGTAGGAGAAGCGTATTTGTGTTACCTTTCTATGAAAAAAAGAAAAAATTAATTTCGATATACATAGATCAAGTTAGAGTGATCCAAGTGACCTTATGTCTAAATTACAGTTACTGTCACTTTAAAACTTAATAAACTATGAAATATTGATCCGAAATGAATAAAACCAATTGCATCCTTTAGATATTGAAGTTAAAAATATAATCTCAAAATAATTACATTGTTATCATATTTTAAAAAAAAGTCATGTTGATCCAAGTGACAGTAACTCCTTAAAAACATAGTTTTTTCACGCAAACCACTTTTAGAAGGAGAAGGAAAAATGAATTTAAATGATTTTTTTTTAAAAAAAAATATATATTTAGAAACTAGAAAGAAAATTCTAAAAGGCTCTAGTTTACATCATCTTCAAATTTCTAATAGTTTTGTGGCAACAGATGTTCGAAAGTGAAGTTTTTTATCAGAATGTTGAACTCTATGTCAAAGTTGGCCAAAAGTAGGACTCACTATTGTGGGACCACCCCCTGAATCAAATAGTGAAAGAAAATCAAGGAAGTGTGAGATCTCCTCCTCATCACAACAAGGAACTTGAGTCAGGAGATCTTTGTTGCTCAAAAGGGTATTGTTGAATACACTAGTAGAAAGTTAAGAATTAATTCAGAGAAAGTCTCTATTTAAAACCAAATGTAATGCAAAATGTGTGTACTATAAATTAATTATTGATAGTGGAAGTGAAAATATCTTGTGACTATATAGAGATGGTGATTAATTTAGGACTTGAAAAAGTGAAACATTTTTCTCCTTATAGAGTTTCTTGGTTAGAAAAAGGGTATCAATTGTTGGTGGATGAAAAAGATTTGGTTAAATGTTAGAGTATTGTTAACTTTATAAAGATATTGTGTTATTTGATCTCATGCCCATGGATATGTGTCATGTCTTTCTTCCAGTAGACTACAAAAATTTGACAAGAAGGTGGTATATAGTGGAAGAGATGGTAGCTACACTTTTGAGAAGAATGGTTTCAAACATACGATGTTTCCTTTACAAGAACCAAGAGAGGACAATCTTAGTGGCAATGGTAAAGTGATGTTGGTAAATGAGATAGAGCTTGTCAATAATTAGGAAGAAAAGGAAACAATAGTAGAAACCAAGGAATTATTTCTTCATTCTTTTAAATCTTGCAATGATATGGATGGCTCTAATTTGTGTGGAAAGGAAATTGTTGATCACATAAGCATAAGGCCAAGAAAGAATTTCACTAGCAGAACTTCGTAATCCATGCGAGAAAAAAAAACCCCACCTAAGGAGTCTAATGTAAGGGAATCATTTCCCTCTGATGTTTTATTTTTTTATGTTAAATTTTATTTTCTATAAATATCTTTGTTTAGCATGTCTTTTGTTTGTAGTTTGGTTTTTTTCTATTCCAGTTTACCTGAAGGTTAGAATAGAATATTTTAACAATTGGATTCTTATTTAGTTTTACAATATAAATGACCCTTGGAATCATTCAACAAAAGTATTTTAGGTAGAATGATAAGGGGGTGGGGATAATGAATGGTCAAGGATGAAAATTTTCCTAATTAACACAAGTTGGAAGAAGATAGAAGGAAGGAAGTGATATAATAGAGAGGTTTGGCTCAAAAAGATGTGATGTAGAAAATAAAGGAAGAGGTATTGCTAAATGTAGAAAAATGAATGTAGGTTATGACGAAAATTAAAAAATTTCATGCAAATATGAAATCTGTGTTAGGAATGAATGTTGAATATATCCTATGGGAGAGTATTTGTAGCCATTTTGTAGTAGTTATTGTTACATTCATTACTGTGATTGTCATTGATGTCAACACAATGATCTACTAAAGATTAGCAAAGAAGAAGACAATATTTGAGTTAGCACACATGTGATATTGAAGATAAAGCTATGTAGAGTTGAGGACTTACTCTATGATGTTCTATAATATTGTAGTTAAGAGCACGTACGGAAATTCATTTATTCATGATAGTAATGAGGAAATCAGTGGAAGCAGTATTCAGGCAGTGTTCCTGAGTAGCGATTTGTGGAAATCAGAGGATGTCTCCTAATCGGGATTGAACCTGATCATGCACAGTTATGAGGTAGTTGAAGAAATGTTGTTAGTGATGTGGACATGAGTGCAAGTTTCGAGGTTGCACGAGTGAAGAATTATCTTAATTGGAAGCCGATAGTTTTGTGTAATTTTTATGTAATGTGTGGAAAATTTTATTTTCTAATTTGTATGCCGACTCATTTGTAATTACTTGAGTATGGTATAAAGGAAGGAATGTTTTCCTTATTCTAATATTTAGTTGTGTATTGTATTTGAAAGTGAATTGCAGAATTGTGAAATAGTTTTTGGAAGAGGATATATGAAGTATAGAGATCTGGTATTGAGATCTAAAGAAGCAGTTGGTGTAGTTTGGCACAGTTAGAGAAGGAGTATTGAATTTTTGAGATCAATAATATTTTGATATTATTCTGTTGAGTAATACAAAGATTAGTTGGGCAATGTGTTCAATGATCGTACACCTGAAGCTATTTGGGCAGTGGGTCCTTTTGTCTTCTATAACTCCTAACAGAGTTAGAATATTTTAGCAGGGATTCAAAGTCTCCTAAAAGGGACTCATATGTACTGAATGTATTTCATAAGACTCCTAAAAGAGTCCATCCTCTCACAAGGAAATTTCATATTAGTGCATCTTTTGTGGGCATCATTCCCACTGGGGTTTACTCTTTGATCAAGAGATTCCCTAGTCAACATATCTTGTGTCATTGTGTATGTATATCTTTCTATGGTTGTTGGTTACATTTCTTACATTGTTAAAATCTATTGAAGTTGATAAAAGTTATATTTATCTTATAACTGATTCACCCCCCCCCCCCCCCCCTCTCAGTTATCTTGGTGGACTTTACTTTCTAACAATCTATTCAAGTCCAACCATAATTAGCAAAGAAATTCATAGGCATTCAATCATCATCCAAGATAATACTACTTCATGAAAACACAACAAACATGTTAGATAAACATCAAACCAAACCAAATGCCCTCATGAAACTCTTGATTCACTTGTCCTCCTATTGAAACCAAGATCTTGTTTGTGAATGAAATGCAGGTTATCTCAATTTTGTAGCACAAAGCACAAGAGGCTATGGTGAATGGAGATGGTTGATTGATGAACAAATGATAGACAATGTTAGTAATCAAGATAGCAAGAGGATAATGATGATAGATAAGATAATATTAGATGAGATGTGATTGCATTAGGTATTAGATCAGATGGATTAGATTATTGGCTTCAATCATTCAAAATGAAGAGAAAATGTCCTTTTTCCCTTTGAGATAAGAGGCAAAAGACAAGTGGCTAAGATTAAAAGTTTAGGTAGGGTTTTGGTAGGAGTGAAGGAGATTAAGAGGTAAAAAGAGTGAGTGGTTGAGATTAAGAGGCAAAAGGAGGCATGTTAAATTTTCAAGGTCCATTGCACTTAGACACAAGCTAAGTGGAAAATAACAAATGAAGAGATGAATGACAAGTGGTGCATGGAGAAAATTTTAAGAATTGATCCATGTGATTAAACCCATGACTGGTTAAAATGGAAAGAAGAGGATTTAGGAATTTATAAAATAAACAAAGGTGTTTATTTCAAGAAATAGACTATCATAAAAGGCTTAATTAAATAAATAAGAATTTATTTAATTTTTGGATCTAGAAAAAGCTAATGAATTATTTAAATAAATAATAAATATTTATTTAACTAATAGATGAATAGGCTATTGAATCAATTAAATAAACATAAGTGCCTATTTAATTAATAGTCAAATTTTGTTGGTTTCATGAGGTAATTTTTAGGTGTCTACAAGTTCATCAATAATAGAAGGGCCAATCGATAGGATCAATCAACCAAGGAAGAGCTTGGTGTTACAAAGGCTTGAGGTGTCTATTTTTTAAAGGAATTTCATTCTTTGTGAAGGAAGGGCTTGTGGACTATGAAAGGAAGAATTTTTTATTCAAGTGGTACTATGATGAACCCACAATAGTGGGTTACACTATTTTTCCCAAACAGACACTGAACTCTACATTTTGAATTTTTTTTTCAGATTCAGATGCATATTGTCGTTAAACCATTCAAAATCGAAAGATGAAGTAAATTAGAGTCTGTTAGAATTTTTTGTCTAGATTCTTTTTTTTTTTTTTGGATTGACTTGAATGGTTTTTTTATTTCTCCCACAAAAACTAGTATGTTGTTGAAAATGTCATTTTCAAAGAGTTACATTGTTTTCATAGAGCATAACTTTTTTTCTAAAATAGATATCGATGTGCTTCTTTCAAATTTAGTTTTGTAACATCCATATGGAGGGCATGAAATTGGTTTGATGACATTATCACTATTATTACATATTTTATTAATATTTATAGTTTACTAAACTGTAATTTTGACATACCTTGACTACATAGCTTATAACTTGTCGTGTATTTGTCCAATTTCATTTTTATTTTTTTTGATAGAAATAGAACTTCAATACCTAGGGCATAGATATTTTTTATTTTCTCTCATTTACTATTTTTCCATAAGCATTAAACATAGAGGTATACATACAATGAAATATCTATGTTTAGTAAAACTAAAAATACAAAGTCATAATAAAATTTTAATATATATTAACATTATAATAATTAGAAATATATTTCTCATTGGTACCTTACTACATAGATAGGTTTTTCAAATGGATTCATTTGATTTTCCAAAAGATAAATTCGAAGTAGTTTTTTCAGCATTTTAATAGGTGCGAAGAAGACTGCATTGTAGGTATGAATGAGGAGTATAGATGTTATACAAATTTTTTTTTATCTAAGAGGCTTTGAGCTAACCATTTGTAATTAATTCCTTCAAATGGAACCTCTTAAGGCTTAAATCATCATATTTTATTAAAAATATGTTATTTCAGCAAAAATTAGCTCATGTCTAAAAAAGTGTAACCCACTATTGTGGGGCTACGTTTTATTTTTATTTAGTGAAATATAGGCATGAATAGAGTAGAGAATCCTCAGTCTTGAAGAAATGAAATAATACATCAAGAGATGGAGAATAGTCAGGTCTTATCTTTATATTTGTAATTGGTCCTTTGTTATCCATTGTAGTAAGACACAATTTAATTCATTATATGAATGTTTTGATATTAACTATGTTATTTGAATTTTGTTGCCTTAATGATAGAAGAAGTTGCATTGGTATTTGGTTTCTGAATGTGTTCCCATCAAACCTTTAGGTGTTATCTCTATTTGAGCATTAGACATTTTCATTAGTATCAATCAGATCAGTCGGCAATCTAAGTTGATCAGTTTGTAAAGGATGGAATAAGAAGCTATAGAAGCTAGTCAGTTGAACATACAAAGCCTTCATACCGAACAATCACAAGGCAGAACCGAAAGCTAAATGGATACATGTTTAACCAAGTATGTTTACCGAGCATTAGAGTATACCAAGCACTGAGTCAGTAAACACCGAGCATTTTGCACACCGAGCATCAGTCTATTCATCGAACAAAGAAGGTTGTTTTTACTGAGTTGTTCAGGAAATGACATAGTAATCAGTAATGACACATTTATCTATGCAAATGGTTTACAGAGATCCATAAAATGTTTTACCAAGATCAAGGCATATTTATTATAGATGTAATCATTAATTATTGTGATGATTCCTATGTAATTGTTAGATCTAGGTTATTTTTGTACACCATAGATCTTAGGTTTTCTAAGATGTTGTAAATCTAATTAGGTCATAGCAATTTGCTATATAATTTTAATTGTTGTCATTTGGACATGATCAAATATACATGACAAGGAGATCATGAAGTAGTAGCCACCTATCAGGACATCAGAATTTAGACAAGGTTTGCATGAATGAGAAGTTATTAGAAATAGTATTCAGTTTATCAGAAACACACATGAATGAGAAGTTATCAGAAACAGTATTCAATTTATCAAAAACACACAAGGCTACCAAGAAGAACAGAGAGCGATTTACTACACATCAAGGTGATATTTATTCAGTATATCATAGATCTTTCAGACAAGTTGAATTTTTCATTTACAAATATTTTCTGTTATCTTCTAACCATTATAGCAGAGTTATAAATCTCCTAACAGAGTAGACTTAACAGTCTGATTGTAAATCTTGTAACCGAGTGTACAATTATTTGGTGTTGCTAAAATCCTCTTACAAGGTAGATCTAATCAATCTTATTGTTACTCATAACAGGGTAAGATCACCAGAAGTGATCACACTTGTAGCCTTAACTGACATACTTTATTTACTGTAGTAGCAAAGAATTTGTGGGTGTCATCCCTACCGCAATTTTTGCCTTCTTGTATCATCTTAAAATGGACTTGTACTTCAATCTTGATAGGTTTAGCACCCTCATTTAGTGCATTTTTTATGATATATTTGTATTTAGGATGCATTTGCACTTGATTCCTTTGTTCTGCATGAAATTAGGGTTAGGATCACGAGGATTATCCTTAATTTCCCTTCTTTGTGGCTCTATTTTCTAGGTAGGATCTAGGTATTGGTCCTCCTAGCCCTCATCACATTCATTCTAGGTCTCTGTGCCTTCTCCTAGCACTCTTTCCTATTTTCTCACTATCCCAAGTCCCTGGCCATCCTCGGGACTTCCTGTTTTGAATACTAATTGGATCTGGACCTTTGGGTCAAGGTTGAGGTCAACCTTGACCTAGTTCAAGGTTGAGGTCAACTTTGACCTAGGTTAAAGTCAAGGTTGATCTTGACCCCTGTCATTTTTTGGTCCCCCTTTTCAAATTGGGGTCATAGCGGGCCCCGAAATCAATGTCGAGCCTTCGAATCTGAATGCAGAAGGGTTTTTATTCAAAATTCATTTAATTCCTTTCCCTCCTTAGTTGGTTATTTTGATTGGACCATAATTTGAGGTGAAATTTGAATTATGGGCCCTTACATTGCTCGAGGAGCCTTACCTTGAGATCTCTATATAAGCCCTCTCTTTTACCTTCATTTCTCAATCAAGGATCAAGATTTCATCAAGAAAGCAAGCAAGCAAGCGATGGTGAAGGGATGAAGAAAGATTGCAAGAGGATGATATAGAAGATCAAGTCATTGCTGATATCAAGCATTTTTGTGGACAAACTATTGTGGACATTCCTTTGGACCAAGAAAGATCCCTTATTCCTTGATCCACCATTTTCAACATTCAAGCATTCAAAGATACAATCGTGGGGTAGCAATTACAGATTGTGAGTTTGCTAGGAGTACTTTAGCCTTGGGGGCTTGGTATGCTTTCTTTATCATATTCTTGAATCTATGCATTGCTTTCACATATCAATTCATGTTAGGGTTTCAATCTAGAGGATTAGATCTTGGCATTACACATTCAATACACAAACATATTCTATTACATCTGGCTATCTGTGGAGGAGGAGATGATGAGCTACAACTGATTGAATATCTAAGATGAGCTGAAGAACTATGATTAGAGATCACCAAGTACTAAAATAATATGTAAGATGATTAAATTAGTCAATATATTGTCATTGATGTCAACTAGCTTTGACAATACTTATCATGTAAGTTACAAACATCTGAATAATCTATTGAACAAGAAAAGATGAAGAACAACATTATCTACATGAGGAAAAGATGGATATGACAGAGAAGGAAAAGGTAAACCTTGGGTAATTTATTTGATGAGGCTATGAATGTATATTGTTGACTTGATCATGTTTCATTAACCTATCTTGAAGAAGAGATTCAAAATTGGACAAGTCAATGTGGTCGGTAATTGAAGTTTTCTGTATACACCAAGCCAGTGCTATGTATACTAAGTGATAGTATTAACTGAGCTAGTCTAACTAGTTATCACCGACGCATTTCTTTGTAAACTGAGTATGGATGAAAACTTTAAATGCTAAGGTTAGCTGACGGAATATGATGAGCTGGATTTTTCATGATTTCAAGGTTAAGGATAAAGTTTGTTTTGAGATCCACGACTGACAAATTTGAAGATGATCTAAAGGATGAGATTGAAACATTTTATGAATACATCTACCGAGGTATGTTTAAGGGGAAAAAATGGATGAACGAGATTAAGCAAAAAATTCTTAGGGTTGAGAAGAAAACATTTTACCTGTCTATTTAAGAGACATGAGTTTCATTATTGAAAAATTGCCAGAGGAAGGAGACTGCAAAGAATTCACGTGAAAGACAAGTTTCATGCATGCTTGATCAAGCTGGTTATTGAAGAACCAAGTTGCAGAGTTATTACCGAGCGTTAGAGAATCATTTACCAAGCAAAGTAAGTAGAGATATTGAAGGAAGTGAATTGCTTAGTGATCAGAGGATTATTTCTAAGGGCTTAGCATAGATCTAAATATTTAAAAATTGAGTTGTATTTGAATCAGATCATTACTATATCAGTTTAACCATTAATTTAGAAAATCTCTTAACCGAGTGGACTATACAGTCTTATGTTCTACTCTATGACATTCTACCAAATGTAAAGTGTTATCTTGTTGACCCCATAGTGAATGCTTTTTAGAAGTTAACGGTTAGTGTTAAATCCTCTAACAAGGTCACACCTAACAATGTGTATTGTAACCTTTAACAAGGTTGGCTCTTCACCAAGCTCACTTTAGAAGAGTAAAATTTTTGGGTTACCGGTCCTAGGTGGTTTTTCCCTTAACAGGGTTTCCATGTTAAATCATTGTGTTATGTGTTTGTTGTTATGATTGCTTTTCTATCATAATTTTTATGTTGCATAATTGATTTAGTCGGTAATCACATTTGGATATTTACTGGTAATCGGTAAAGGCATAGAGACAGATTAATTTTATATGTTACCAAGCTGCATATTTTGTTTAAATTATTTTGTGAAGTAGATATTTGTATTTGGGACTTAGGATAATTAATTCAGCCCCCCTCTCAGTTATTCTAACAATTGTTATCAAAGCTATATTGGTTGCTTGGAAAAGAGTTTTAAGGACTTGAGCAGAAAGATCAAAAGATGTATAAGAGGGAAATGCCGAAGCTGAACAAAGGGAACTTTACTACATGACAAAGTTGAATGAGACTTCACATATCTGGAATTGGAGATTTTGTATTACACTTACTAGACAATGGCTACATTCAACCACCGATTGTACCTTTAACTCTTGATCAATTGAAAGACTGACATGAACACAACATGACTATGATAGAGATTGTTGTTGCTCTATCTGATGTTGAATTTGAGGATGTCAAAGATTGCACTATAGTGAAGGAGATGTGGGATAAACTTGCACTAGTTCATGGTGGTGATGTGAATGTGGTGAGAGCTAGAGTTGAAAGTTTGAGATGCCAGTTTGATGACATGAAGATGAAGGAGAAAATATCACACAATACTCAAACCGAATCAAAGAGGAAGTTAATTCTATTCGAGGAGCTTGAGGAACTATTGATGAAGAAACTATTATAAGTAAGATATTGAGAACCTTGCTTCCTATCTATGCAATTAGAATATCAGCTATTCATGAAATGAGGTCTGCACCTAGTAATACTCTTACTCTTGATAGTTTGATTGGTAAGATAACAACTTTTGAGATGAATAACTTTGATAATAGTGTTGTATTGAATGTTGAATTTGCATTTATGTCAACTCTTAAGATTGGTAAATCTAGCAATAAGCACAATATAAATAATGAAAGTGATAGTAACACTGATGATGAGATTGATGAACTTGAAGCACTAATGACCCAGAGATTGTAGAAGGGTAAAGGAAGATATAAAGGGAAGTTACCTTTAGCTTGTTTTAATTGTAATAAAGTTGGCCATATTTCTACTAGGTGTCATAATAGGAAAGAAGAAGACAAAGACCGAGCTGGTGATGGAAAATTTGGTAGAAGGAACAACAATTTGAATAATAGAGTAAATCAATAGTACAATAGAGATAACTGAGATCACAAAGACAAAGGTAAGTAGGCTTGTTACATTGTAGATGATGATGGTGACACCGAGACTGACACAGATGATGATGTTGAGGTAGTATTTGTGGCAATGAAAGAAGATTTTGAAGAAGAGGAAAGTTATGTAGAAACATCACTTAGGTATGTGCAGGATCATGGTATGCCAAAAAGTGGTGATGTGAAAAAGACATCCCAATTGATAAACTCTTTGAAAAATAACTATAACTATGAGTATCAATTTTTGGGGTTCGATTGTGTAGCATTTTTTTAACCATCAATGTTTCGGATCATACTACATGATCCATCATCAGGATGCTACTAGAGAGAAGAAACATGAAATGATATGTTGCAGATTTGGCATATACTAAAAAGAGGAAGGAGAGAGGAAGAGGGGAGAGAGAAGACACCTGTGCATGGAAATCCATGATGAAAAGACATACAACTAATGACAATTAGAGAAAGGGGGAAAAACACTCCTAATGAAATAACCAGAGAAAATATAAAAATGGATGCCAGGAAGTGCTTAAGCTCCAACCATACATATATACACACATATATATATATATATATATATATATATATATATATATATACATATACATATATATATGTATGTATGTATGTATGTATGTATGTATGTATATATATATATATAATATATATATATATATATATATATATATATATATATATATATATATATATATATATATAAATATACATAGTGTGTGTGTGAAAATTGTACCTGATCTGTAGACACAACACTCAGTAAAACATTAGAGGTTAGCAAAAATTAAAATCGTGCAAAATTGAAAGCTATCTAACCAAGCGATTTACTGCCTTCTAGTAGGTGCGAGATTAATGTTCTCAAATTATAATCGAGATCAGTGACCTAGACGACACCTAAATGAAGGATTTGAATGCAAAAGATGGATATGAAATATGAATGCAATTAATCTATTTTTTTGATATTTTCTATGCAATAAGAATGATAAAAACCGATATGAATCTATGCTAGATGAAATTGATATGCTATGAATCTAACAATGATATGTAATATGAATGCAAAAATAAGATTGATCTCACAAAGATGTCGATTCGCAAGAGCTTTGATTCTTCAATTCCAATTCTCCAGCATGATTGTGCAAAATATGAGATGATTTGTGAAGAGCTAAAGCCTTAATTTATAGAAATCCAGGGCTTTGGAGGTGCATGGGAAAAGCCATAAATCACTCAAATTAACTCATCTTGATTTTTGAGTTATCTGATCATGAAAGATAGTTAATTCTCAAAATCATGCAAAAACATGCAAAAACAGCTTTTTAACTCAAATTAGAGTTTAGATCAGCTTTTTGAACTCCAAAAGGATGTTGAGTTCCAAAAAGTCAATAACTTGCATTGATTTTCTGATTTGGAGTTTAACTGTTTCTTTTGAATATGCATAATAATTAAGAATTAAATAAATAAATAGAGTGATTTATCCTCAACTCAACTGATTTTTGAAATAAAATAATTAATTTATGGGTTAATTAACTATTTTATCAAACTTTTATTAAAAATTATATTATTAAATAATGACAATATGCTTTAATTAATTAAATAAGAATTTAATCAATTAAAGATAGGAATTTTGATTTATTGTCAAAATTAAATAATACAATTAATAATAGATAGAATTAAATTTAATTAAATAATTAAGTGGCAAGATATTAAATCTAATTAATTAAATATGAAAATATTCAATTAATCAAACTTTAGGATAAATGTGATTTATTGCCAAATAATTATAAAATTAAAGATAATTAAGATGATTAGGAATATTATTAGGAATATTCCCCAATGCAGAATTTAAGATAATCAATTATGATTCGATGATGTTTAGATGTGCCTTAGATTAGGACTTTGATGTCAATTTCGTTCGAATTGTCGATGTAGGAGATTAATGAACTTATAGCCCATTTTTGGGGTATTACATTTTTCCCCTCTTTGAATTACTGTGTGAAGCACAGTGGTTCAAAGATAGTCTGTGTTTGATAAAGATATGAAACTAATTCAAAAGATAAACCGATCTCAAGATAGAAACCGATTGAAAGATATTGAGATAGGAGTTGATTGATATTGAATTAAGATGGAGATAATAGGTATTGAATGACCAAAGATAATGTTCACTGTAGCAGAAAATAAACCTATGATTGCGAAAAAGTGTCAAAACACCTGATTCTGAACCTTAGGATTGATAAGAAGTGAGTGACCCATTCTAGACTCGATTGTCTTAGCAGAACTAGCAAGTATCACATCCGAATCCTTCAGTTGCCGAAGAACCAAGGAAAGAACACTATGATCTGATGGTTGCAAAAACTAATACAGTTTACAAGATTAGGAGAATACCAGATTGATATGGATCGATGAATTTGATATGCCCCAAGTGATGATAGATTTGCCCCGAGCGATGAGGACTTTTGATGAATTAGCGACTAGACGTGATTGTTGTCTTGATCACTGATGAAAGATATTGATAGATTTGATCGATAGAATTTGATTTACAGACTTTGAATGATGTGCAATACCATGCCCCCTTTGGGATTAAAATTGAAATCTGACAAGAAAAGTCAGCGTTATAGTTTAGAAGCATGTTAATTGATTTGAGAAGTGTGGTGAAACACATTCAAGAACACATTCTGCATCGTTGGAAGGTCCCAAAAGACCAAGTTTGACTAGGTTTGACCATGAGTTGACCATGGTTGACCAAGTTGAAATTTTGATAGTGTGATGTAAGATAATCAGTTAAGTTGAATACTAGATTTTTGTGATGATTGAAGGTTGATTATGCAAGCAATTAATAATATGAATGATCTCAAATTTGAATTTTGATCCTGAAAAAGGATTCTACTTGCTATTTCATTGGAGGAACCTTCGTGTGAGATGCAGTTCTTGTTAGACTTGAAGATGCGATTTGAAGAATCATTTAAGCATTGAAGTTCATTTAATCATTGTGAGATCATGCAAACATGCAAAATGCAATGAGACATGCAAAATGAAATGCAACCTAAGACCTAGGACCTAGTCACTGATCATATGTTGATTTGTTATCATCATTGAACTTTTAGGTAACCGGATAAATCAATACAATGCCCACTAGCCATGAAACCATAGACATATGAATATCGATTTGTATGCGCAAGAATCAATACAACACCCACTGGTCAACAACCATGGATATATGAATATTGATTTTGTTTTCGAAATGTCGGATTAGATATAAGCACCAAGGCACAAGCGCCAGGATGACCTGAATATCATGTCCATTTTGATATAGAAATTTGTACAAGCATCAAAACATAAATGTTGTGATGACCTGAGTACGCCTTGTATTACAAACACATCAAACAGTCAAGAGATCATTCTAAATCCAATGTGAATTACCCGTAGTGACCCTTTATCGTTCACATCCTTAGGCAAGATTGCGTTCCACAGTAGGAGAAAGAACTTACTCAAAAAGATAATAGTTAGATCAAATTTCCTTGAATTGTCTAGGTATCAATGGTCGAGGTACGCATGGCCATCCAATTCGAGATAGAGGCTCTTACAGTCGGACACCATTTCAATCCAGAAGTTCCAAAGATGTTAGATTTTCACATACAAGCAGAAGACAAAGAAAAGATTATGCCCCCAGTCATCACTCTCTAAATCCTATAAAGGACATCATCGAAGAGCTCGAAGGGACACAATATGCAAAAATCTCAATGCGAATCAGTAGGCCTACAAGGAGATAAAAGCATGAAAAGCACAAATTATTTTCAGTTGAGTTTTGATGTTTGATTGTTGTAGATGCAAAATCCTTGCTGGAGATGAGACAGACTGACTGACTCAACATGAAGCTTCAAAGGACTTTGACTAGATAGGAAATGTCTAAGATACATGGGAGACCATAGGATATGACATTGATTGCCCCCAAATTTGAACATTGATAGGATACAGACGCTTGAGCTGATTGGTGTACAGACCGACTTATTGAAACCAAGATATGTAGAAACAAACCGGGAGATATGTAAAAACTAAAGCAAGACTGAAAGCTGGGAAAGACCAAGATTGTGCTGATAGATGGAGCATTTTGGAACAAGTGGCGCCTATTTGCCAAGTTTTCACCATCTTGGTAGAGATTCTATTTTTGCTACCAAGGTGCCTGTTTCCAGGTTTTCACCAAGGCACTTTTCCTTCTTTTTCATTTTTTTTTTTGTATTTTTTCATTTTTTTAATTTTTTTAAATTTTTAATATTTTTTCATTTTTTTGTGAATCATCAAGGCGCCTATTGCTAGGTTTTCACCAAGATGTTCATTTTTTCAGGACTTTTTCTGATTTTTAAGATTTTTTTTAGGACATTTTACCAAGCACTGAATGCCTTAGGCATAAAATTTCTTCAGATGGAGAACATTGATTGGTTCTTAGAGCTGTTCTCCTTCAGTCGTTGAGAGTTGATAAGCACTAGAGCCAAAAGTAGCAGTGATTACAAAGGGACCCAGCCAATTGGGTTTGAACTTCCCCTTGCGTTCTCGATGTGATTGATTTTTAGGATTTTCTCTCAACACTAGATCGCCAACCTAAAATTCTCTATGTCTGACTTTCTTGTTGTAGCCTCTAGACATTCTTTTCTGATATACTCTGAGATGATCATACACTGCTTGCCTGCGCTCATCTAGTAATTCCAGTTCTTGTAACCTAGACACTCTGTAGTCTTCATCAGTGACAAGTCCATGCATTCTGATTCTAAGTGATGGGATTTCAACCTCAATAGGCAGTACCGCTTCAGACCCATAAACTAAAGCAAAAGGTGTAGCCCCTGTAGGCGTTCTAATACTAGTTCTATAGGCCTAGAGAGCTGGATTGATCATGAGATGCCAGTCTCTTCTTGTTTTATTCACTGTTCTGTGCAAGATTTTCAAGAGATTTTTGTTTGAAGCTTCAGCTTGTCCATTCCCCTGAGGATAGTAGATAGAAGACCAATGTTGAGTAATCTTGAACTTAGCACATAAGTCATCTAGGTCCTTATTTTTGAATTGTCCCCCGTTATCTGTAATTATAGAGTGAGGGATCCCATATCTGCAAATGATGTAGTTCAGGATGAACATAGAGATCTATTTCCCCGTTGCTTGTGTTAGAGGAACTGCTTCTACCCATTTTATAAAATAATCTGTAGCTGTGATTATATGGGTATGTCCATTAGAAGAGTGCGGATGGATAGCACCTATGAGATCAGATGCCCATTGTTGAAAAGGCCATTGTGTAGTAAAGGGAATCAGATCTCTCCCTGGAGCATGAATCAAGTTGCCATGTACTTGACACTGTTGACAGTTTTTAGCAAATTTAATAGCCTCTTTCTCTATTTCAGGCCAATAGTACCCAGCCCTAATAAGTTTTTGAGCTAATGTTAAACCATTTGAGTGCAACCCACATATACCCTCATGGACTTCCTCTAATGCACGTTGAGACTCTTCCCGTTCTAAACATCTAAGCAATGTACCATCTAGACCTCGTTTGTACAGATCATTACCAATGATGACATATCAGGATGCGGATCGGATAAGGTTTCATTTCTCAAAATGGTTAAAGGACTCAGGGATGATTTGGTCGTGGAGATAGGAGAATAGATTTTTGTAGCGAGATGAGGCATAAACTACAATAGTGCAGATCATGCGGGTTTCAGGGGAGTCATATGCAGGATAGGATAGGGCTTCCATAGGAACTCGTAGCGTAGTTCATGTTCAGGCTACTGTAAAAGAGTAGATAATGTCGCCATTGCATCGGCAGCCTTATTCTCCATTCTGGGTATTTGTTCAAATGTGATAGCGATGAAGTATTTCTTTAAATCATCTACCATTCTCTTGTAAGGAATGAGCTTTTCATCTTTGGTTTGGTACACATCATTGACCTGGTGGATGACCAATTGTGAATCTCCATGGATGTGCATCTCTGTAACTCTCCACTGTATTGCCATTTTCATACCATTGAGAAGTGCCTCATATTCAGCAATATTGTTTGTGCAAGGAAACTTTAATCTGAATGCTTTGGGTATCGAGTATCCTTGAGGAGTGATGAACAATATGCTTGCTCCCGATCCATTCTGTGTGTAGGAGCCATCAAAGAATAACCGCCATGTTCTAGAAGAGAGATGCATGATAGAAGAATCGGGAAATTCCATTTGTATGGGTGTATCATCAAACAGTGGTGCTTTAGCTAATTGATCAGCAATGACCTATCCTTTGATAGCTTTTCTTTCAACATATTCAATGTCAAATTCGCTCAAGAGCATGACCCATTTAGCTAGTCTACCTGTGAGGGCAGCTTTGCTTAGGAGATATTTCAGTGGATCAATTTTAGCTACCAAATGAGTGGTATGAGCTAACATGTAGTGTCTCAATTTCTATGATGCAAAGATCACAGCGAGACATGCCTTCTCTATCATTGAGTAGTTCTTCTCATAGGCCACTAAAGTTCGGCTGATATAGTAGATGGCTCTTTCTTTCTTGTTCTCATCATGCTGTGCTAGCAATGCCCCCAGTGATGTATCTATTGCAGAGACATATAATATTAATGGCTTCCCATGAATAGGAGGCATCAATATAGGTGGATTTGATAGATACTTCTTGATATGTTTAAAGTTGTTCTCGCATTCTTCATTCCATGCAAAGGTCACACCTTTATGTAATGTTTTTGTAAAAGGCTGTGAGATGTTCGCTAGCTGTGATATGAATCTTCTGATAGATTGAACTCTGCCTTGCAACGTCCTCATTTGACTAATATTTGTGGGAGGTTGCATCTCTATTATAGCCTTGACCTTAGCTGGATCAACTTCAATGCCTTTCTTGGAGACGATGTATCCTAGGAGCTTTCCAGAAGTGACTCCAAAAGCACACTTTTTAGGATTTAGTCGAAGACTAAATTTTTCCATTCTATCAAGGATCATGCTCAAGTCTGTTAGATGTTCAGTTCTAATCATGGATTTTGCCAAGGTATCATCTACGTAATCTGTGTGTGAAAATTGTACCTGATCTGTAGACATAACACTCAGTAAAACATTAGAGGTTAGCAAAAATTGAAATCGTGCAAAATTGAAAGCTATCTAACCAAGTGATTTACTGCCTTCTAGTAGGTGCGAGATTAATGTTCTCAGATTATAATCAAGATCAGTGACCTAGACGACACCTAAATGAAGGATTTGAATGCAAAAGATGGATATGAAATATGAATGCAATTAATCTATTTTTTTGATATTTTCTATGCAATAAGAATGATAAAAACCGATATGAATCTATGCTAGATGAAATTGATATGCTATGAATCTAACAATGATATGTAATATGAATGCAAAAATAAGATTGATCTCACAAAGATGTCGATTCGCAAGAGCTTTGATTCTTCAATTCCAATTCTCCAGCATGATTGTGCAAAATATGAGATGATTTGTGAAGAGCTAAAGCCTTAATTTATAGAAATCCAGGGCTTTGGAGGTGCATGGGAAAAGCCATAAATCACTCAAATTAACTCATCTTGATTTTTGAGTTATCTGATCATGAAAGATAGTTAATTCTCAAAATCATGCAAAAACATGCAAAAATAGCTTTTTAACTCAAATTAGAGTTTAGATCAGCTCTTTGAACTCCAAAAGGATGTTGAGTTCCAAAAAGTCAATAACTTGCATTGATTTTCTGATTTGGAGTTTAACTGTTTCTTTTGAATATGCATAATAATTAAGAATTAAATAAATAAATAAAGTGATTTATCCTCAACTCAATTGATTTTTGAAATAAAATAATTAATTTATGGGTTAATTAACTATTTTATCAAACTTTTATTAAAAATTATATTATTAAATAATGACAACATGCTTTAATTAATTAAATAAGAATTTAATCAATTAAAGATAGGAATTTTGATTTATTGTCAAAATTAAATAATACAATTAATAATAGATAGAATTAAATTTAATTAAACAATTAAGTGGCAAGATATTAAATCTAATTAATTAAATATGAAAATATTCAATTAATCAAACTTTAGGATAAATGTGATTTATTGCCAAATAATTATAAAATTAAAGATAATTAAGATGATTAGGAATATTATTAGGAATATTCCCCGATGCAGAATTTAAGATAATCAATTATGATTCGATGATGTTTAGATGTGCCTTAGATTAGGACTTTGATGTCGATTTCATTCGAATTGTCGATGTAGGAGATTAATGAACTTATAGCCCATTTTTGGGGTATTACACATACATACATACATATATATATATATATATATATATATATATATATATATATATATATATATATATATATATATATATATATATATATATATATATATATATATATATATATATATATATATATATATATATATATATATATATATATATATATATACATACATACATATACACACACACACACACACACACACGCACACACGCACACACACACACACACACACACACACACATATTTGCAAGTAAGCACAAATAAATAAACATGAATAAATAAGCAAGAACAAAAATAAATTACCATAAATGAAAATAAAACATAGACAAGAACAGGTAATAAATTTATTTACGTTTATGTTAATAAAGATAAATGTAAATACATGAATATTAACGAAAAGAAGAACATTAACTGAAAATAATTATTAGTATTTATTTATGTATATTATGAGTGAACCCACATAAATAGACATAAATAAATAATAACAGACATAAATAAAATAACAAAAACCCAAATAAAATGAACAAAAAATAAGGAAAAACTAAGCAAAAATAATGTATTTATGTTTAAGAGAGAGAAACCCAATATGCAAAGGAGTAAATGCATAAACCACGGAGAAGGAAGCAAGAAATAACAAAAAATGGGAAGGGATCATGGTCAAGGTCGAGGGGCAGGGGGGGAAGGGGGAATTGAAGACAAGACACAAACGAACCCGAGTGGGGAGAAAGAAGGGGGAAGAGGGGAGAGAGGAAGGGGGGCAAGTGAAGGCGACCAAAGGAAAAGATGACCAGGCTAGGAAGATGGGTTGAGGCATGAGAGGTTTCTAAGGGAAGATAACAACGGATGCCAGGAAGTGCTTAAGCTCCAACCATCGTCTCTGTTGAGGTTAGAGGGGTGGTTGTTGATTTCAATGGCTTCCTTGAGTTTCCTTTTGAAGAAGTTTTCTTTCTTAAACACAATCTGAGTATCTTCCAAGAAAATGTGGTGTTTCATGGAAGAAGAGTGTTTTTCTAACGCAGACTTGATAACACACTCGTGCCTGATATCGGCCACATGCTCTTTGATTCTCATGCTAAAGGAATGACCAATTTCGCCTATGTATGGGGTGCCACATGAACACACGATCTTGTAGACCCCCGACTCTGAGAAGGTATTTCTAGAGTCCTTGATAGGAGGAACACAATTCCTTAAGGTGGACAAGGGTTTGAAGGAGACCTGAACACCTCTTTTACCCAAGATCTTTGAGATCTTGTGGGAGATACCTGCTACATAGGGAATAGAGATAAACATAAACGTAAATAAATTTATAATTTGTTTTTGTTTATGTTTTATTTTCATTGATGTCAATTTTTTTCATTCTTGCTTGTTTATTTATGTTTATTTATGTGGGCTTACTTGCATATATACATAACACATATACACATACAAATTTGTATATATATTTTCACACACACACACACACACACACACATATACAATTATATATTCATATACATGCACACATTATTTATATTTATATTTAGGTGGCTTGCTTTCCCTTTCTTCTCGATTTATTCCTGTTCATCTTACTCTTTTGTTCTTGTTTATGTTTATTTAGTTTGGTTTATGTTTATTAACATAAATGTTAATAAACATAAATACATTATTTTTGCTTAGTTTTTCCTTTATTTTTGTTCATTTTATTTGGGTTTTTGTTATTTTATTCCTGTCTATTATTATTTATTTATGTCTATTTATGTGGGTTCAATCATAATATACATAAATAAATACTAATAATTATTTTTAGTTAATGTTCTTCTTTTCGTTTATGTTCATGTATTTATGTTTATGTTTATTAACATAAACATAAATAAATTTATTACCTATTCTTGTCCATGTTTTATTTTCGTTAATGGTAATTTATTTTTGTTCTTGCTTATTTATTCATGTTTATTTATTTGTGCTTACTTGCAAATATATATATATATATATATATATATATATATATATATATATATATATATATATATATATATATATATATATATATATATATATATATATATATATATATATATATATATATATATATATATATATATATATATATATATATATATATATATATATATATATATATATATATATATATATATATATATATATATTTTCCTTGTATCTCTTTTTTATATTTTCTCTAGTTATTTCATTAGGAGTGTTTTTCCCCCTTTCTCTAATTGTCATTAGTTTTATGTCTTTTCATCATGGATCTCCTTCCTCTTTTTAGTATATGCCAGATCTGCAACATATCATTTCATGTTTCTTCTCTCTAGCAGCATCCTGATGATGGATCATGTAGTATGATCCGAAACATTGATGGTTAAAAAAATGCTACACAATTGAACCCCAGAAACTGATACTCATGGTAATATGGATTGTGGAAATCTAATGGATCTGATTGATACCCTTCATGGGAGGGAATTATCTTTTAAATCAAAGCAACTAGAGATTCTAAGAACCAAACTTGCAAAGCAAATTGCAGATCTGGCATTCCTGAAAAGATTTCAGGACTCTTAGCTTGTCCCCACATTCGTTAAGATCACCCACCACCTATGGAATGCACATACCAAGTACATTTTCATTTGGGCTTCTCTTTCTCTACTCAGAATAGTCATCAAATCAACTAGGAGGTCTATGAATTTGTTGAACTCCAAGCTCCTGCCACTTCATCTGGAGCTTGCCACCTCTTTGAGACCTGATTTGTGGATTCACTTGGATATCACTTCCCATGCTAAAGCTATGGGATGAAAGGATGAAAGCATGAGGAGAAAGAAGTTAAAATTTGATGCTCTTCTTCACAAACAGTTTGGGTCTTGCTTATCAGCACCCCATGCCAACCATCGTCCTCACTCTTGGACTATGGAATCATCATCTCCTCGCCCCTTCACACCATCTCTTCTCTCTTATCCTTAGGTCGTGCAACCTCCTACTCTCCATGCTATGCCAACCCCCACTACACCCATGCACATATGTGGTAGCTCACCTAACATGGGCTTATGTACTGATGCTCACTGCAACCAGCCTCAAAATGTGCCAACTATTACAACACCAGAATGCATTTGCTCCAGCTCACCTGACATGAGCACATGTGATGTTGCTCACTATAACCTATCTCAGGACATGAGCCCTATCTCAACTCTCAACCCTGGTGCCCCACTGCCAACCTCATGCTCTCTCAAAACAGTGCACACCCCCTTACGTAGAGGTCCCTACGTGCAGACTTCCTCTCGACAATTGCTCTCACCCTTGCCTTCTTTGGTCATAGAATCTAGAGCCATGCATGGTGATAATCTCAATCCTCTACATGGTCGACTCAGCAACCTCTAGCCTGCAATGGACTCACAATAGTTTAATCCCAACGGTCACTTTGCATCTCTAGGTACGCACTCCTCTCACCAACCTCTCTTTAGTTTCATTGATGGGTCTGCACTTACCTCTCCATTTTCTTCTAATCAAATTTACAACACGCAATGTCCTCCTTGAGCCCCTCCCTTGGCTAACTATTGTGTTAGCTACGCAGACCCTGATGTGAAGTGTAGTTCCCCTTGCATCTCCCCCAGCCCTTCCCATGTGCCCTCTAGAGTAGGGTTGATGATTTCCCTTAATCTGGTTGCTTCATCCCCCTTTCCCAACAATCTTCTCCTCCACGCTGACCCTCTGACCTCATCGGTCCCTCCTTCTCGGTCCTTGAGTTTGTAGATGTCTTCTACTCCCCCTTCCTCTTGGCCAAATTTTTCCAACTTGTGCATTCCCCCTTCCCTAGAGAGGACTTATTCAATCGAGAATTGGGACTCAAAGTTAGTGGTCAACTTGTCTCATGCCACGTTGAACCCCCTTGCTTTCAACTTCCTCAAATGTGGCCTTAATTTTTCCTTATCGCCTCATGCCATTTCTCATGTTGACTTCCTGACAGATATTGAGAATGTTGTTCATTCTCTACCAACTACCATCACTGAGGAGGTTAGACAAAATTGTGCTATAGCCCTTAGGAGGGCCAAGCCTCCTAAGCACAACATCCCCAAAGCAGAGATCAGAGCTTTTAAAAATCTCGTCCGCAACCATGATCTTGTTATCTCTAAGGTGGATAAAGGAAATGCCACAGTAATTATGAATAAGTCTGACTACATCACTAAGATGCTCAACCTTTTGTCTGATACCAACAACTACAATATTGTTCCCCATAACCCTTATGCCAAAATCATGAAGAAGGTCAAAGCTGCCATCTCGATTTCCTCCCTAGATGAAGCCACCAAGAAGCGCCTGTTGCCCACCAAGGAGCTTACCCCCCACATTTATGGGGTACCAAAAATACACAAAGATGACATCCCTTTGAGACCTATTGTGGACACAATTGGCTCCCCGACTTACAAGTTGGCTACTTTCCTTGCCAAATGATTATCCCCTCTTGTTGGAAATTCGGACTCCTACATCAAAGACTCCAACCACTTTGTCCAATTTATAAAGGAATCTAGATGTGACAGTCATGACATCTTGGTAAACTTTGATGTAATTTCCCTCTTTACCAAGGTTCCCATTCCAGAGGCTTTAAACATTGTCAAGCATAGGGTTAGTGAAGAGGTTTCCTCTTTAGTGGAGTTATGCTTATGATCCACCTTTTTCTCCTTCCTTGGCGTCATTTATGAATAGGTCGATGGCATGGCCATGGGTTGCCCACTTTCACCTGTGATTGTGAATCTTTATATGGAAGAGTTTGAAGAAATGGCTTTACGTTCTTTCCCCTTCAAACCTAAGTGGTGGAAGTGATACATAGATGACACCAATGTCTGCTAGCCTCATGGTCTACATAAGCTGGAAGAGTTTCACGCACATCTCAACAATCTAGTCCCTTGCATTTCTTTCACCAAGGAGATTGAATCCAACAATTACCTTCCTTTCCTTGATGTCTCTATCCTTAAGAAACCAGACGACCACCTAGGTCATAGGGTTTTCTGTAAAGCCACCCACACTAACCTTTATCTCCATGCTTCCTCTCACCACCACCCCAGCCAAAAAGTTGGCATCCTAAAAACCCTTGCCTTAAGAGCCTAGCGGATTTGTCATGATGACAATTTAGACTAGGAGCTCAAGCACCTTCTTCAAGTTTTCAAGTGGAACGGATATTCAGATAGACAAATATCTAGAGCTTTCCACTCAGCCCAATCCTTCTTTCTTTCCTCCTCCAATCCTCTCCCCTCCACCCCTGAGTCTTCTTTGTTTATCTCTATTCCCTATGTAGCAGGTATCTCCCACAAGATCTCAAAGATCTTGGGTAAAAAAGGTGTTCAGGTCTCCTTCAAACCCTTG
The DNA here is from genome assembly GCA_027943335.1 of Chamaecyparis obtusa. Classification (NCBI taxonomy): domain Eukaryota; kingdom Viridiplantae; phylum Streptophyta; class Pinopsida; order Cupressales; family Cupressaceae; genus Chamaecyparis; species Chamaecyparis obtusa. The sequence goes on along the minus strand of BSBK01003711.1, from coordinate 2,162,611 downwards.
TCCACCTTAAGGAATTGTGTTCCCCCTATCAAGGACTCTAGAGATACCTTCTCAGAGTCAGGGGTCTACAAGATTGTGTGTTCATGTGGCACCCCATACATAGGTGAAACTAGTCATTCCTTTAGCATGAGAATCAAAGAGCATGCGGCTGATATCAGGCACGAGCGTGTTATCAAGTCTGCGTTAGGGGAACACTTTTCTTCCATGAAACACCAAATTTGCTTGGAAGATACTTAGATTGTGTTTAAGGAAGAAAACATCTTCAAAAGGAAACTCAAGGAAGCCATTGAAATCAACAACCACCCCTCTAACCTCAACAAAGATGATGGTTGGAGCTTAAGCACTTCCTGGCATCCATTGTTATCTTCCCTTAGAAACCTCTCGTGCCTCAACCCATCTTCCTAGCTTTGTCATCCTTTCCTTTGGTCACCTTTACTTGCCCCCTTCCTCTCTCCCCTCTTCCCCCTTCTTTCTCCCCGCTCGGGTCTGTTTGTGTCTTGTCTTCAGTTCCCCCTGCCCCTCGACCTTGACCATGATCCCTTCCCATTGTTTGTCATTTCTTGCTTCCTTCTCCGTGGTTTATGCATTTACTCCTTTGCATATTGGGTTTCTCTCTCTTAACCACACTCACTTTCGTTCATTGTCATTTATGCGTACCCTTTTCCATTTTTGCTTTTTAGCATTCACCCTTATATATATATATATGTATATATGTATATATATATGTCTATATGTATATGTATATGTATATATATGTATGTATATGTATATATATATATATATATATACATATACATGTATATATACATATACATGTATATATACATATACATGTATATATACATATACATGTATATATACATATACATGTATATATACATATATAAGTATATATACATATATATGTATATATACATATAGATGTATATATATGTATGTATATATATGTATGTATATATATATATATATATATATATATATATATATATATATATATATATATATATATATATATATATATATATATATATATATATATATATATATATATATATATATATATATATATATATATATATATATATATATATATATATATATATATATTTACATTGATTTGTTTGTGTTTTTGGTTTTTTTATTTGCATTCATGTTATTCAATTGTGTTTATTGTTATTTAGTTGGGTCTCCTTTTTGTGGTCACTCACAATAATCATAATTAAATGCTAATAATTTTATTTTTAGTTTATGTTTATTTCTTTTTGTTCATGCTCATTTATTCATGTTTATGTTCATTAACATAAACGTAAATAAATTTATAATTTTTTTTTGTTTATGTTTTATTTTCGTTGATGTCAATTTTTTCGTTCTTGCTTGTTTATTTATGTTTATTTATGTGGGCTTACTTGCATATATACATATACATACAAATTTGTATATATATTTTCACACACACACACACACACACACACACACACATATATATATATACAATTATATATTCGTATACATACACGCATTATTTATATTTATATTTAGGTGGCTTGCTTTCCCTTTCTTCTCAATTTATTCCTATTCATCTTACTCTTTTGTTCTTGTTTATGTTTATTTAGTTTTTTTTATGATTATTAACATAAATGTTAATAAACATAAATACATTATTTTTGCTTAGTTTTTCCTTTGTTTTTGTTCATTTTATTTGGGTTTTTGTTATTTTATTTCTGTTTGTTATTATTTATTTATGTGGGTTCACTCATAATATTCATAAATAAATACTAATAATTATTTTCAGTTAATGTTCTTCTTTTCATTTATGTTCATGTATTTACGTTTATGTTTATTAACATAAACGTAAATAAATTTATTACCTATTCTTGTCTATGTTTTATTTTCGTTTAAGGTAATTTATTTTTGTTCTTGCTTATTTATTCATGTTTATTTATTTGTGCTTACATACATACATACATACATACATAGATACATAGATACACACACACACACACACACACACACACATTTCTCTTTTATGTCAATTTATTTTTGCCTTATATCTTTTTTTTATAATTTCTCTGGTTATTTCATTAGGAGTGTTTTTCCCCCTTTCTCTAATTGTCATTAGTTGTATGTATTTTCATCATGGATCTCCATGCACAGGTGTCTTCTCTCTCCCCTCTTCCTCTCTCCTTCCTCTTTTTAGTATATGCCAGATCTGCAACATATCATTTCATGTTTCTTCTCTCTAGCAGCATCCTGATGATGGATCATGTAGTATGATCCGAAACGTTGATGGTTAAAAAAATGCTACACAATCGAACCCTAGAAACTGATACTCACAGTAATATGGATTGTGGAAATCTAATGGATCTGACAACTATAACTTTCAAACAATATAATATTTTTTAAATTTGAAATATACCTTACATTCTATGCTTCACCTAATACAATAATAATAAACAATTATTTCAGTTTGATAAAGTTTAGACAAAGTTAAGGTGGTCAGAGATGAGAGTTTTTATTTTCAGGAAAATTTATAGAAGAAAAATTATAAGTAATTATTTACTAGGAAAAAAAATACAAAAATATATACATCACATCCACACATGAGTCTACTACTTTCATCTAGAATCTTATAAAAAAATATTATCATTTTCTTTTGTTTAATGTGGTCAGACATACACCTACTTGTTATCTCTCTAGTCTTGATTGATAGACTTGTTGAAAAATAGCTATAACTTTCAAACTATATAACATTTTTGAAATCCAAAACATGTGTCACATTCTATGCTTTTCCTACTAAAAGAAAAAAAAATCAATTTGAAAAAGTTTAGACTAAGTTAACATGGTCATGTTGGCAATTTGGCTGAGCTGAGTACATAGATGTTGTCATTATGGCAACATATGATCCACATGAAGATCGCACAAGTCAGAGAGAAAGTATAGCAGAGCACATTGCAAATTTGTCTAAGTGTGAGACAGTGTTTTCACCAGTGTACCTGGACACAGTTTTTGTTTGCGATGTTTACTGGAGTAAGTTCAACACTTTTGCACTTGAACATAGACTCTATGATGTCTATTGATCACCCATCTTAGAGCGCAAGTTAGTATGGCATGTACAGAATTAGTTATGACAGTTTTACTGAAGACAGTGTTAAGTTGATAGACAAAATTGGTAAAGAGTTAAGGGATTATTTTGTTTATCAAAATAATGACTTAACAATATAAAAGGATGACATCCTATATGTTAACCCTTGGATAAAGATATATGGAAGCCAACCATGTAAAGTTATTAGCCTTAATAACTTGTATTTATGTAATTGTAAATCTAAGATTTGAGAATGAAAAGTTGAAGATTGAAAATGAAGAACTAAAATCTAAACTTGGCAAAGTAACATCTAAATTTGAGAAAGTAAATTTGCAACATACTGAACTTGAGAAATACAATAAGATTGTGAAAGGTGAATTGACTCAATCCAAACAACAACTTGAAAGACTATATTCAAATAGTGAGAAGATCGATGAACAAGTATCTTTTGGGAAACCATCCTATGATAAGACTAGACTTGGATTTAATTTATTCAAAACAAATGATGAGAACAAGGAACTAGATCTGAAAGTATTTGAAAGCATAGATGAAAAGAAGTCTGATGAATCTGAAGATACACCTAAAGAAGAAGAATCACTGAAGCAAGAGGAATCACCCAAAGGTATTCAAAGAGAATTCAAAGGTAGATGTTTTGGTTGTAACACTATTGGTCATATGAAGAGAGATTGCATAGGTAAGAAATTTAAACCTCTTAATGGTTATTGTTATAATTGTCATGGTTTTGGACATAGAGCTATTGAATGTAGGAAACCTAAATTTGTTGAGAATAACAATAATAGTAGAATGTTTAGGAATACTAACAATGTGGATAAGAAACCTACTGAAGATATGAATAGAAGAAATGTAGTATGTTATAGATGCAACAAGGTTGGACACATTGCTAGAAACTGGAGATCACAAATCAATCCACCTAGACAAAGATATGAGAACAATGGAATTGTTTGTCAGATATGCAACAAGATTGGACATATGGAAAGATTTTGTAGAATGAACAATGGAGTTTTTCATCCTAACCCTAACCCTATAAATCATGAAAAAAGAAATGAAGATGCAGGAAATAGATAGAAAGGTTGTTGTAGTAATGCAGATGAAGTGAAGTTTGTTAAAAGCACAGATCAAGGAGATATATTCAACATTGGAGGTAATCAGAAAGGTGAAGTATCAAATGGTAAGAATGAATCCTTACCTAACCTATCTGGAAGCACTTAATTTATGAAAATTACAGTAGATTAGGAACTTAGATTAGTGTAGAAATAGATTTATAATGAATTAAGTCTTGCGTAGTTAATGTAAGGTATTTTATGATGTAATGATGCTATGGTTAAGAGTGCAAAGAAAAATATTATGTTTTGTGAGATCGCAAGAAGTTTTGAGTTTTACAGGTTACTTAAGTGTAAGTTGGACACTCAGTGCAAAAGATTTGGAACTTTTGAAGAGAACTTCAACTCTACAAAAGCTATAATTGAAGAGAAGTAGTCTAAGAAGAGAGTTGACATCACTATTAAGAAAATATTGAAAGATTCAGGATTGACAGAACATGAGTTTGAGATATTAAAGAAGACATTAGCAACAATCAGAGATATAGGATAGAAAGAAGTTTTGTCTACCCCACCAATTGCAGTACAACATGAAGCTACACAAGTCAAGGTGAAAGTAGAGGAACCAGAGATGGAACAAGAAGCAAGCAGACCTACTAGGTCTACCTCCTCCACACCTAGCAAGAGAATGAAAGAAAGTGCTATTGGACCTGGTAAGAGGTATAAAACTGTGGTGCCACCAGTTCCTAGAAAAGTTGCAGTAATTAAAGATGATGACACTACTTTGGTTAAGAAGAAAGCTTGGAAACCTAAAGTTGAAAAGCTTAATGAATAGATTATTGATGATGGAGACTTTACAAGAATGAATAAGTACTACAATCTTTATGATTATTCAGTCTGACTTAATCTGGAGAATGCTATTGTGAAGCATATGATTTTGGCAAATAAGAATTTTGATACTATTCAAGGTCAGATACCTGATGATTTGTAAAACATACTTGTAAAAAGGAAACAAAGAGAAATTGAAGAAGATAAATCTATCAGAGAGAATCTTGTGAGAAATCTTTGTGATGTAAGAGATAATGAACACCTAAAGCAAATATTGAAAGACTTAAGCACCCATCTGAGAACCAAAAGGAGAACTATTCTAATTATGGGAGGCAAATATGAAGAATTTAATTTTGACATAGAGCAAGCAATTATCAAGGTTATGGAAAAAATTGTTGGAGAGCCATCAGTTGCAGCAAAGCAAGCAGGAGAAGCAGAACAAGAGGATATTCCCTCTCCTCCAACTATTAACATTGAAGATGAAATAATGAATGTAGAAGGTACTAAGGTCACCTTGGATACTGATGATAATGTATTCAATAATTTAGGAAACATTGTTGACAATTCATCTCTTGATGAACCAGATACAAAAGTAGAACAGACCCAAACTGTTAGTGAAGAACCTAAAGCAATAGAGATTCAAGCACCTATTCCTACCAAAGAAGACATTAGTCTTACACCTGAGACTGGAAAGAAGAAGGAGATTGGATCATTGTTTGAAGATTTTGGAAAGGAAGTTGATGATGATGATCAGTTGGAACTGATCACTTCTTTAAATAAAATTATTGGCAAAAACAAGAAAGTGAAGAATCTTGAAGGGAGTCTGAAGGAACTAACTGAGAAGTTACAAAGCATTGTAACTACACAAATTATAGAGGCAGACCCTTTGGAGAAAGCTAAGAAGGTAATGAGCACTTTTGACAATGAATTCACTAACCTATCTGATATTGCAAAAGTGAGAGCTCAAGCAGCCTATGAGGCTAAAATACTTTTAAATATTAGCCAGAATATCAAGAATGATATTAACATTCTTGATATCTATATCAAGGACTTGAGGAAGCATTTGGGAATAGGAAAATCCTTGTACATACAGTGTACAAAATCAGAGACCTTAATAGCAGAAGAAGATCAGAAGATGAAGTTGAAAGAAGCAAAAATTCAGAATGAATGTAACCTTCTTTCTAGCCCTAATGTGAAGGTATTAGATGTTGAGAAGAAGATTAGGAAATTGTATGATGAAATTAGAGTTTTACAAGATGAGAGAGATAGAAAAATAAGGAGATTCACTCTTTTGAGAGAACATACTTCTATGAAGTTAAGCATAATTGAAGAACAGTTGGAAGAATGTCTTTCAGCAAAGACATCTTTTCATAAGTTTAACTTTGAGAACCTTCAAGCATGCCAAATAGCAGCTTATGGACTGAGCACTTTACTCAATGTGGTAGATTCCATTAAGAAATCATGGGAGAAGGAGATAGAAGCAATGAAAGTTGATTTTGTAGATTGTGTTGCAAGCCCACTAGCTTTGCAATAAGGAACTAAGGTATAATCTTTTTGCGACACAATTTTGTAGCCCTCCCTACTTTATTTTGTCGTTGTCAAAGGGGGAGAGATATAGAGAAAAAAATTGTTGTATATGATATGGATTGATACTCTTAGGGGAAGTATTGTATTAGAGATAAAAATTTTGAGGAGTTATAAGGATATTATATGTATCTTATACTATGGCCACAATTTTGATACAATTTTGAGATTTTGAAGTTGTACACTTAGCCAATTTTCTCATATGTTGCCATCAATGACAAAGGGGGAGATTGTTGGCAATTTGGCTGAGATGAGTACATAGATGTTGTCATTATGGAAACATATGATCCACATGAAGATCGCATAGGTCAGAGAGCAAGTATAGCAAAGCGCATTGCAAATTTGTCTAAGTGTGAGACAGTGTTTTCACCAGTGTACGGTTCGGACACAATTTTTGTTTGCGACATTGACTAGAGTAAGTTCAGTGCTTGTGCACATGAACATAGAATCTATGATGTCTATTGATCACCCATCTCAGAGTGCAAGTCAGTACGACATGTACAAAATTAGTTATGATAGTTTTACCAAAGACAGTGTTAAGCTGACAAGATAGTTTTGAAGACAGAATTGGTAAAGAGTTAAGGGATTATTTTGTTTATCAAAATAATGACTTAACAATATAAAGGGATGACATCCTAGATGTTAACCCTTGGATAAAGATATATGGAAGCCAACCATGTAAAGTTATTAGCCTTAATAACTTGATATATGTAATTGTAAATTGTAAGAAGGAAGAGGATGTGATAATGTTGTAATGATATGATAAAGTGATATGCTACGAATGTAAGAGCAATGAAAATATATTGATGAAAGAAGTATAAGGTTATGTACCTTAATCTATTTTTTTAATCAGTATACATTTTACATTACTTGTTTGGGCAGTGGGCTCAGCTGGTAATCACATTTTGTACTACCAACTCCTAACAGGGTTGAGGCTTCTAACAAGGCCTATAGTCTCCTAATCAGGACTGATACACTATATGCTTGTAATAGACTCCTAACAAGGTCAACATCCTTAACAGGATACTTTTGATTAGTAGATCTTTATGGGTGCCATCCCCACTGGGGTTTTCCCTTGGCCAGGGTTTCCTCGAGAACATATCATGTGTTATGAGTTCTTTAGTTTTATTGCTATGCATGTTGTTTAGCTTCTTATGTTATGCATGTGTAAAGATAATCTGTTATATCCATAATTGGGAAAAAGTTGAAGTTTTTAGAATACTGATTCACCCCCCCTCTCAGTATTCCCTATTTCTGATGCAGGAGCATCCTGGGTGTAAGGGCAATCTTGCATCACCCAAAAATATTTCTATTTTTGTATTCGATAAGGGCTATCTTGTGCAGAGTTGCTATTTATGGAAACTGGCTATTTTTAGTAAGTTGGTCTTACGATTTCAGAATGTTCTAATTTTACATGTGGAGGTTCATCTCAGTCATATCAGCCTGCTAGCAAAGTTTCATGGCTAGATCAGGTCTAGTTTTGAAGATATTGAAGATTTTCGGTATTGGCAGCAGGGTACAGAAACTTCAAACTCAGTTTTGAAGGCTTTAGAGGCCCCGGATGAGGTTGAAAATTTGGGTAATGGGTGCTTTACACTTGTTAAGCCTGTAGAGCGCTTTGTGGCATTTCTGAAATGGGGTTATAATAGTCAATCGGGTCAACTGGTGATGACTTATGGTCTCCGGAAGTCAGACCACCTGAAATGGCAGAAAATAATTTTTCTTCAAAATTTCTGTTCGGGTTTCAAAGGTTATTTTGAGCCGAATTTGATGTAATAAATTGTAAAATAAAATAATTCTAAGTTTGGTCGGCCCTAAGGGCTAAATTTCTAGAACCTTCTCGGGCGGTGGAAATTGCCTATATAAAGAAGGCCCGTAGTGTTGTCTAGGGCAATTTTGGGTAGTAGATCGGGGTATTGATTCGAGGCTTTGTCCTACAGAATATTGTAAGGGAATGCCCATGTGGCTTTGCATATTGTAATTCTGAAAGTTTGTAATTCCACATTTGTGGAGATAATAAGAAGCCAATTTTTTGTTCTTGCATATTATTGTTGTTGTTTCTCTATTTTTGTTATGTGTTTGTGGTATTAAGGGGAGCACCCTTCATCAATTTCTAACAAGTCAGACACAAGAGTTTTTGTATTCTAGAAAAGTTGTAGAAGAAAAATAATAATTAATTATTTACTTGGAAAAAAATTACAAAAAAATATGTGTCACATCTAGACACGAGTCTACTACTTATATCTAGAATCTTGTATAAAATATTATGATTTGATTGTGTTTAAGGTGATCAAACATACACCTACTTATTTTTTCTCAAAATTTTTGTACTATTACATTGAAATTTGAATTTTTAAACATATAGAATAATTTATTTTCAAAAAAGGCCTAGTATCTTAGAAATTAAATTAAATTTTGCATATATTCTCTTGTTACATATTTTTGATATAATATTTACAACTTGTTCAAATTTTTATGTCAACTTGCCTAAACCTGATTTTCTAAATTTTCATTGCCACTTAAGGGCCTAGTTTGGCATACCATCATCCTGCACATACCCACTTATCTCTAAAGTTAGTAGGAATGATACATGGATCATAGATAGTGGATTTACACATTACATGACCGGTGATGAAGATAAATTTTAGCATCTTGAACATTATAATAGAGGATCAGTAAAAATGGGAAATGATACACCTTGCATGGTAAAAAGGAAAGGTTCAATCTTGTTGAATGATAGAATTAGATGTGACAATGCATACTAGGTAAAAGAACTTAATTACAATTAGTGTAGCACAACTGAATAATTCAGGTCATCGAGTTTCATTTGAGGGTAAGAAGGTGAAAATCTGTGATGACAATGGAACACTTGTTGGCACCGGAGGATAATCAAAAGGTAAGCTGTTTTATCTTAACAATTCTGAGACTTCTTATTTAATGGTGAAAAATAAAGATGCATGGTTATGGCATAAGAGGTTATGTCATGTAAATTTTTATAACATGATTAAGATCAGTAGAAAAAGAAAAGTTTGGGGATCGCCTAAACTTGCAAAGCTTGATCATGTTATGTGCCATCAATGTCAGAAAGGTAAGATGACAAAATCTAGTTTCAAAAGTAAGGACTTTTCATCTAAAGGAATTTTGGATTTGGTTCACACCAACTTATGTGGTCCTAGGTAAAAGCACAATCAGGTGTCACCTTTTAGGCTAACTTATCAGCACATCTGAATTTTATTATTTCTAACTAAAAATTAATTTTGGTCAAACATATGGTCTAGCTAGATTCATTCTAGCTAAGTTAGATAAGTGCTTTAACTTTTTCAATTGGACATATCTATTAAATGCATTTTTTATACCACTTTGGGTCCAATTACCATAAAAATAAAATTATTTTAGAAAAGTGGCATTTCAATAACTCCTAATATTTTTAATGATATTTTTTTTAAAATTAAAAAATACCCTTTTGTAGAGATCAAAGTCAAGAATATCCTCATATAGATTTTATAGTGTTTTAATTAGACATGGTTTATTGTAATTAAAAACTATTGCAAGTAGTTATTTTAATAGTCAAGGAGATGTTGATAAGGAGAAAGAAAAAAATAGTTAATCATATTAAATAAATTTGAAAAACATATGGTGCACTAGAGGAGAGAGTCCTCTTCAAGAATATATATTTCTTTTTTTGATTGAGATAGATTTGTTATGAAAAATATGCTGCGAGATGAAAAATGTCGATTTTAGTGAGTTGTAATTTGAATTGTTATAAAAGAGAAAATATAGGTCACAAACCAATTTTTATTTCTTCATGCACTATCTATATATGTCATCTATGACATATTTTGAAATTAGGGGAAAAATGTTTATTAACATATAATTTTTTTGTGGGAACTAGACCCCTAATTTTCAGTGTTTTTTAGCAATTGGAAAATTGTCTTTAAAACTTAAAAAAACATATCAATTCTTATACAAAAAATTATTAAAATATTAATCACAAACTTCATCTATTTTATCACATTTAATTAGTTTACATTATCTTAAAATTCTAAACATAAATATCATTTTTATACTATTGAAGTTGAACAACTTTGATTTTGTTAGCCTTTTCCTTTGTAAAAGGGTGACAAATTCTTGTGCTTTTACCCTCCTATGAGAACTGAAAGCTATTATGAAGATAGATACTTTATTTTTTTTGTTGATGACTATACTAGATTGATGACTATTATGTTCTTAAGGGAAAAATTTGAGGCATTTAAATTGTTCAAATGGTATAAGGCTAAAGTTGAAAAAGAAACCGGGAAAGTATTGAAATGCTTAAGGGCTGATAGATGTGGTGAGTTTATTTTTGATGAATTCACTAACTATTGTAATGAGCATGGAATCAAAAGACATATTTCTGCACCGAGAACACCACAACCTAATGGAATTGTTGAAAGAAGGAATAGATCAATTGTTGATTGTGCTAGAACCTTGATGATTGAGAAAAATGTTGCACAAATGTACTAGAGAGAAGCAGTTAGCACTGTAGTATATGTCCTGAACCAAGTTCAACTAAAGAAAGACACAAAAAAGAAACCTTACAAGTTATGGTTTGGATACACACTGAGTGTAGGTTATTTTAGAATTTTCGGTAGTAAGTGCTATATTCTGAAAGATGATAGAAATGGTAAATTTGACTCCAAAGGTGATGAAGGTTTATTCTTAGGTTATTATACTAAGAGCAAAGCTTACAAATGTTTGAATAAGGTTACTAATAAGATTATTGAAAGTGCTAATGTGAGAGTAGATGAATTTGTGAAAAAGAATGATGAAGAAAGTATGAAGGAACCAGAAGACTATGGTAGGTTTACTTATGTTGAAGATCCAAAATATCTACCAAAGCCGTAGGCTGAGTCTACCGAGCATTAGGAAAATGCTACCAATGATTAGCAAATGCAAACTGATAATCAGGAAGAAGCTACCGAATAGAGAAATGAACCTGAATTGAATGCTGAATAGAGGAGAGAACAAGTTCTAATAAAATTTGTAAGAAGACACTATCCAGAGAATCAAATCATTGGTGATAAGCAAGCTAGCATGATGACCCAAAGTAAGTTAAGACAAAACACATGCTTAGTTTGTGAGTTTGAACCGAAGACTGTTAAGGATGCACTTGATAATGAAGAATGGATAAATGCTATGAATGAAGAAATAGAACAAATTGAAAAGAATAAAACATGGACATTGGTACCTAGACTGAAAGATACAAATTTTATTGGTACTAAGTGGATTTTTAAGAATAAGTTGAATGAGAATGGAGAATTTACAAGAAATAAAGCACTTGACTTATTTGTAAGGGATATGCACAAGAAGAAGGCATAGACTATGGTGAAACCTTTTCACTTGTTGCAAGACTTGAATGAGTTTGGATACTACTTTCTTATGTTGCACATAAGGGATTTAAGGTATATCAAATGGATGTGAAATCATCTTTTCTGAATGGAATTCTTGAAGAGGAGGTCTACATAGAACAACCAGAAGGGTTTGTTGATCCAAATCAGAAAGACATGGTATGTAGACTGCACAAAGATTTATATGGACTAAAACAAGCACTAAGGGCATGGTATGAAAGATTGCATGCTAATTTAGTTAGTATTGGATTTGTTAGAACTAGTGAAAATAGTAACATGTATATGAAAGGAGATTTATATGATAACATTTTGATTGTTGTTATATTTGTTGATGATATAATCTTTGGTGGACAAGATTAGATCTATAAATCATTGCTGATAAAATGAAAAAAGAATTTGAAATGTCAATGTTTGGAGAGATTAAATTATTTCTAGGATTGTAGATTATACAAAAAAATGATTGGATTTTCATCACACAATCAAAATACATTAAGGAGGTATTGAATACTTTTGGCATGGAGGATGCTAAACCAGTAGGAACACCGATGATGATTGGCTACAAACTAACAAAGGATGATGAATCTACAAAAGTGAACCAAACATTATATAGATCTATGATTGGGAAACTGATGTATGTTGTACATAGTAGGCCTGACATTGCACAAGCAGTTAGGATTGTGGAAAGATTTTGTGCCAATCCTAAGGATTCACACATGGTTGCAATAAAGAGAATTATGAGATATTTGAAAAAGACACAAGATTATGGCTTATGGTATTCTAAGGAAGGAAAATTTGAACTGATAGTTTACACCGATGCAGATTGGGCTGGAAACATAGATGACTGGAAGAGCACAACTGGTGGAGCATTCTTTTTAGGAGATAGGCTTGTGACTTGGATTATCAAGAAACAAGCATGTATCTCTCAGTCTACTGCTGAAGCAAAGTATGTTACTACTACTGCAAACTGTTCTAATATTACTTGGATCAGACAAGTATTAGACATAATGAATGAGGTAATCACTGAGTTGGTGATTATATATTGTGATAACACCAGTGCTATAAACATTTTAAAGAATCTTGTGATGCATTCTAAAAAAAAACACATATCTATTAAGTATCACTACTTGAGAGAACAAGTTCAAGAGAAGCAAGTAAAACTAGAATTTGTAAAATCTAAGGAGCAACTTGTTGATATTTTTACTAAACCATTACCGAAGGATACATTTGAATACTTGAGGACTAGACTTGGGGTCCATCCCCTGTCTATTGCTCACTAAGGTGATCAGAAGGTTGCATCAACCTATTCTTATCAGAAGATCATTCATGTTGATGCACATAGCTCACACTTTTGATTTTTTCTAAGGTTGTGAAAGATTGAAGAGGCTGAAATAGAAATCTCTACACTGAAGGTACTGATATGCACAAAGAGAGTTACTTGGCTATTTAGAGCTATTCTATGTTTTCTTTGGCATTGTTGTCAAAGGGAGAGAAATTGCATATAAAAATCATGGAGAGGAATTAGAGAAAGGGAGAATTTGAATATTTGTTGCTGAGAACAAGAATCTGAGAACTGAAAAGATCAAATCCACAAGGAGATCTTGCATGTAAATGTCTATTATGTCTCGTAGCGATTAAACATATTAAATATCAAGCTAGGGAGAACTTACCGATCTACAACATTTACTTACATAGTTATAGAATACATGTTTGGTATGTGCATGACATATTTTCATATTACTTCTGTTGCCATCAATGCCAAAGGGAGAGATTGATGAACTACAACTGATTGAATATCCAAGATGAGCTGAAGAATTGTGATTAGAAATCACCAAGTAATGAAATGATATGTAAGATGATTAAATCAATCAATATATTGTCATTGATGTCAACTAGCTTTGACAATACTTATCATGTAAGTTACAAACATCTGAACAATCTATTGAAGAAGAAAATATGAAGAATAGAGTTATCTATATGAGGAAAAGATGGATATGACAGAGAAGGAAGAGGTAAACATTAGGTAATTTATTTGATGAGGCTATGACTATATATTGTTGACTTGATCATGTTTTATTAACCTATCTTGAAGAAGAGATTCAAAAGTAGACAAGTCAATGTGGTCGGTAATTGAAGTTTTTTGTATACACCGAGCCAGTGTTGTGTATATCGAGTGATAGTATTAACCGAGCTAGTCTAACTAGTTATCACCGGCGTATTTATTTGTAAACCGAGTATGGATAAAAACATTAAATGCTAAGGTTAGCCAACAGAATATGATGTGCTGGATTTTTTATGATTTCAAGGTTAAGGATAAAGTTTGTTTTGAGATCCACGACTAACAAAATTTGAAGATGATGTAAAGGATGAGATTGAAATATTTTATGAATACATCTACCGAGGTATGTTTAAGCGACAAAATTGGATGAATGAGATTAAGCTGCAAAATCTAATGGTTGAGAAGAAAATGTTTTACTTGTCTATTTAAGAGACATGAGTTTCATTATTGAAACATTGCCAGAGGAAGGAGACTGCAGAGAATTCAAATGAAAGACAAGTTTCATGCATGCCTGATCAAACTGGTTATTGAAGAACTAAGTTGCAAAGTTATTACCGAGCATTAGAGAATCATTTACCAAGAAAAGTAAGTTGAGATATTGAAGGAAGTGAATTTCTTAGTGATCAAAGGATTATTTCTAAGGGCTTAGCATAGATCTGCATATCTACAAATTGAGTTGTATTTGAATCAGATCATTACTGTATCAATTTAACCATTGATTTAGAAAATTTATTAACTGAGTGGACTTCACAGTCTTATGTTCTACCCTATGACATTCTAATTAATGTAAAGTGTTATCTTGTTCACCCCATAGTGAATGTTGGTCAGAAGTTAACGGTTAGTGTTAAATCCTCTAACAAGGTCACACCTAACAGTGTCTATTGTACCCTTTAACAGGGTTGGCTCTTCACCAAGCTCACTTCAAAGAGTGAAATTTTTGGGTTACCAGTCTATTGGCATGCTTTTAGCACCCCTATTTTAAACTTTTAAATCAAGCCCCCACTTCATTAAATGCAAGTGTTGCATAATTCTTATTTTTTTGTGAAAGTTATGTGAAAGGGTAGTGTCCAAATGCTATTGACATATTGAACCTTAACTTTGAACCTTCTTAATTCAAATTTCAAAGTTCAATGATGCGATGATTCATGTTCACTCAGTTCAAAGTTCAATAGCAGGATGATTTGTGTTCATACAGTTCAAAAGTACATATTCACTTTCAAAAGTTGAAATTGTAGAGTTTATGGCTCATAAGTTTGAATTCCAAAAGTGAGTGATATATTTTATATGGTGGGCATACAATCAAAATCTTGGGTTAACAAAGTTCTACATAATAATCTTTCAACCAATGAATTATAGTCACTTACAAAATGCAGCTTTAGTGACAGAGATCTCAGATGCAAGCAATGTTTTCAAGCAATAAGATATGGGGTCTAAGAATTTTGTAAAAGATAGTTTGATGCTTCCTCTATGGTCATCCATCAACCATTTTGAGACATTCTAAAGGAAGAATTACAATATGTGAATGTGCAGCCATGCACTTACAGCTTTTATCAAGTCAGATTTCATGGTAGTTTTATAGACCCGAACTAAGTAGTTAATAAAGTTTGACTAAGATATTAGTTTTGAAATCTCTCTGGTCAGACTTTATAAAACTTGGTTCCAGACCACATATCAAAAATTTATCTCAATCCAATGGTGGAGTAAAAAGATATTCCCCCCGCATGGAGACCTATTTTTTCTGTCATAAATATTTTCATCCGCCCCAATATTAAAATGTTTTAATTTTTGGTTTGACATATTCAAATGCCACTTGTAAAATTATCATTTAATATCTTAAGCTTTATCTTTACAAAAATTAAAATCAATAGTTTATAAAGATATCATGTTCTAAAAAAAAAAGATAGAAAAACTTTAGGAATGAATGGAAAAGATTTTCAAGAATTAGTTATGGGGATAAAATTGAAAAGTTACGCGAAGTGAAAGAACAAGGTGAAAGTATCCAAGAAACAGTTAACTAGAAAGGGGATGAAGATTATTTGTTGGAAGATTTTGATGAGGCAGGGGTTCTTCTTTTTCCAGCAAGTCTGTTAGCTATGGGAGAGGGAGATCAATTTTCTAAATGTAATTGTAACAGAGGAAAAATATTTATTTTTAATTTTCTGCATATTGATTTTAATAACAGGGCTCAAGATGACCTTGTGATCATTTTTTTGTATCTAAGAATAAAGAAAAGCTTATGTGGTAGATTTGTGAGTTTGTATATTTACTTTTTTGATTGAGATCAATCAGTTGGTTGTCTCTTTCATGTTTCTGAATATCATTTCCTGTTATTATGTCAAGTATATGTTTTCATGTAAATCTATTAGTTTACATATTCACATCCTACAGAATAGGTCATTTATTTATTTTTCTTTCTCTATAATGTGAAAGACTGAATCAGCGGTCTTGAGGCTGTTTATTTGTCTTTCTCACATTTAGTTAGTTTCTAAATCTAATGATCACATTTACTTCATGGTGATGAGTGAATGTTAGGTTGCCTTTGTGTCTTCTGGTTAAAGACATACTCAATTTTTTTAATTCATTGTAAATCTTTCTAAGAGGGAGTTGTAAATCTCAATTCAGAGGAACATTATCAATTCAATGATAATCTATCCAACTATTAGTAGCATTTGTACTTTCATTTGGGCATTATGAGTCAATTTGTGTTGGTATTTTTGAGGTGCAAATCTGTTTACTAACAAATTTTTGGCAACTCTGATGGGAATGAAACTGAAGATTGGTATTTTTAATTATTTTCGCCAGTTTTTAAATTATCTCAGTGTAAAAGAGATTGGTGACTCTCTATTATAATTTTCAAAATCTTATGGTTAAAAAGAGTCCAGTGTATTATGGCATTGGTTGTAGCCTAGCCATGGAGACCCCAGTTTGGGCCTCTTGCCCTATCATTTCATTCAACCCTACCTAAAAGGCCAAAAGACTATATTCCTACATTTGCTAGAAATAAAAATAAAGGCCCAGAAGATCACATTAAAGCATTCAATGTTGCCTATAGTATTCTTGGTGTACTAGAAGAAAATGTCTATGTGAGATTATTTATTGGAAGCCTGATTGGTGAAGCTGTAGATTGGTTTCAGAATTTACAAAGTGGATGCATTACCTGTTGGAATGATCTGGAGGTAAAATTCCTTGATAGATTTGGATCTGCAGTTGATATAGGTGAATTATTAGTAAATTTTGTTCAAATCAAGATAGAGGAAAATGAATCAATGAGAAGTTTCATTGAAAGATTTAATAGATGTGTTGGTAAAATGCCTCAAGAAAGTCAACCAATTGAAAATAATCAGTTATATATTTTTATTGTTGCATTGTAAACTGAGATCAAATTGTTGTTGAGGTAAAAGAAATTACAAAATTTAAAAGATGCTCAAAGGGAAGTTGTGGAAATGGATGATTGTATGACTTTGAGTGGAATAAAGTTTGTGGATATATCACAATCTGAAATTTATCTTTGTGACCAAAATGTGTAACCAAGGAAAAGCCCTTTACAATGGAAACATTTCATGAAAGAAGTGCAGCCAACACAATCTCTTTCTTGTTTCCAAAACTTGACTATTTTTAATGATCGATACTTCCAATCACCTCCCATGATTGAAAATAATCCTTCTAGTGTTGCTAGAACACATTATTTACATGTTGACGCAGTCAAGGATGGTGGATCCAATTAAGGACAATCCAAACCTTACAACTTCAAAAAAACATAGTGGAATAACACAACACACTAATTGTTTCAATAGATTTTCATTAACATGCCCGACTGTAAGGCCTTTTGAGTTAGGGCCAATTACAATCAGAAACAATTCTACAAGATCATCAAGATCCAATACAACTCTAGCTAGTTTAGCTTTGAAAACTATCAGCAACTAATGGAAACCCTAAGGCAGATCTAAACTTGAGCTCGCAAGCCTCCAAGCAATCTCCTTGTCTCCAAGTGTGCAAACCACTAGCTCTGCTATTAAAAACTATCAGATAGCAATCTGATCTATAAGATCTCGCAAGATCTTTTCCACAACTTCACTAATCTACTACCCTCAGATCTTCTTTCATGATCTCTCCAAGTCATGCCATAAAAGATCTACCCAAACACCCCTTAAATACTAATCATTAGCCACAACTCGGCTGGATGAAACCCTTAACTCCTACAAACAAATATTAAATGAAATAAAAGTCAGCTCTCAAATATCCTTACAATAATTAAATCCAACATGTCAGCCTGAAACAACAGCTACCAACAATAAATGCACCGAGTCAACCCAAAAAATCACATAGAAATCCAGTCAGTAAACCAGAACTACCAAGCAGTAGTGAAATAATTGAGCATGTCAGGCATCACCAAGCACCAGTGTCGACTAAGCACTATAGGCATCACCAAGTAACACTTTCACTAAGCGCTAGACATTACCAAGTTCCTTCAGTGACCGAGCTTCCTTCAATGACTGAGACCATCGGTCAAGGCTACAACTAAGTAACACCGGCCAACTAACACACCTCCATGTAGATTCATCGAGGACCAAGAATGCCCCTGCATCAAACACCTGAGGTTAGAAAAGATGTTCATATGTGAGAAGAAAATCTTCCAGGATTCAGCACATAAATCCCGAACTAGTTCTTCACATACAAGTCCTCCATCTTCTCACTTTGCATACTCTTCCACTTCAGCTTCCTTTGTCTCTTCAAGTCTTTCCTTGATAACACACAGGTCTGTTCTCCAAACTGATCATTCATTTTCTTAGGATCTACCAACTCAACTTGGCTACCAATACTCAGGCTTCTCCTATTGAGCATTGTATCCATCAATGGCATTAGGGAAAAATTCCTATCATCCTTCTCAATAGTAAACAAATTCTTCACAAAATCATTCATAGCTTTGCAATCAAATTGCCAAGGTCTACTGAGCAATATATGACAACTATTCATCTCCACAATATCACATAACACAAGATCCTTATACTAGCCAATCTAAACATCAATAAAGCATTGTTCTCTTACTTCCAGAGAATGATCATCTTGCAACCAACCAATCCTATAAGGACAAGGATGCTTCATTCTATTCAAACCAAGTTTCTAAACCATGTCCTCAGCAACAAGGTTATCAGTAGTACCACTGTCAACAATAACATCACAAAGTTTACCTCCAGACTTGCATTAGGTCCTACAAAAGTTACTCCTCTAACAAGGTTCCTCCTTTGTATCGAGCAATTTTCTTCAAAGCAGCAAGTTCTCAGATTTAGGTTCATTCTAAATATTCTCATTCACCACAACAATCTATCGGTCACCAAGCTTCTTCTGTGTACATTCAAAAGAATGGTATCCTTCCTCTCCATAGTTATAATAGTTACCCTTAAAGATAAATTTGCCTATCTTCTTCTTTGGTTCTACAGGTTTCTATTCATCTTCTGCATCAGTCGGTTTATCCTTCACTGAGTGATCAATCTTATCTTTCCCTCGAGAGTTACCATGTTGTTTCCTCTTCAACTTATCTTCTACCTTCAGAGCATATTGATAAGCATCTTCAACAGAATCAATCTTTAGCATACCAAGCTCATCCTAAATATTGAATCTCAAACCATTCACATATCAAGCTACCTTTTCCTTACCAAGTTCTCTGTGTCCATACTAAATAGTAAGTTTGTAGAACTCCTTGATATAATCTTCAATAGACAAATCCTTCTGTTTTAGATTCTACAACTTCTTAAACAAGTCAAGCTCATAGTCAGGAGGTATGAACTTAGCTTTCAACTTAGTCACCATCAACCTCCACTGATTGATCTTCATTTCACCTTCATCTTCTCTATCTCTTTTTAATTCCTTCCACCAAAGAGCAGCATGTCCTTTCAACTTAGTATGTGCCAATCTAACCCAAAGAGGATCTTCAATTTCTTCCATCTCAAAGAAATCTTCAAGTTCACCAATCTAATCAATCAAGTTGTCGGGTTTCAAGATACTAGAGAAAGTAGAAACTTCCATTCAGTAACTATTACTTAACTAAGCTCCAGATCTATGCAACTGAGCAATTCTATCTTCACTAGATCTATCCCTCCGGTCATCACCAATAGATCCAACAGCTTCAAATTCTTTAGCAACTTCCTCATAACCATCCTCAGTACCAACATTTTGAGGTACACCAACAACAGCTCTCATGATCTCAACGACCATGTCATTCTTCATCAACTCCATCTTAGATCTAAAATCTGATATCAACTTCTCTGTAATTTGGGATTCCACAGTATCACAAAGATCAACAATTACTCTAGGGTCCAATCTTCTCAGAGGCATCCTTAAAGATAAAAAAAACCCTCTGCAAAAAACCCTACACTGATCACCTTGTGAAAATTTCCAATTTGTAAGCAAGTCAAATCATAATCTACCACCTTGTAAACAACTAGGGCACAATTCCACAAGTTTAGTGCCACAGATCTACAAATCAGATCATATGATCTCTTCACCAACAAGATAAACTTTGCAAGATCAGCCTTTCTAGGTCAACCTTCACTCCACAAGATCAACTCTACTCTGATACCACCTAACACAGTCAAGGATGGTGGATCCAATTAAGGATAGTCCAAACATTGCAGCTTCAAAGCAACACAACAGAATAACACAACTCACTAATTGTTTCAACAGATTTTCATTAACATGCTTGACTATAAGGCCTTCCAAGGTAAGGCCAATTAAAATCATAAAAAATTCTACAAGATCATCAAGATCCAATACAACTCTAGCTAGTTCAGCTTTGAAAACTATCAGCAACTAATGGAAACCCTAAGGCAAATCTAAAATTGAGCTCGCAAGCCTCCAAGTAATATCCTTCTCTCCAAGTGTGAAAACCACTAGCTCTGCTATTACAAACTATCAGATAACAATCTGATCTGTAAGATCTTACAGGATCTTTTCCACTTCACTAATCTTCTACCCTCAGATCTTCTTTCATGATCTATCCAAGTCATGCCATAAAACATCTACCCAAACACCCCTTAAATACTAATCATCAGCCACAAGTCAGCTGGATCAAATCCTCAAACAAATATTAAATGCAATACAAGTCAGCTCTCAAATAGCCTTACAATAATTAAATCCAACATGTCGGCCTAAAACAATAGCTACCAACAATAAATGCACCAAGTCAGCCCAACAAATCACACATAAGTCCAGTTGGTAAAATAGAACTATCGAGCAGTAGTGAAATAACCGAACATGCTAGGCATCGTCGAGCACCAGTGTTGACCAAGCACCACACGCATTGCCAAGTAACACTTTCACCAAGTGCCAGAGATTACTGAGTTCCTTCAGTGATCGAGCTTCCTTCAATGACTGAGATCGGCAGTCAAGGCTGCAACCGAGTAACATCAGCCAAATAACACACCTCCATGCAGATTCACCAAGGACCAAGAATGTGTTAGAAATAGGGACTATTCAGAGGGGGGGTGAATCAGTATTCCACAAACTTTGACTTTTTCCCAATTATGGATATAACAAATTATCTTTACACATGCATAACATAAGAAACTAAATAACATGCATAGCAACAAAGCACTCATAACACATGATATGTTCTCGAGGAAACCCTAGCCAAGGGAAAACCATGGTGGGGATGGCACCCACAAAGATCCACTAATAAAAAATATCCTGTTAAGGATGTTGACCTTGTTAGGAGTCTATTACAATCATATAGTGTATCAGTCCTGATTAAGGGACTATAGGCCTTGTTAGAAGCCTCAACCCTATTAGGAGCTGTCAATACAAAATCTAATTACCAGATGAGCCCATTGCCCAAACAAGTAATGTACACTATATATGCTGATTACAAAAATGGATTTAGGTACATAACCTTATGCTGCTTAAATCAATGTCTTTTCGCTACTCTTGCATTTGCATCATTACATTACAATTATCTTTTTCTATATCGCTTCTTCTTTTTCTAACATGACTTCCTTTACAATTTATACAAGTTATTAAGGCTAATAAATTTACATGGTCAGCTTCCATATATCTTTATCCAAGAGTAAATATCTAGGATGTCATCCCCTTTATATTTTTAAGTCATTATTTTGATAAACAAAATAATCCCTTAACTCTTTACCAATTCTGTCTTCATATTCTGTCCTGTCGGCTTCATACTATCTTCGATAAAATTGTCATAACTAATTTTGTACATGCCATACTAACTTTCACTCTAAGATGGGTCATCATTAGTCATCATAGAGTCTATGTTTAAGTGCGCAAGCACTTAGCTTACTCCATTCAATGTTGCAAACAAAAACTATGTCCTAGTACACTGTGAAAACACTATCTCAAACTTAGACAAATTTGCAATGTGCTCTTCTATACTTGCTCTAACACCTTTTCAATCTTCATGTGGATCATATGTTTCCATAATGACAACATCTATGTACTCACTTCAGCCAAATTGCCAACAATCTCCCCCTTTGTCATTGGTGGCAACATATGAGAAAATTGGCTAAGTGTACAAGTCAAAATCTCAAAAATTGTATCAAAATTGTGGCCATAGTATAGAACATGTATACTATCCTTATAACTCCTCAAAATATAATACTCTAATACAATGCTCCCCCTAAGAGTATCAATCCTTATCAAAACATATGAATTTTCTACTCTAATATCTCTCCCCCTTTGACAACAATGACAAAATAAGGTAGGGAGGATTACAAAATTGTATCCCAAAAAGATTATACCTTCATTTACTTATTGCAAAGCTGGTAGGCTTGCAACACAATCTACAAAATCATCTTTCATAGCTTCCATCTCCTTTTCCCATGACTTCTTAATGGAATTTGCCACATTGAGTAATGTGCTCAGTCCATAAGCTGCTATCTAACAAGCTTGGAGGTTATCAAATTTGAATTTCTGAAAGGATGTCTTAGCTGTAAGATGTTCTTCTAACTACTCTTCAATGATGCTCAACTTCATAGAGATGTGTTCTCTCAAAAGAGTGAGTCTCCTTATTTTTCTATTCCTCTCATCTTGCAATATTCTTATTTCATCATACTGTTTTCTAATCTTCTTCTCAACATCTAATATCTTCATATTAGGGCTAGAAAGAAGGTTACATTCATTCTGAATCTCAACTTCCTTCAACTTGATCTTCTACTCTTCTTCTGCTGTCAAAATTTCTAGTTTTGTACACTGAATGTACAAAGATTTTCATGTCTCCAAATGCTTCCTCAAGTTCTTGATACAAATATCAAGACTGCTAATATCATTCTTGATATTCTGACTGATGTTCAAAAGCATTTCAGCTTCATAAGCTGCTTGAGCTCTCACTTTTGCAATATCAGATAGGTTAGTAAATTCATTGTCAAAAGTGCTCATTACCTTCTTAGCTCTCTCTAAAGGGTCTGCCTCAAATACCTGATGAGTTGTATACCAAGCTTGTGAACAGAAATCAGAGAGCAATTAAAGAAGACACTAATATCAGAAAGAATCTTGTGAAGAAGTGATATAGAAAAAGATAATTGTAATGTAATGATGTGAATGCAAGAGCAGGAAAAGACATTGATGTAAGTAGCATAAGGTTATGTACCTAAATCCATTTTTGTAATCAACATATACAGTGTACATTACTTGTTTGGGCAGTGGGCTCACCTGGTAATCAGATTTTGTATTGACAACTCCTAATAGGGTTGAGGCTTCTAACAAGGCCTATAGCCCCTTAATCAGGACTGATACACTATATGATTGTAATAGACTCCTAACAGGGTCAACATCCTTAACAAGATACTTTTGATTAGTGGATCTTTGTGGGTACCATCCCCACCAGGGTTTTCCCTTGGCCAGGGTTTCCTCGAGAACATATCATGTGTTATGAGTTCTTTGTTGCTATGCATGTTATTTAGTTTCTTATATTATGCATGTGTAAAGATAATCTGTTATATCCATAATTGGGCAAAAGTCAAAGTTTGTGGAATACTGATTCACCCCCCCCCCCCCTCTCAGTATTCCCTATTTCTAACAATTGGTATCAGAGCTTAGTTACTCGGAGAAGAATCATTAAAGGAAAGCCTAGTAGCTTGAGTAAGATCTATATGGATATGGATCAGCTACAAAAGAATCTTGAAGAAGTTCTTGAACAAATTGATATGCTTACTGATGAAAGAGATACTTTGAAAAGGAAATATGATGATGCAAAGAACCTTATTGAGAAATTGAAAAACAAGGTAGAAGATCTGAAATCTGAAAAAGAATCTGAAATTCTTATTGAAGATTGTGATGACAATTTAGAAAAATAAAATGTCATCCTTAAACATGAACTGAAGATAGCAAATCTGAAGCTTAGTTTGAAAGATAGGAATGACAAAAATGAAGTGAATTTGAGATCTGAGAATGAAAAGTTGAAGATTGAGAATGAAGAATTAAGATCTAAACTTGGCAAAGTAACATCTGAATTTGAGAAAGTCAATTTTTAGTATGCAGAACTTGAGAAATACAATAAGATTGTGAAAGGTGAATTGACTCAATCCAAACAACAACTTGAAAGGCTATATTCAAATAGTGCAAAGATTGATGAACAAGTTTCTTATGGAAAACCATCCTATGATAAGACTGGACTTGGATTTAATGAAAGCAAAGAATCAGATATGAAAGAATCTAAAAGCATAGATGAGAAGAAGTCAGATGAGATCAAAAAATCTAAAGACACACCTAAAGGAGAAGAATCACTGAAGCAAGAAGAATCACCCAAAGGTATGCAAAGAGAATTCAAAGGTAGATGTTTTGGTTGTAATACTATTGGTCATATGAAGAAAGATTGCACTGGTAAATAATTTAAACCTCTTAATGGTTATTGTTATAATTGTCATGGTTTTGGACATAGAGCTATTGAATGTAGAAGACCTAAAGTTATTGAGAATAATTATGGTAGTCTAGAATGTTTAGGAATACTAACAATGAAAATAAGAGACCTATTGAAGATATGAACAGAAGAAATGGAGTAGTATGTTATAGATGCAACAAGGTTGGACATATTGCTAGAAATTGTAGGTCACAGATCAATCAGCAAGGACCGAGATATGGGATCAATGGAATTGTTTATTAGATATGTAGCAAGATTGGACATACAACAAGGTTTTGTAGAATGAACAATGGAACTTATCATCTTAACCCTAACCCTAGAAATCATGCAAGAAGAAATGAAGATGCAGGAAATAGACAGAAAGGTTGCTGCAGTAATGAAGATGAAGTAAAGTTTGTTAGAGGCACAAATCAAGGAGACATATTCAACATTGAAGGTAATTAGAAAGGTGAAGTATCAAGTGGTAAGAATGAATCCTTACCTGACCTATCTTTAAGTACTTAATTTATGTAAATTACAGTAGATTAGGAACTTAGAATTAGTGTAGAAGTATATTTTCAATGAATTTAGTCTTGCACAGTTAATGGAAGGTAGTTTATGATGTACTAATGCTATGGTTAAGAGCGCAAAAGAAAATATTATGTTTTGCAAGATTGCAAGAAGTTTTAAGTTTTGCAGGTTGAAAGAAACAACTTTTTGGAAAGAAGCGGCAAAAGAATTGAATGCGATGTCAGATCTAAGTAAGATTGAAGTAATAAAAGGTTATGATTGAAGTTATTTGATTATCAAAATGAATTGAAGTGTTTAGGAGAGCAAAGAAAAGAGATTGGAAGCATTTTGCAGTGATTTGGTGAAAGATTTGAGCGTTGAATCTGTGAAAGCCCTAAAATCATGAATTTGAGGTATTTATCTTGGCAGATCTTTGAATCGGTATAAGGAATTTAAAGTAATCATGGATGTATCCTTAATTCACAATATCAGAGATAAGAATAGACCTAGAATGAACAAAGAACTAGTAGAACCCTTGGAAGAAGATGACCCTAGGATAGCATTATCATCCATACCAGATGGATTTTTGCATTTGGAAAATGTAAGGAGCTATCTTGGATGCAAGTTTGAAACCCTAAGTGATAGTGATTTTACCAGTGAATATCAGAAGATTTATAACCATGATATGTCATTAAAGAAAGGATATGAGCATTTGAAAGACAATGAGATTGTTAAGTATTTATTGAGGTATGAGTTTGACAATGAAGAATGCACTAGGATTATTTTGAGTAGAATTCATAATGGAAAGTTTTGGCTAGAGGACAGAGTAATTGACATTACTACTGATTTGATTCATGATGTAACTAGATTATCTAAATTTGGTGCTATGCCCTTAAATGAGAAGAATATGAGGAAAGTAGTGATTGACAACACAGGTTCATCTTACAATGGTAGAGGAATTGTGATTAGCAAAATCAAGCAAGATGATGTGAGATATTTGTGCAAAATCCTAACCACTAAGTTTTGTGCAAATTCTAGAGAAGATGATATGGCAATTGGTATGGTACATATAGCATATTTGATGTGTGTTGACAAGGTATCTGTTGATATGTGTGAAATATTGAGAATTCAATTGTTTGAGAACTTGGAGAAGATTAAGAAATCTAAGTATGCATAATTTAGATTTTCTTCTTTGATCACTTATATGTTTTTCCACCTATTAAGAAGATTTCCCTATATAGTTGCAAATGATTGGAATGATGGAAAAAACACTATGGAAAGAATCAATAGAATGTATTTGAGACATGTTATTGATAAAGTAAATCAGAGTGATATGTTGGTATTGAAGACATTTCAAAACATTGTAACTAGCAGATCAAGAATTCCACATTCAATTGTAACTAGCAGATCAAGAATTCCACATTGACACTGAGTTTACCTATATTGAAGTAGTGGAACCTAGAATTGAGTTCATAGACTCTCTTGGCTATGAGATATCTGAGGTAGAAATAGAGGAATATGTTGGTAGGTTACTTAAATGTAAATTGGACACTCAGTGTAGCAGGTTTGGAACTTTTGAAGAGAATTTCAACTTAGAAAAAGTCATAATGGAAGAAAGGCAGTCTAAGAAGAGAGTTGATAGCACAATCAAGAAAATACTAAAAGATTCAGGAATGTTAGAACAAGAATTCTTAATAGCTAAACAAACAGCAGCAACAATCAGGGATATTGGATAGAAAGAAGTCTTGATTGTACCACCCTTGTCATCTAGTGCAGTATAGAAAGAACCTACACAAGTCAAGGTGAAAGTTGAGGAACTTGAAAAGGAACAAGTAACACCTAGAGCTAGCAAGAGAATGAAAGAAATTGCTACTGGACTAGGAAAGAGACAGAAGACTCTAGTTCAACCAGTACCAAGAGAAATGGTAGAAGCAAAAGATGATGACACTTTAGTTAAGAAGAAGAGATGGAAATTGAGAGTTGAGAGAGTAAATGAAGAAATCATACAAGATGGAAATTTCACTAAAATGAACAAGTACTATAAACTTTATGATTATTCAGAAAGACTAAATTTGGAGAATGCTATTGTGAAGCATATGATTTTGGCAAGAAAGAAATTTGATTCTATTCAAGGTCAAATACCTGATGAGTTGTATACCAAGCTTGTGAATAGAAATCAGAGAGCAATTGAAGAATAAACTAATATCAGAAAGAATCTTGTGAAGAAGCGATATAGAAAAAGATAATTGTAATGTAATGATGCAAATGTAAGAGTAGTGAAAAGACATTGATGTAAGCAGCATAAGGTTATGTACCTAAATCCATTTTTGTAATCAGCATATACAGTGTACATTACTTGTTTGGGCAGTGGGCTCATCTGGTAATCAGATTTTGTATTGACAACTCCTAATAGGGTTGAGGCTTCTAACAAGGCCTATAGTCCCTTAATCAGGATTGATACACTATATGATTGTAATAGAGTCCTAGCAAGGTCAACATCCTTAACAGGATATTTTTGATTAGTGGATCTTTGTGGGTACCATCCCCACCGGGGTTTTCCCTTGGCCAGGGTTTCCTCGAGAACATATCATGTGTTATGAGTTCTTTGTTGCTATGCATGTTATTTAGTTTCTTATGTTATGCATGTGTAAAGATAATCTATTATATCCATAATTGGGCAAAAGTCAAAGTTTGTGGAATACTGATTCACCCCCCCCTCTTAGTATTCCCTATTTCTAACAGAATGCCCCTACCTCACATGTTGAGCATGAGGATGCATTAAAAAATGTGTATGACTGATGCAAGGCAAGGAGCAAAAGGGGCCAAACTTCTTCATCTTAAACTTTCCATATGTTCCAATAGGAAACCGACCTTTCTTCAAATGAACCATCACTTCATCACCAACATCAAAAGTCTTATGTTTTCTTGATCTATCAACTTTGTCTTTGTATTTTTGATTACTGTCTTCCAGCTTTATCTTCACATCTTCATGCAATGTCTTCATGTACTCAGCAAATTTTACTCCTTCAACACTTCTCTTATTTTCATCATCAATGTCTCTTAAATCAGATATTCCTCTTAATTGTATTCCATTCACAATCTCAAATGGTGTCTTTCCAATACTCCTATTCATTGAATTATTGTATGCAAACTCTGCTTGTGCCAACACAAAATCCCAATTACTTGGTGTGTCTCCAACTAAACATCTCAAAAGATTTCCCAAAATTTTGTTCACAACTTCAGTCTGTCCATTGGTTTGTGGGTGAAATATAGAACTATATTTCAATTCAGTGCCAAATTTCTTCCAAAGGGTTTTCCCAAAGTATCCAACAAATTTATTGTCTCGGTCAGAGATAATACTCCTTAGTAATCCATGCAATCTGACAATTCCTTAAAGAAAATATTTGCTACATGTACTGCATCTGATGTCTTTCTATAGGGTATATGTTAGAATATGTAATCTTTCCTTGGTGAAATATATTATAAACCAAGGTAGTTTAGTTTATTTATTATGTAAGTAGGAGATTCCTATAGAATCCCTACATGAATTCATGTCCTCTTGTCCATGTGTGAGGACATAATATTTATTTGTAATTTCTTTTTATTCTAGATTCCTCCTTAAGAGGAAATAGCACAAGTGGCACACACATTATGAATGTGGCTCACATGCACATGGGAGTTACATTCAACTCCTTTCTTCTCATCTCTACATAAGAGATGCTTCTTTTCTCATTCTCAGACATTCACTTGTAACACTTAGTTTCTCATTCTCATTCTCTTGAAGTATTATATGAGCATTTTTCTCTCATCCTCTTTCTCTCTCTTAGGCCTTTTTTGGCCCATTCATAATAATATCACGGGGTTTTTTTTACGCTTTTCCCCCTTCAAAACATTGTCTCATATTGTATGGTGAATGCTTCTTGACTTGGTTTATTTCATGGTATGCATTTCCTCACACCTTGCTCATTAGATTAAACAAGATCATTTTTTTGCTCTTCCTTATCATTTCTTATAGTATAAAATGTGCCATCTTAGAAAATCTATCCACAACAACAAATATAGAATCATTACCTCTCACTGTCTTTGGTAAGAACAAAATCCATACTAATATCAATCCAAGGTTTCTTAGGTATAGCAATCGGTGTATACAAACCAGTATTCTGACTTACTCCTTTTGCAACTTGACAAATTCCACAACTTTTCACAAATATTTGAACATCTTTATACAACTGCCACCAATAGTACTTCTCCTTTAGCAAATTCCATGTTTTATCAATACCAAAATGTCCAACCAAACCACTACTATGTTTTTCTTTTATCAAGTTAGTTCTCATTACTCCTCTCAGTATACACAACTAAATACCTTTAAACAACATACCTTCCTAAATGAAATATTCATCCCACTTAGTATCTTGTTGATCTTGAATAGGTGCTCTGCAATTTCTCCACATCTCAAAACAATCAGGGTCATTTTCATACACACCTTTCATCTCATCAAAACCAAGAACTTGAATTTTCATCTCGGTCATCAAAGATCTTCTACTCAATGCATCAGCAACTCGGTTAGTGACTCCACTTTTATGCTTTATCACAAATGTATAACTCTACAAATATTCAACCCATTTCATGTCTCTAATTCAACTTATTCTGACTACCCAAATATTGTAAAGCCTTATGATCGGTATACAACACAAATTCACTCGGTATCAAATAATGTCTCCATTTCTTCAGTGCTTGAACAATAGCATAGAATTCTTGATCATACATAGAATATTTCCTTCTAGTATCATTCAACTTTTCACTAAAGAAAGCAACAGGTTTACCTTCTTGACTCAACACAGCTCCAATTGCACTTCCACTTGCATCACATTCCACTTGAAATAGCTTATTGAAATCAAGTAATGCCAAAATAGGTAATTCAACAACCTTCTGCTTCAGAGTCTCAAAACTTCTATCAGCTCCATGTGTCCACTTGAATTCTCTTTTGTCTCCTCTCATAGTCTCAGTCATAGCATTACAAATTGAACTAAAATTCCTTATGAACTTTCGGTAAAAACTTTCCAAACCATGAAATGATCTTACCTCACTAGCATTCATAGGTGTAGGTCAATTCAAAATAGCTTCAACCTTTTCAGGATCCATCTTCAAACCATCAACTGAAATAACAAATCCCAAATACACAATCTCTTCTTTCATGAATGAACACTTTTTCAGATTTATCAGCAACTTTTCTTCTTTTAGTCTCTGCAAAACTAGTCTTACACAAAACAAATGTTCTTCTCTGGTCTTACTGAATATCAGAATGTCATCAAGATATACAATCACAAACTTACCCAAGAATTTTTTCAAAACTTCATTCATCAGCCTCATAAAAGTACTTAGTGCATTAGTTAAACCAAAATGCATAACCAACCACTCATACAAACCTTCCTTTGTCTTGAAAGTAGTCTTCCATTCATCACCTTCTCTGATTCTAATCTGATGATACCCACTTTTCAAATCAATCTTTGTGAAATACTTTTCTCTAGTCAAACTATCCATTATGTCATCCATTCTTGGTATAGGAAACCTATACTTCACTATTATCTTATTAATTGCTCTAGAATCAGTACACATTCTCCATTCTCCATTCTTCTTAGGTGCCAAAACAATAGGTACTACATAAGGACTCAAACTTTCTCTAATCAAACCTTTCTCTAGCAACTCTTGAATCTGTCGGTTCAATTCCTGATTCTCGGTAGGTGTCAACCGATGAGGTGCTTTATTCGGTAAACTAGCTCCAGGGATTAGATCCATGCAATGATCAATGCTTCTTTTTAGTGGCAAACCATCAGGTACATTATCAAAAATGATATCACTATACTTGGTGAGTAACTTATCAATCTCCTCAAGGACATTATCCTCTATTTTCTTACTCAGTTTGTTAGGAATCACAACAAAACATACATCATTCTTCTTCAAAGAGTTAAAACTTTCTTCCCTCCATCAAACAAACTTTCACATATGTGTCAACATTACTAACAGGTTCTTCCATCAAAGGTAACAAGATTTGTTTCTTTCCATCAGCTACAATAGTATACTTATGTAATCTCCCATCATATATAGTATGTCTATCATATTGCCAAGGTCTACCCAAAAAAATGTGACAACAATCCATAGGCATGATATCACATAACACCTTATCACAGTATTTTCCAATCTTCAAATTCACATAACATTGTTCACTTACCAGGAGTGTATGTTCATCTTTGTTCCATGAAATCTGATAGGGTTTCGGCTGCTCCAATCTTTCCAACTATAGTTTACTGACCATCTCTTCAAATGCCAGGTTCTCTAAGCTACCACTATCAATGATTACCTTCCAAAATTTATCATAAACTCTACATCTAGTCATGAAAAAACTTTTCCTTATGGGATCTTCCTTTTTGCTTTCATTCCATAGTGCTCTTCTTACCATCAAGTTATTCTCCCTTTCAGGTTCATTCAATGGCTCTTCTTATACCATAGCATTTCTATTGTTAACAGCCTTCTTACTTGTGTACATTCAAATGATCTATGTCCTTCTTCTCTATAATTATAACAAGTTCCTCAGAAACTCCCTCTATTATAACCAGCTCGGTAGTTACTACCTCTGCTTCTGGATGAACTTTCACCTTTCCACTCGGTCTTGCCTTTGTCTAGATTTGTCTTTTCTGGTTCAAATCTACCATTTTCACCATTAGATCTACCTCTTCCTCTAGGGATTCTACCACCTCAACCTCTTTGTCTTTGCTCATGTCTCTTGTTCAATTTCTCCTTGGATTTCAAAGCAAATTGATAAGCCTCTTCAATACTCTCTAATTTGACTATACTAATTTCCTCTTAGATGGAAATTCTCAGACCATTCAAGTATCAACCAACTCTTTCCACATCATCTTCATCATGTCCAAATCTGATATCCAATCTATAGAATTCCTCAGTATATTATTTTATTGAGCTATCTTTCTTTCTCAAACTTTGCATTCGCCGAACTAGGTTAATTTGATAATCACAAGGTAAGAACTTTCTTTTCAACTTATTGACCATTTTACTCCATACCTTGATTTTGTCCTTTCCTTTCTTCTTCCTATCCAATTGTAGATGTTCCCACCATAAGGATGCATGACTTTTCACTTTCTTGTCTTTAGAAATGTTTTCATACTAAAAATACTTTCCCATCTTGGTGATCCAGTCCACCAATTCATCAGAATCCAGCTTTCCACCATACTCAGGAGGATTGAATTGTGGTGTCACTTTCAGAATTGTCAAGGCCTTCAAAAATCTTTCTTCACCTTGATCCATAATAGGTGCATGTTCTGCATTTTCCTGTTCTTCTTCAACTTCATCATCACTAACATCTTCAAGATGTCTACCTCTTCTTTGGGTTGTCTCCACTGCCTCCAATCTAGCAGCAATTTGTCTTAGCATATCTGCCAATCCTGGATCTGCATCTCACCTCCCATGAACCATCTTGACAACCCTCTACAATTGTAGGTCAGATCACAATCTGCCACCCCACAACAATCAACCAGGGCTTCAACAGGAATCAACAAATGTAAATCCACAAACCTAGATCAAGATCTAACCTCACTCTGATACCACCTAATGCAAGGCAAGGAGAAAAAGGGGCCAAGGATGCCACACCCTAAAGGCCCAAGATTGCAACTCACATGCGGAAGCAACAAACAACAAGAGTGAGAGAGAGAATGCCAGATCCTTTAGATATTAACATCAATTTGAATCATACATGCTGGGCTGTAAGGCCTTCCCAGTTAGGGCCATATATTAAAATGAATTATAGAAGTCCTCCAACATGCAAAGATTTGCTAACAATCTCTTTTCTAAAAATCTATCTTCTATCTTCTCTAAAAACTACCTCCTAAACTACAACCAAACAACTACATTTATACAAGAAGCTACCGAGCTGAGTCGGCCTTCAGATCCACAATTAACAGAAGTAACGGTCAGACCTAGGACCACACACTTCCCAATGATGGATTCCAGCATTAAATTCATGATCAAATATAAATGTACAAGTCAGCCTCAATAGAAACTAAAACTAAACCCGTCGGTGAGTAGGGAACACCGAGGGCCAGTGAAATAACTGACCGCCCAAGAAAAGCAACACCGAGCACCAGTGAAATAACCAACCACCCAAGAAACAACCGACCATGCTCGGTAACCAAAGGAAACCGACTAGATACCGACCAACTCAGTTAAAGAAGAAACTAAGCAACACAAAAAACTCCAAAATATTTTTGGTGACATAGGATTGCCAAGGACCCGACATGCTCCTACATCAATGACCATACTACACTATCAGAAAACTCATTAACACACCCACATGCACCATCCATTGAGCAAAGATCCAATGATGGAATATTGTATGCAAGCTTTCCTAAAAGCATTTACTTTTTGGAGTTTGAGTCTTTCATATTTGATGTCATTAATAATTTTCCAGCAAGTAATGATGATCAGATTGATATGACGGAGAAGAAAAAGCAAGTAGTTGGAAATGAAAATTTAAATGAAAGTTTACTGGAAAGTACTTCTTTTTCATATTTCAAGTCCTTTACATTTTCTAATGCATTTATAGAAAGTAATTTTAATCATGCTGGTATGATTGAGCAGGAAGAATGAGAAATGTATAGTGGAGATAAGATAGAAGATATCTTGCATATTGATATATAGGCAGATTTTGAGTCTTTTCGGTTTGATTGCATGCAAGATAGAAAATATTTTTTATAGTCCAAGGTATTGAAGAATCATGAGAGATCTTATGAAGAGAAAGATGATGAAAACTCTTTTGCTTCCTGTATGACACCACATACACAATCTGAATTAGAGATATTCAAGTTTGATTATGAAGATGAGTTGCTTGATAGTAATCCCATGCTGGAATCATTTTGTTTTGATGTTGACCTTTTTAATGCATCCTTGGAAAACAAGTTTCAAATAAATTCAAATACAGATTTCAAAAGCAGTATTCTTGCAGATCATCCTTTCACTCTTGAAGAATGTTATCCTATCAAATTCCTAACTTATTTTTCTAACATTCATATGGGAGGCACTGGTTTTCTTGGTACAAATCAGCTCAATCAATATGGTGTCAACACATTGCAACCAGTAATATATGATGAAACATGGCTCTTTAGGAGTGAGTCTTTACTTACAAAGTTCTTGCACACTATTGATTTTTTTTCCAATATTGGAGAGATCACCAAATGGAAGTTGGTACATGTTGCTTCACGTGGATGCATCCCTTTTTTTTTAAAGGTTCATTCTTTTCGCAGCCCATGAATGATTTTGTGTAAGTAATCTTTTCCCTAGTTCTTGTGGTGGGAGTTTCCTGCCTGTGTACATACTTGTAAATAAGTTTGGCTTGGCTAGTTTTTGTGGTGCTGGTAGTTTTGTTATGTTTTTCTCCCTCCATCCTTTGCATGCATCTCCCTATTATCAGCTTTGAATCCATTGCCCAATGGCTAGACACTGTTCTTACCAAAGATGCTGGATTATTTGTGTCTTTATCATCCACATCCCTAGTCGGACCCAATCATTGGCATGCTTTTAGCACCCCTATTTTAAACTTTTAAATCAAGCCCCCACTCCATTAAATGCAAGTGTTGCATACTTTTTAATTTTTTTCTGAAAGTTATGTGAAAGGGCAGCGTCCAAATGCTATTGACATATTGAACCTTAACTTTGAACCTTCTTAGTTCAAATTTCAATGTTCAATGGCATGATGATTCATGTTCACTCAGTTCAAAGTTCAAAGTTCAATGACAGGATGATTCGTGTTCATACATTTCAAAAGTATAGATTCACTCTCAAAAGTTGAAATTGCAGAGTTTGTGGCTCATAAGTTTGAATTCCAGAAGTGAGTGATATATTTTATATGGTGGGCATACAATCAAAATCTTGGGTTAACAAAGTTCTACATAATAATCTTTCAACCAATGAATTGTAGTCACTTACAAAATGCAGCTTTAGTGACAGAGATCTCAAATGCAAGTAATATTTTCAAGAAATAAGATATGGGGTCTAAGAATTTTGTAAAAGATAGTTTGATGCTTCCTCTAAGTTCATCCATCAACCATTTTGAGACATTCTAAAGGAAGAATTACAATTTGTGAATGTACAACCATGTACTTACAACTTGTATCAAGTTAGATTTCATGGCATTTTTACAGACCCAAACTCAGTAGTTAATAACTTTTGACTAGGAAATTATTTTTGAAATCTCTCTAGTCAAACTTTAGCAAACTAGGTATTGGATGACATATCCAAAATTTAGCTTGATCCAACTGTGGAGTAAAAAGATATGCCTCCTGCATGGACACCTATGTTTTCTGTCATAAATATTTTCGTCCACCCCAGCATTAAAATGTTTTAATTTTTGGTTTGACATATTCAAATGTCACTTGCAAAATTATCATTTAATATTTTAAGCTATATCTTTATAAACATTAAAATCAATAGTTTATAAATATATCATGTTAAAAAAAAAAGAGAGAAAAACTTTAGGAATGAATGGAAAAGATTTTCAAGAATCAATATTTATGGGGATAAAATTGAAAAGTTACGGGAAGTGAAAGAACAAGGTGAAAGTATCCAAGAAACAGTTAACTAGAAAGGGGTTGAAGATTATTTATTGGAAGATTTTGACATGAGGCAGGGGTTCCTCTTTTTTTAGCAAGTCTGTTGGCTATGGGAGAGGGAGATCAATTTTCTGAATGTAATTGTAACAAAGGAAAAGGATTTATTTTTACTTTTCTACATCTTGCTTGTAATAACAGGGCTCAAGATGACCTTGTGATCATTTAGTTGTATCTAAGAATAAAGAAAAGTTTGTGTGGCAGATTTGTGAGCCTGTATATTTACTTTTTTGATTGAGATCAATTAGTTGGTTGTCTCTTTCATATTTCTGAATATCATTTCCTATTATTATGTCAAGTATATGTTTGCATATTCACATCCTCCAAAATAGGTCATTTATTTCTTTTTCTTTCTCTGTAATGTGAAAGACTAAATTAGCGGTCTTGAGGCTGTTTGTTTGTCTTTCTCACATTTATTCAGTTTCTAAATCTAATGATCACATTTACTTCATGGTGATTTGTGAATGTTAGGCTACCTTCATGTCTTCTAGTTAAAGAGATACTTAGTTTTTTTAATTCATTATAAATCTTTCTAAGAGGGAGCTGTACCTCTCAATTTAGAGGAAGATTATCAATTCAATGATAATCTATCCAACTGTTAGTAGCATTTGTACTTTCATTTGGGCATTATGAGTCAATTTGTGTTGGTATTTTTGAAGTGAAAATCTATTTACTAACATGGTCTCAGGTGTTTTTTCCCTTAACAGGGTTTCCACATTAAATCATCATGTTATGTGTTTGTTGTTATGATTTCTTTTCTATCATACTTTTCGTGTTGCATAATTGATTTAGTCAGTAATCACATTTGGATATTTACTATTAATTGGTAAAGGCACAGAGACAAATTAAGTTTGTATGTTATTGAGCTGCATATTTTGTTTAAATTGTTTTGTGAAGTACATCTTTGTATTTGGGACTGAGGATAACTGATTCACCGCCCCTCTCATTTATTCTAGTAGGAGATCACCAAAACAAGCATTTGACTAAGGAAAAACCCTATATAGCCACACTAAAACACCATTTTTAGATATCTATAGTCATTGTTTCGGGAGTTGCAGAGTATATCTGAGTACCCTTTTCATCAAACTTTTGAGATCCGTGAACAAAATTTATTTCAGAGTAGTGCAGGTCAAGGTCAACCTAGAGGGGTAAGATTGTGCCCCGAGGTAAGATCTTACCCCTGTCCTTGGGTCAAGGTCAACCTTCCTCAGAATTGGAAAAGCTTTTTGGGTTTTCTCCATCTCTATTTTCCTATCCCAAATCCAATTGCAAAATTTCCCAAAATTGAGCACAGACACCAAAAAATGGGTATTTCGAGATCAATTTTATTATGAGGTATGTATTTCATCTTATCTGATTTCAAGCATTTCTAGATTCACATTACTTATCATTATCAGTTCATATGTATTGTGAGGGATGTTGGTTTAGGATCTCTATTAGGTACATTTTTAAAACCCTACCTACATTATCATCATTTTGACAGCTTATATTTTAGTGAACACGTTTACGACAACTATTTCTTTTTGGTGTTATATTTGCATTTTATGTTAGATCTTACATGCTTATAAAAGTAGATTTATTTTATGCTCTTGCATTTATATTTCAAAAATACAAATTTTTTTTGCAAAATATCTTTAAAAATACAAAAAACCATTTACATTTTCATGCTTGTAGTATTACTTTGTATTCAACATGTATGATTCTTATTTTGAATACTTTGATGAGGCATTTATTGTACAAGAGGATAGATTCCCTAATGAGGTATATGGAAGTGAGGATGAAATTTTTTTGAATGAGATCTCCATTGATCCTATTCCTATTTCACTCTCCTCCACAACCTCTTCAATTGACCTTTACCATAGGGTGTGTGCATGGTTACCTTCATGTCCCACTATTTGCAACATTGATAAACCTAAAATGATATATCCTAAACCTTTGTTGATGGTAAAAGGATGTCCTCGAATAACAATAAAGGATAAACCTAAAGATTCTTTGGATTTCTTTGATAACACATATTCCGTTTCAAATGCTTATTGCACACGGAATAACCCTTAGCCTACTGTTCCAGTTTCTTTACCACCTTCTCAACCTATGCTTCCTCAAGCTCCTAGGTTTCCATCTACCTTTAAGGAGTATGATTTTGTAGAACAATTACATGCTATTCCTGCTAAGATATCTTTATGGGAATTGCTTCCAACTTCCCCGACATATCATGAGGCATTGGAAAAGGCTTTATCTACTCTTCCTGCTTCGCCTCCTAATCAAGAGAACATTGATTCATTTTTTGAGTGCATGCATACTATGCCTTTTGTACCTCCTATTGTGTTTATTGATGATGATTTACCTTCTCTTGAGGTGCAAAATCAATATGATGCTCTTATGGTTGATGTTTCTATTAATTAGAGTATCATTCGTAGAA
Organism: Chamaecyparis obtusa; assembly: GCA_027943335.1. Lineage (NCBI taxonomy): Eukaryota > Viridiplantae > Streptophyta > Pinopsida > Cupressales > Cupressaceae > Chamaecyparis > Chamaecyparis obtusa. Next base: position 2,124,168 of record BSBK01003711.1, on the reverse strand, counting down.
TGTTAATTGACAATGGGTCTGAGCTTAATGTTTGTAGCATGGATATGCTTAAGGCAATTAAGGTTGATCTCACAACTATTCAACCTGATAATGTCCCTATTCATGGATTTTACAACATTGCAAAGAGAACTTTGGGCATTATTACCTTACCTATCAAAGTTGGCCTGGTTATTTTAAATACACCTAATCATGTTATGCCTAGACCTCTCAATTATAACCTTCTTTTAGGTAGACCTTGGTTACATACTATGCATGTAGTTCCTTCTACTCTTCATTGCAAGGTTAGGTTCATTTATCACAATTTAACATATAGGTTAGATGCGGATGATGCATCGAATTCTTGCTTAAATGTGAAATATGTTAAAGTTTCTAAGCCTCTTCAACCAAGCAAAAAGACTGAAAAGTAACCTGAGATAAAACAAACTGAAGCTCCATATTCTTCTTGGAATGAGGATGATTGGGGGACATTGGAATTTAATCCTTCTTTCATTGGAGAATATAAGGTCTCTGATTTGGAATTTATGAAACAACAAAGTGAATTTGAAAAATAAGGTTTTACTCCTTCCACGCTTTCTGAGGAAATACAAAGTAACTTTGTTTCCACCTCTATTGAAGAGACAATTGAAATAATAAAACCTGATTGTTATGATATTGTGACATACACCACTCCTTGAACTCCATCTGATATGGTTGATAGATATGGTTTTGGTTATCATCTGGTCAAGAAATCAGGATTTAATGGGAAAGGATGTGGTAAATATGAGCAAAGTATACAAGTTCCTTTGGATAATGAAATTTATGATCATACATATGGATTGGGATTCAATCCTTACAAACAACCATCAACTTTTCCTCTCAATGTTAATCATATATGTGGTGGAAACTTGAAGTTGGTTAACCCACTCCTTGACATTAATCAAAGACTTACTTTGGATATTTTTCTCAAAGATGAAGCCTTAGTAGATTTTTTAGGGGTTTATGAGGATTTATCTACATTTCATCACAAATGATGAAAGTATTATTGTTTAAGTACCGATGCTTATTTTGGAGAACATGATGAACTAAATATTTCTTCTTTACCAATGGATTCTCTGACACAAAGTGATTTGCTAATAACAGAGACTGTTGATGTTCAAGTGGATGAAAATGACTCTGAAAAGATAGTAAAAATTGGGAAATGTTTGAATCAGGATGAACATGATTAGTTGGTTTCCCTTTTACTTGAATTTATGGACATTTTTGCTTGGACATATTCGGATATTCTGGGTATAGATTCTAAGATTGTTACTCACGATATTGTTCTCAAAATGAATGTTAAACCTGTGAAGAAAAAAATTTGAAAGATGAATCCACAAATTGCTTTATTAGTTAAGGCTGAAATTGAAAGATTATTGGATGCTGGATTCATCTTCTCTATTGATTACTCAGACTAGATTTCAAACATTGTACCTATTTCAAAAGGAGAAAATAAGATAAGGATGTGTAATGACTTTAGAGATTTAAATAAAGCATCCTTAAAATATGATTTCCCTTTACCTAATATTGATATGATTGTGGATTCGACAATGGGTCATTAATTATTATCCTTTATGGATGGCTTTTCTGGCTATAATAAAAAAATTATTCCTCCTGAAGATCAATTTAGGACCACATTTATAACACCTTGGGGAACATTTTGTTGGGTCATGATGCCTTTTGGATTAAAAAATGAGGGAGAAACTTATCAACGGGCTATGACCTTGATTTTTCATGATTACATTCATAAGATTCTTGAGGATTATGTGGATGATATCTTAGCAAAATATATACAAAGAGAAGATCATGTTAGCATTTTACGACAGATATTTGAAAGGATTAGAAGTTACAATATGAGATTGAATCCTAAGAAATGTGTCTTTGGAGTTGATTCCAATAAATTATTAGGATTTATAATCTCTAAGCGAGGCATCGAGGTAGATACTAAAAAGATTGAAGCTATTGTTAATATGCCTCATCCTAAGAATATTTCTCAGTTACAAAGTTTACAAGGAAAAATTCAAGCTATTCATCACTTTGTTTCCAACTTAGGTGATAGAATTAATCCTTTTACTTGCTTTCTTAGAAAGGATACTACTTTCTCTTGGAATGATGAATGTAAGAAATCCTTTGAGAAATTTAAGGAGTATCTTGCCAATCCTCCTATTTTGCAACCAGCTCAATTTGATAAACCCTTTTAACTATATACTTCAACCACTCCGAAAGTGGTGAATGTGTTGTTAGCAGTATGATAGTGAAGGTAAGGAAAGACCTACATATTACATTAGTCAGACTTTACTTGATTACGAAACAAGATATATAGATTTGGAAAGACAATTCTTAGTTGTAGTTTATGCTTGTCAGAAACTCAGGCATTATCTCCTAAATGTTAAAGTCAACATGATTGTAAATTTGATCCTTTGAAGCATCTTTTCTCAAAAACTGATCTCTCTAGCTATTTAGAAAAATGGGTGATGTTACTTACAGAATTTGATCTTAATTTCATCTCTCAGAAGTCGATTAAGGGACAAGCTTTAACAGATTATTTGGTTGAAGCTCCTCATCCTCATTCCACTGCATATTTTACTTCAATAGAATTCCCTGATGAAAACATTCTAGCTATTAAATAGGATGATGTTTGGGAGTTATATTTTGATGGATCTAGATGTAACACAGGTTCTGGTGTTGGTATTATCTTGATCCCTCCTACAAAAAAACTAATCCCTTTATCATCCAAATTAACCTTTGCTTGTACTAATAATATTGTGGAGTATGAAGCTCTTATAGCTGGCCTATGATCAACTTCATCCCTTAACATCAAACACTTGCACATTTACGAAGATTCACAATTGATTTTTGAACAAATTAAAGGAGGTCATCAAACTAAGAATGATAAAATGACACAATATAGAGACTTGGCTCTTGATGTGCTTTCACAATTCTCTTCTTATACAATTCAAACTTTACCTAGGAAAGATAATCGACATGCAGATGCCATGGTAAGCACAACTTCTTTGGTTTGTCTTGAGAATAACACTGAAAACTTTCAATTAACTATAAAAACTCTTAAAAGCCCTACAATTTCTAATAAGGTTACCTTTGATTGTTTCAATTTGCATTTGGATGAATGGTATTCTCATATCTTTTATTTTTTGAAAGATGGTACTTTTCTTGAATCGACAATAAGGAACACGCATAATCATATTAGGAAGCTTGTAGCACATTACATCATCTTAGGAAACACACTTTACAAATGTTCTTATGAGGGTTTACTATTAAGATGTCTTAATAGAACTAAAATTTCGGTAGCTTTGGTAGAAGCTCATTCTAGTTCTTATGGGGGACATTTTGGGTCAATAAACTTCTTAGAATGGGATATTATTGGCAAACAATGGAACAAGATTCTTTCATGTTTTTTAAGAAGTGTCCTCAATGTCAAAAACATAGTAATTTGATTCATGCTCCTGCTCATGAGCTTCACAATCAAGTTTCTCCATGGCCTTTTAGTATTTGGGGTTTTGACCTTATTGGAAAAATCTCTCCAGCTTCTTCTCAAGGACATACGTACATCCTGATCACTACAGATTACTTCACGAAGTGGGTGGAAGTTGTTCCTCTTCGTTCGACCATTGCAGATGTTATTTGTGATTTCATCCTTAACAATATTATAACACGATTTGGTATCCCTTCGATGATATTTTTGGATAATGGTACCTCTTTTAAGAACAAAGAAGTCACAAAATTCTTGGAGAAATATCAAATTCAACATAGATTTTTGACTCCTTACTATCCTCAATCTAATCGTCAAGTTGAAGTAGCGCATAAAATCATTGAACAAATTTTGAGAAAAATAGTTAACAAGCATGCAAAAGATTTCCATACCCAACTAACCTATGCTTTATGGGCTTATAGGACTAGTGTTCATACTGCCACGAGTACTCCTCATTACAATCTTGTCTACGGTACTGATGCTATTATGCCTTTGGAATTAGAAATACCCTCTTTACGTGTTTCATTTCATGGGATAATCGACAAGGATAAATTTCTAGAACAATGATTACAAGAATTGGAAATGTTAGATGAACAATAAGTACATGCATTAGAACAAATAAAAGCTTGTGATATTGCTATCAGGATTTAACTGTGTAGTTTTTTTGAGTCAAACTCATTGACCCATTGATCCTGATAGCAATATCACAATTTGACTTGCTATGGAAAATATCTCCTACTTATCAAATAAAAGCTTATCATAAAACTCTTCAAAAATAGTACAATCATAAGGTAATTGAACGAACATTTTCAGTAGGTGATTTAGTCCTATATGAGAAACAAAAAAATGTGAATGCTTTACATGGTGAAAAAGGAAAGTTTAGCCCTAATTGGCTTGGACCTTTTGTTGTAATTGAACCTATCAATATGGATGGTGTTTCTTTTAAGGAACCTATCAATATTATGCATCTCAAACGTTATTATCCCTAATTTTATCTTTCTTTCCATGTGTATTTATGTATTCCTTATAAAATAATTATGTTTGTTTTATAGGTTTTGTAGTTTTAGTAAATTACATTTGAATACATTTATGCACCTTCTTTTTGGGTAAGAGTTTGGATTTGGGTACCAATTCCGTGGAAGTTTGCGACGTGAAAAATTTGGAATAAAAAATGGGTGCCCAATTTTTACACTTCGAGTGCCCATTTAGGTTTGGGAGCCCGATCCATTTTCAAAAATCGGGTGCCCATTTTTTTAAAAATGGGCACCCATTTAGGATCGAGCACCCAAACCAAAACGGGCACCCGATTTGTTCAAAATGGGCACCCATTTTGAACAAATCAGCCACCCATTTCTAATATCTATTTACTTTATTTTTTAAACCAATTTCTTGACATTTTCATCTTCAAGAAAATGGGATCACATTTAGCAGTGCTCGGGTGCCTGTTTTAGCTTCCCCTACCGACCCCATTTGCCATTTTTTTCATGTTTCAAGTATGTACTATTGTTTTTTAATATTTTTTTATGATTTTTGTTATTAAAAATTGTAGTTTCAAGTTATTTTTTATTTAAAAACATAGTTTATTGTTCTTTTCAAAATTGTTGTATAAATTTAATTATATTTTATCTTTCAAGTAGTTCTTTTTTATTTTAATTTACTTTGTGAATTACCGCACTAAAGTAGAAAACTGGTAAAATTTAGGTATACAAAATTAAATTACAAAACCCTACATAGAAAACCAAAACCCTAGGCAGTAAAACAAAAATGTAAACCTATACAAAATTAAATTACGAAACCCTAAACTTCAAAAATCAAAACATAAATTTAGAAAACCAAAACATAAATTTAGAAACCCTCTCTCTCTCTCTCTCTCTCTCAAGTTTTAATTATTTAAGTCATTCAAGTTGTAAGGTAAAATATATTTTACAACATGTTAATTGTAAATTATCATGTTTTTATATGTATGTAGATTGGCAATATGGGTAATTTTCACATTGATGAGCTTATAGGTTAGCATGCACCACCACCACCACTACCTCCTCCTCGACCTCCCCCTCCCCCTCCACCTCCACCTCCACCTAGAGAGTTAAGAGATAATATTAGGAGAAATTTAGAGGCGATCATGAGAGATATAAATATTATTAGGAATGATTCTTATCCATCTGCCCAGCTATTACGCCTTGCAGATAACATGCAAGGCATAGTAGATTCCATACACACATTAGACTATGAGATTGATAGTTTTGAGTCATGGAGGGAGAGTATGAATGTATATTATGTTGATGACCTATCTTATATAGAGGTTAATAAATTAAAAATTACAAAAATTGATTTGGCACGCTAATTTTTGAACACTACAACGGGTGAACAGATACTTGGCAAGAAGCCATGAATTTTGATTAGATGGTGTAGACACCCCAGCATAACATAGCATTTTTGGGAGTGGCGGTGGATGGTATTTGACCATCCACCACACGCTAATCATGAGGTCCCACTTTATTTTTTGAAGAAATTATGGGCTAAGTTTGAATTGGTTAAGAAACCCAATTATTTTGACATGAGAGCATTTCAGGGGGTTGGCCAGGGCATGCCACAGGATAGACCAGGGGCCAAATTGAGTGATAGAACTAGAAATCATGTGCACAATGAGCCCCTTTTTCCTCTTCCATCTCTTGTACTGCCTGCACCTTTCCATCATCGAGCAATGTAGTCATCTCTTGGTTCTTTGAGTTCCCTTATGGGCAATTTGTTACAGCACATGACCCAAGCGAGGACTGCCCCTAGCATAGCACATGTTTGCACGAGTTGTGGGGGTATATGTAGGGGTCCCCAATCTAATCCTGATGTTGCCCATGCTGCCCATGGTGGATATGGTGGTGATGATGATGGTGCACATGGTGGATATGTTGATGATGATGATGGTGCACATGGTGATGTCAAAGATGATATCTCATCATATGTTGATTTACTCAATGCAGACGATGATCATCCCACATAGGTAAATTTAATTATAATTTATATAGTTCAATATTAAATTTCTTATTTATACAATTATGAGCCATGACATGTGGATTTCTTGGTGAAAAGAGGAGGGTTGACCCTCCATCATTCATTAGCCATCATCATATGATGTCGACACCTTGACATATTGGTGCTCCATTCACGGTATGCACTTTGATCTTGATACATTTAAACTTTAAACAAAATAAACTTTAATTGATAATGTGTTTGACATATTTTTATGATTTTGTAGGGTCTCTCATGTACCACTGAGATTGGCAGTCCTTCATTCTCTACCCCACCAGTCACCGAGAGTCAGCCACATATACCTGTAGTATGTTTTTCATTTATTAATTTTAAGTGTTTATATCTTACTAATTTATGTACAACTTTGATTCACACTTATTTTTTTGCAATTGTAGGCTTTTGGATTGTCTCATGTTGCACAATCACATTTATGTCCTGACTCATCAGTGACATTAACTAAGTGTCACACATAGGTAATGTACATGTTTTTATTCCATAAATTTGTATAGTCAAGTCATATATACTTTATAATTATGGATATGTACTATAAGTTTGATTAATGCTTTATATATGTTGTTCAGTTTGACACCACCATGAGTCTTGACATGGCTACAGGATTAAGCCAAATGCAACCATCAACACTATCTTTTGAGGTAATGATTAAAAGTAATTTTTCAATGTACATTATGTATCTAGATCTTTTACACCTAATTATTAAAAATTTGTACTTTAAACATTTTTACAGGAGTTGGCTGCATCCAATTTTCATGTACCTGAGGATGAGGGTACTCAAGACCAGACAAAGAAGGATGAGGGTACTACTTAGGACCATACAAATTAGGATGAGGGTACTACTCAGGACCATACAAAGCATGTTGATGCATCACAGTCCTCTTCACGTGGAGTGAAGAGGACTGCAGATTAGCTAGATGAGTAGAGTTATATTATGATGACTATTTGGACTTGTTTTATATGATGATGATTATTTGGACTTGTGTTATGATGACTTGTTGTCATATTATTTAGATTATGATGATGATTATTTGGACTTCTTCATATTATTTTTACTTGTTGCTAGAGTAGGACTTGCATTACATACTAGTCCACTTGTTATCATATATTTTACTTGAACTTGTTTTTAGAGTATGACTTTATTTTGTGATTGTATGTATATATCATGAGTTGGTATGATGGACATTATGATACATGTAAATTATTTCAGGACTTGTTATGTTATTTATCTTAATCATGGTTGTTATTTATATATATGAGCTTATGGAAAAGAAATCATTTTTAATATCAATTGTAATTAAATTTATCAATAATAAATTTATCAATATCATTTTTAATTTATGGATGCACAAATAAATCTATCATAAGATCTATTAAGTGAACATAATCTAACCAATGTGCATATTTTAATATTTAGAACAAAATTAGGTGAATACAAAGTTATGAATTTAACTTAAATATTCAAAACAAAATTTGATGAATAAAAGTGAGTTCATGTGAACTTAAATTACAAAACCAAAATTGTACGAATACAAGAGTGCATTGTACTACATAAATAGTTCATTTCTATGTTCTTCTAGACATCTTGCATCATAAAAATAAACATGTTGAAATGTTAGAATTTATATAAGTTCATTTAAAGTTAATTTTAATTTAAATTTCAAATCTATATCTCTAAATTATAAATTATGACACTTCAAAGAAGACATGTAGAAAACATATAAAAATATGACAATTGAACAAAAACTTACATGTATAAATTTGATTCAACCTAATGTACCATCAACATCCTCTCTTTTCTGCAATGCGTCTATGTTCTTCCAGACATCCTGTATCATAAAAATAAACATGTTGAAATGTTATAATTTATACAAGTTCATTTAAAGTTAATTTAAATTTAAATTTCAAATCTATATCTCTAAATTATAAATTATGACACTTAAAAGAAGACATGTAGAAAACATATAAAAATATGACCATTGAACAAAAACTTACATGTATAAATTTGATTCAACCTAATGTACCATCAGCATCCTCTCTTTTCTACAACGTGTCTATGTTCTTCCAGACATCTTGCATCATAAAAATAAACATGTTGAAATGTTATAATTTATACAAGTTCATTTAAAGTTAATTTTAATTTTAATTTCAAATCTATATCTCTAAATTATAAATTATGACACTTCAAAGAAGACATGTAGAAAACATATAAAAATATGACAATTGAACAAAAAATTACATGTATAAATTTGATTCAACCTAATGTACCATCAACATCCTCTCTTTTCTACAATGCGTCTATGTTCTTCTAGATATCCTGCATCATAAAAATAAACATGTTGAAATGTTAGAATTTATACAAGTTCATTTAAAGTTAATTTTAATTTTAATTTCAAATCTATATCTCTAAATTATAAATTATGACACTTCAAAGAAGACATGTAGAAAACATATAAAAATATGACAATTGAACAAAAACTTACATGTATAAATTTGATTCAACCTAATGTACCATCAGCATCCTCTCTTTTCTGCAATGCGTCTATGATTGCCTCATGCTCTTCCATTGAAAGTGTCCATAATAGTTCATTAGTAGGTCTCCCTTTGTATCTTTCCAATTTGATATTTGTTGCCACTACCAAATGGGAATAGTGCATAATCTTCTTTTCTGATTGGTAGTCTTCAAAAGCTGGTAAACCATTCCTTCTTGTTAGGTATTTGCATAGCCATGTACCAACTACCACAATAGACCCAATTGGATACTGAAAATCATCATCATCTACTTGATGACATATCAACTTTTTCTTAGGTTCTACACATCGAGCTAACCAATACTCTATTTTCTCTTCATTATCCTCAGGTGCAACAATAGCATACACATGTCCTGCAAAACAAAATTAAGTACATGCACAAATAAAACTTGTTTAAGGTTTATAATTCAAATATATATAATCATAAATTATATGACATACACATGGAACTAATATATAATTTAAAGTTTTACAATAAATTGAATTAAATTACTAGGTTGTATGAGGTCTGAAACACAATCATAATCTTTTGATGCAAAGGCATGATCCAGGTCTTCAATTATTATATCATCTTCATCTTGTCTCTCACTAGGTGTTAAGGATTTTTGTTGCCATTCTTCAACCCATTTTGTATCCTCGCATTCTTCCCATTCACCTGCAACACAAAATTGACAAAAACATGCAAGCTCCCTAGTCCATATAGTCCAAGTGTTAGAATTAGAACTCCTAAATGAATGTCATTTAGCTGATCCGCTGATTGTATTACAATCATATCTTGAAAGGATATTATTCTCTTCAACTAGCCAAAAAAAATGTTTGATTATAGAGTTCTGACTTGATCCTGTAGATAAACTTGTTTACACCATTCAACAATTGCATGTGCATTTTTAAATTTTGATTTTTCCTCAAATTTGAGTTGCTCTCTACAAAGGGCTCTTTTAACACATGCACTGACACCATCATGTTCTCCCTTCCTGTATCCAACCTCAAAAAAACTCCAGATATGTTGGATATTTATTTTCTTGTGCATCCTACTAAACCAATAAAACATTCTAGCATTCTTGAATTGCCCTGTGCAATTATCTGACCATATTAGATGTTGTGTTATATGAATTTTTCTCTCCCTTAAATTTTCATAAAAGGTCTTAAAGCAATACTGGACAAACTTCGATGAGTGTAACTTATTATCACTCATATAGAAATGATACTCTCTCAATATTTTTTGATCCTCTTATGTACTATCATGTGCATGTCTATAGACAATATGAACAAAAATTGTTACTTGCACTGAATTATAATATTGTGGTTGGATCTCATCTTTTGGTGCAAGCGTGTAGTTCTCTGCAAAGTCAACAACTAAAAGTATACTACCAATTGGAAATGTATTCTTGCATATCCAAAATTTTCCATCAAGCCATCTATATTTGTGAGAGCGTTTCACATATTTAGGTATGACCTTACTCTTGAATTCATTTATAAAAGCATTAACACTGAGTTTTTAAGTTATTAGGTCACAATGTTTTCTAACTTTTCCATCATTCAATGGATACTCAACAGTTTTAAATCTTTGTACATCAACTAATTGTTGTTCAAAATCAAATGAAATATTTTCATGCAAACATTCATCTAATAATGTAAGATTGCCACATACATCACATGCATTCAAAAGATAAAATTGCTCATTAGATGGGTTAAAAAACAAATTTGATATAAACTCCTTTACAGTTTGAGGTGGTATATTTATACCACATTCTTGAAAAATTTCATTAGTATGCATAATAGAACGTATAGATCAAAAAATATCATAATGATAACGAAATTGAACATGATTTTTGCAACAATGGGTGATTCTTTCATTGTTAATCCTTACATACCATGGTTTACATTTTTCAAAAGATCTTTGACTAATACTAATAGTTAACACCTTATCATCCACAATTTTTTTATACAATTCTATTTGAGTCATATCTAAAAGGTGTTTTGGATGTGGATCATGAACTTTTGAACCGACTCTTAATTTAAGAACATATCTGGCATTAGGGGATACTCTTGTATTATCGTGCCAAAATTTTCAATCAAAGTTTTGACTTCACCAGTAAGTTTCATGTCAGACCTTGGGAGTCTACCACTGAAGGTCCATAAATGGTTTGCTGAATCACTTTCAAAGTTAACTCTTCTCTTTACAACTCTTGTTAAAGTTTTACGATGAATATTAAGATATCAACTTATGTTTGAAATCATTATTTTATCAGTAGTAGTTTTTTTTACTAAAGCTATTGTTATTGCTTGTCGTGCCACATTACTATCTTTAGAATGACTTTTCTTTCCAATTGTGTCAAAGGCACTAGCAACAGTTGATACAACTTGTTTTAGAGACTCATCCTTCTTCTTAGTTTTCACATAAATGCCTAACCTCTTCATCACTTTTCACATTTTAGACATTTTAATTAATTGTAACATTAACTGACATTGAAACCCAAATTTATTATTATAAAAAAATTGTCTAAACAATCTGCTCGTGTGTGTCCTAATCTGTCTCCATGAAACCAAACCACATAGATTGTCTAGCACATCAATTTTTATCTCAAATTGTTCATTTATTTCATTATGATTCAAATGAGTTTCTTTCTCAATCGGTGTTTCTATGTCTACATCTACATTGTTGATTTCAATCTAAATTGGTGTTTGATTTTTAGTTTCAATTAGGGTTTGACTTTTAGTTCATTTATCATTATGATTAATATTACTAATTTCTAAAATTTCACATGCAATTAAATTTGTTAATCTATTTTCAATAATAAAATTTAAATCATTTTGATTGTAACCTGCTTCTAGCAAATCATGAACATCTTTATTATAATAAGTTGTAACATTTGGATGTGAAGACATACCTATATCTAATACTGGATTAGAAGATGCACTTGGATTTTCTTCTTCAACCTCTGCATCCATTATGGTGTCTTCATTGTCCTCCTCTTTTGAAACAATTGTTGAACTTGATGCTCCAACATTATTCAGGTTTTGAAGTCTTTCTCTTCTTTCTCATTGTCATTTTGCCTCCTCTCTATTTTCTGCAACCTCCTCAGATGTTAGAACCTTCGTTGACATCTTTCTATGTCGGTTTGATCCCATTTTTGCACCAAGATTCAAATTCAAACAATCTTTTTTGAATGTCAGATCCAAAACAAGACAAAAATACAGAATGTTGATAGAAATATTATGTTTGTCTACTGCGGATCGATACAAAAATGATTGAAAAGTCATCAATCATTGAGATCAGGCCCACAATATTATTTTTTGGTTGCAACGGTTCTTTATGAAACGGGCGCCCATTTTGTGAATTTAAAAAAATAGGCACCCATTTTGTAAATCTATGAGCAGGAACCCTACCCACTGGCTTGGGTTTTGGTTTGGGACAGGCTTGGTGGGACCAATCCTATGCTTGACCCTGCAAAAAAATGGCTAAGGCATTACAAAATAAAATTTTTGCCTTGCCATAATTTTTTGGACGCCTTCCTGAATGAATTTTTTGATAAAACGAAAACCCATTTTAGCTCTTATTATGTAGATTATAAAAATATAAATTTTATAGTGATATGATAAATTTTAATATTTTTATAATATTTATTATGCCAACGTGGTACCTAAAATTGAAATACTAAGGTTAACTAAAACTTTAATAACCTTTTTAATTTTACATTTTTTGAAAAATGAGTTATATGAGACCAATCTACATAGAATTTCCTTCAAATTCAAAAAAAAAATTCAAAAAAGGTGAAGTTATCATCAAATTATGGCGCTTGTACACTAGAGGTTTCAAAAATGTACTTTATAGTCAATTAAAAATTAATTAAAAAAATATTCAATAAAAAAATGTGACCAATCTTCAGTGTTTTAGGTGCCTTTTCCCAAAAGGATTCACAAAAATACATTCATTTACTTCAAAAAAGGGTGTCTGTACATGTGTCAGGTGTGGTTCTAAAACAAGCATTTTGAAAAAGTGGTTTTTAAACATGCCTACTAAAATTCAATTTATACCATGTGGGTATTAAAATAAATTACATATTTGAAAACTAGACTCTGAGCACTAAATTTTATATTACTCAAGTTTTCCAAGATTCAATCTTTAAGTGCCTCAAATTTTGACATCAATTGACATAAATTTTTAAAAATAGAGAAAACACTTCCACTTTTTGGCCAAAAGTGGGACTCAACTTCTTCTAGCCACCCTTCTTTCTGTTAAGTTTTATGCTATTGATGAAAATATAGTAATCAAACATAGAAATAACTAGAAGAGAAAGTTTTTCATTTATAAAATCTTTTGAGTTTTGATACATATGTGGCCCAAGGCCCTATTTATCACTATGTCTATCTCTATGCTTTGATGGTCGATGACTCCCAAATCTCTCTGGTCTATGATAGGAAGATGTAGATCTATGTGTCCGTGAGTGGCTCCTCAATATGCTCATATCACACATGCACTCCTAGGCCCTCTGTACATTAGCCATCAATTTCTCCTCTCTCTCTACACAACCTCAGCTCTCGCTGGGCACACAATAAGATATTGGCATGCTCGTCGGGATCTCTGTGGCCAATGGAAGACTCTCACTCGCTGACCGGTAGTCGGTAGGATATACATGTATCCTTTAGAACCTCACATACAAAACTCCTCCACTCCTCCACGCTAGCTATAGAATGGAAATACATTTAGCTTTTAGTATCTTTTTCTTCACAAATTAAGTTAAAATTTTTAAATAAATTTTATTTTCCATACCTGGATCTCCCTCCTGGGCATCACCAAAGGATCTGGATGGTGGGGGCATGGAGTGACTACTCTCTCCACACTCGCTGTGTCTAGGTCTCGGCGGTGGTGTCTTTGTATGGGCATGTGGAGGTCTTCGTGATCTCAGTGGTGATGCATGAAAAATGTGCACATCTACACTAGTATCACTAGCTAGGGGCATCTCCTCTACTCTCTTCTTCTCTCTCCTCCTCCATGGGGTCTCCCTTGAAGATGGGCTCCTCCTCATCTCTGTGATCCTCATCCTCCTCTGCTATGCGACTATCCTGGTGTGTCCTCTCTGAAAGGCATGGATCAGTAGTGGGATAGTCCTTAGGGAAGATGGGGTGGGTTCCCTTCAGACTCCAGTATCTAATGTAGTCTCAGTTGATGCCTAAATAGGAAACATCTGGTGGTACCTCTATATCCTCTATCTCATCTGTATCATTGTCTACTATGTCTACTACTAATGGTTAGTGTATGGCATCAGGTCTCTGATAACACCTCGTCAGATGTGCATAACAAGGTACTTCTTGGGGGAATCCTTGTAAAAGACCGAACTGTCTCATCGCTCGATCATAGTAGTATGGTAGCACTATGTGACTCTAATGACTCTCTAGCAGCTTGCACTATTGTGAATGCCTCATTTGGTTTCGCGTATCTGGCCACTCTGTCATGCGACAGTAGGGTCTCCATATCACATATGTGCCTGGAATATAGTATAGACATACCCTCCAATAGAGGATATCTCTGTACTACAAGACATCTCTTAGTGGATAAGTGAAGCCTCTCAGTGTGCTAGAATCTACCATCACTGGAACACCCTGTGGTCACGTACATGTGAAATGTTCAAACAACCAAATCTGCAAATGCATGCATACCGTGAGACTCTCTCTCTGATATCTCAGTAACTGACATAGCTCATGGTATAGGTGGGCTAGGATGTTGTGACCCCATGAGAAAACAATCCTGTCACTCTCCATCCTGTGTACAATATGGGTGAAAAGTGTAGAAAAGACTATACCCTTTGTGTTGGGTACTACAACCAAGGATAGTATACATATCATCACTCTCCGTACCAAAGATGTAGGGCCTGCCAGTATGGATGATAAAGTGATCTAATTTTCTCGGGTTCGCATCTATCGAACTCATCCCAAACAATACTCTGCATCTACATGGATTTCCTTAGGACCTCACTATGCTCTCAGTCTGATAGTCTCTCCTTGAACCAAAAGTTGCAAGATTTTGTAGACATCCTCCAGTGTCACAGTGATCTCACCTGAGGAAAGGTGAAAGGAGCATCATGTATCCTCATCCCACCTCTCTATGAGAGCTAATAACATGGCTCGGTGAAGTATGATCTATGGTAGAACTATCACCTAGTATAGTCCTACATCTCTCAGTAATTGTATCTCATCCTCACTTAGCTCGGATAGTCTCTCTCTGATGACCACTAGTAACCCCCAAAAGGGATGCTCTTAGAGATGAACCAGGTCCTATATGCACAAACAAACATCATATCAGCATTCTAAAACATCAAATCTATAAATCCAACTTGAATAGGTCAAGGTTGACCTCAGTTAGGTCAAGGTCGAATTTCCTAGGTCAAGGTCAACTTTCTTGGGTTAGGGTTGACCTTTTTGGGTCAAGGTCGACCTCACCCAAGACAAGGTGGAGACCTTCTGGTTCATGTCAACCTTTTTGGGTCAAGGTCGGCATAACTGGGTTAGGGTCAACCTTTAAGGGTCAGGGTTGACCTTACCTACAAAAATCAAGAATTTGTGAAGTACAGAAGTCAATAACAACAAACTCACCTCGAGAAGCGGTCGTCTGGTAGCCAGACACTATCTTAGAAGCTCCATGTGTTTCGCTTGAAGTTCCTCTCTGCTCGACATTCTATTTTCTCTCTTTGAATCTGAAAATGGTAAGAATGAGTAAGTATGAGTTTTATTTCCTTATTTATAGCTAAAAATTAGGTTTTTGTTAGGGTTTGTTAGGGTTTATTTAATGTTAAAACTGAATTTCCCTTCTTATGCATTTAGATAGACATTCACTCTTTTCATCATAACTTGAGTTCGGTAACTCTATTTTCAGTGCCGTCAGTGGCGTTGGAATCATGATTCAAATAAATTACCCCTTAAATCAGTTTAGGAAGGATAGGGAATCCTTCTAATTGGTTTAGGAAAGGAATTTTCAACAAACTGCATATCTAGTGTATAAGGTTATCCTTATCACCCTGTTTCACCCTTCAGAAGTAGAAAGCCGAAATAGGGGGGCAATAAGGGGCTCTGTGCACTTCTCAAATTTCATTTAGTAAGTCTTAGGTGATTTATGGATTTTCATTAACCTTGTGTGTTGCAGGTTCTAATGGTTTTCTGCAGGATCTCTACATGGAGGACATGGCTATATCCTTTTTATTTACTATGATGTTTTCGTACTTTAGCTTGGATATTCATGTAGTTTCATAAATAAGCTAAAGTGGGGGATAAATGTATCATCTTAAAATGGAAGCACTTCCATCTTGATAGGTTTAACACCCTCATTTAGTGCATTTTTCATGATAGATTTGCATTTAGGATGCATTTGCACTTGATTCCTTCATTTTAGGTGAAATTAGGGTTAGGATCTTGAGGATTCTCCTTGATTTCCCTTCTTTGTGGCTCTATTTTCTATGTAGGATCTAGGTATTGGTCCTCCTAGCCCTCATCACATTCATTCTAGGTCTATGTGCCTTCTCCTGGCACTCTGCCCTATTTTCTCACTATCTCAAGTCCCTGGCCATCCCTGGGACTTCCCGTTTTCAATACTGACTAGATTTGGACCTTTGGGTCAAGGTCAAGGTTGACATTGACCTAGGTCAAGGTCAAGGTAAAATTTGACCTAAGTCAAAGTCGAGGTCGACCTTGAACCCTGTTAGGTTTTGGTCCCTCTTTTCAAATTGGGGTTACAAAGGGTTGCAAAATCAATGTCGGGCCTCCATATCTGAATGCGAAATGGTTTTTATTTAAAATTCATTTAATTCCTTTCCTCCTTTGTTGGTTATTGTGATTGGACCATAATTCAAGGTGAAATTTGAATTATGGGCCCTTACATTTCCTGAGGAGCCTTACCTTGAGATCTCTATATAAGCACTCTCTTTTGCCTTCATTTCTCAATCAAGGATCAAGATTTCATCATGAAAGCAAGCGATGGTGAAGGGATGAAGAAAGTTTCAAGAGGATGATCTATAAGATCAAGTCATTATTGATAAAGCATTTTTTTGGACAAACTATTGTGGACATTCCTTTGGAGCAAGAAAGACCCCTTCTGCCTTGATCCACCATTTTCAACATTCAAGCATTCAAAGATACAATCATGGGGTAACAATTACAGATTGTGAGTTTGGTAGGATTACTTTAGCCTTGGGGTCTTGGTATGATTTGTTTATCATATTCAACTCTATGCATTTCTTTCTCATATCATTTCATGCTAGGGTTTCAATCTAGAGGGTTAGATCTTGACATTACACATTCAATACACACATATATTCTGTTATATCCAACTATTTGTGGAGGTGGAGATCACCAAAATGGGGGTTTGACTGAGGCAAAACTCTATATAGCCACACCAAAACACCATTTTCAGATATCTACAATCGTTGTTTCAGGAGTTACAAAGAAGATCTGAGTACCCTTTTCATTAAACTTTCAAGATCCGTGAATAGAATTTTTGTCAAAGTAGTGTAGGTCAAGGTCAACCTAAAGGGGTAAGATTGTGCCCCGGGGTAAGATCTTACCCCTATCCTTGGGTCAAGGTCGACCTTCCTTAAAATTGGAAAAGTTTTCTGGGTTTTCTCCGTCTCTATTTTCCTGTCCAAGATCTGGTTGCAAAATTTCCTGAAACCGAGCATAGACACAAGAAAATAGGTATTTCCAGATCAATTTTATTATGAGGTGTATTTCATCTTATCTAATTTCAAGCATTTCTAGATTCACATTACTTATCATTATCAATTCATATGTATTGTGGGGAATGTTGGTTTAGGATCTCTATTAGGTACATTGTTAAAACCCTACCTACCTTATCATCATTTCGACACCTTACACTTCTAACAAGGGTTTTTGCGTAACCAAAATACTTGTGTTATGTGTTACATTTCATGAATGGTTTATTGTTTTCTTTCATGCACTTTACATTTGCAAATTTATTTGAATGTATGCTGCAAACAATGGAATCAGTTAGTTAGATAGACACTACTATTGCAAGTTGTTTATTCTAGTAAAATTTTTTGAGGGTACTCATGATTCACCCCTCCCCTCTCAGAACCTTATCTTTCCTATCCCAACATTAGCTTCATTACTTCCTTTTGACCGATAAAAATCCCGAGCCATGATAGATAATATTAATAATAATAAAGTTCAAAATATACAAATAAAGTATTAACCACCATTATTTGAAACTAAAAAAGAGTTTAAAAATCATAACAAAAATCACACATATATCTAGCTAAGAATCTGCTAGCTATAACATCTGCTAAAACTATATATCTAGATCTTTAAAAAGAGCTCAAAGAGATGTCATCTCTCCACCAAAAAATAACATACTTCTAAATTTTTAAGATTTAATCATATCATTATGTTGCAGCATAGTCTAACTTAAGAAAACAAAATTAAAAAGAGGTCCCATATCTAAAAAATACTCATCCGGGATCCAAAATATCCAGGATCCTTTCTCACACAAACTCCTCAATTTCCACGTCTCATTTGAGGTTTCTCCTATTGGATCCCATATTTTCCTAGGCACGTTGAGAGTCTTGACCAACTATTTGAGTGAAAATTATAGATAAATTCCTCATTTATCCTATCATATTTAGCTCATGCGGTAACACATAATAGTTCCTTCCACTATTGAGTCAAGATCCCAATCCTCAATATCTAGTGGAGGAGGACCCTGCGAATCAAAAAAATTCAACAACCCATCTTCCAACTTTAGAAATCTCTCCTCTTGTTCAGCCTCAAATATTGGATTTTCATGTCCAAGAAAGTATTTTATCCATGTTAGACCTTCATTGTGTCTCAATTATAAATATTGATAAGAAAATCCATCATGTTTTTGATATCATACCTTCTAGCCCTGAAAAATTGTGGATTTTTCAATATCCAAAATAGGGTATCTCTTTGGAGGCTATCCATTTAAGATGGCACTGCCATAGTCTTTCTACCTTGGAAGGGTTAAGTTGTCATCAATATTTCTTATAATTGTTAACATGTCCTCCAAAAACTCCTCATCAAAAAATTTTCTACAAAGCTTCTCCGTCATTGCTTTGTAGAACCATACATGTAGTAAAATAGCGGTAAATATTGTTGGTATCTCCTTATTCACCCTATATTTGTGATCTTCCATTATAAAATCTCTAATCCAGGATGCCTAAAATGATATAAACCATTATTATATGTAGATTTCTCATAATCTCTTGCATTCTTTGTACCATAATGTCACCTAAGAAAACCACCCACCTCTTAGGATTTTTAACCTTAAATAAAATAGGGGATTCCATTGCATAATTTTTAGCTTCATTATTAACTTGCCTTATTTCAATATTTTATAAGCTTCTTTAACAAGGTATTTGTCCAAGTATCCCTAATCACAAAACTGACCCTAAAATCCTTTGAATTTCCACTAGATGCACCCCATCAAAATTGTATTTGATGAACTTAGATGAAGGGGAGTTTAATTTCATCCTTTTCCTCCTTGAAGAGGAAGGATAAACACTTAAATTCTTAACACAAAGAAGGTTTAACTATTTCCTTTCCTTAACATATTATCCTTAAGAAGAGGGAAAAATTTTCCTTTGATATTTTTCTCTTACTCTTGTCATGGCCAATTTTAATATAGCAACTCCTAATTAGATAGTATCATCTCAAAGTGAAAGGAAGAATATTTTTGTAAAAGATTCTTCTATTTATTTCTTTCTAAAGGTGTCAAACAAGAAAACAAGGGCTAGTTTCCCACAAAAAAAGAAGAATTCCTTTATCTTTAAAGGAATCACACACTTTAAAAGTTGAAGCAAAGTTTCTATGAGAGCTCTGCAACAATTTAGATAAGCACACAAACAATTCTAGCATGTAAGGGTAAAGGGACAATTCAAAGAAATGCATGAGCTATAATTCCCTCTTCTTTTGTACGTAGGGTACATCTAAACAAACCAATATAACCAATTTTCTTTAGCCTATGTCTCATTAACAAATTTTCAAGGATGGAAACCCAAGGAAAGTATTTAGATTTGGGCAAATAATATATATACTAGCATTTTACATAGGGCTATTCGAAGTTTAAGACTTGATTACAAATAGACATATGCCAAATTGTACTCGAGTAACTCCAATTCTTCAAAAATGTCCATCCTAACTTTTCATATTTATTTTTATCATATTCTTCCAAAAAAATAAAAATTAACAATCTAAAAAGCCATCTTAAAAATATCTTTCTAATCGAAAATATTTAAATCTTCAATCTCTTTAAGACATGTACATAGTCTTGGACATGCATATCTCATTTCTAGATGAAAAGAGGCCCTCAATCTTTGAAATCACTCTTTTGAATGGGTTGAAGTTCATATTACGAGTCATCTTAGAATTTTTTTATAGATTTTTTCACCCCTACGCAAACTTACAAGCAGAATGAGCTAGCCAACTATTATAGATTATTTATTCGTTGATACTAATGAATCCAAAATAAAGTGATATGAAATGTGATAACCTTCCCTTCATAAATTTTTTAAATAATTTAATTTGAACACCGAGAGATCATTATGATATTTTTAAAATATTAAAGAAAATTCATTTAAAATATATTTTTAATTAATATTTGATTACTAAACACAAATTAGTTTTTTTTTCTTCAAATTCCATATATTAGCTCAGTAATATTAAAATAATATGATTAACTGTACCTCCTGGAACATGTGGCCATCTTCATTATGAGATTCTCTGACATACCACTAATAAAGACTTCCAAACAAACTCTAAAATGCTATTTAGAGTTAGCGAATTACAGAGAACTAATTTTAAGACAGTATGATCTCTGACTAATCTGAATAACATTGTTTTTTTTGAAGATAAGCGTTCAAATTTGAACCATTCATTTCTATTCAAACGCTCAACTTTCTTCATAACTTGAGCACTTCTCTTCATAGTGGAAGAAGTTTATATTTCAATGGCTTCTCGTAGATCACCAACAGTCATACTGTTCACAGTATGTGTTCTTTTTCTTGTTTCAACATTTTCTGCCATGAAAACAGGTGAATAACAGAAAACATATCTTCATTATATTCTATTTTGGGTAATGAATTCATAACTGGATAATGTTTGAATAGTACTTTTATTAATGTTTGAGATCATTTTCTATTTTTTCAGCTTTCCAATCTTATAAAGTGTAATAGGAAATGTTGATCTAAAAATGTATACAATCAAATTTAAAAACAATTATAAGAATTATTATAAGTTATAAAAAACTAATAATTTTGATATAATTGCTGTTTGATCTTAGAAATAAAATTGTATTCATTGATAATTGCAGGTGAACCAGCTGATGTTCAAAAAACAGAGCTGAACCAACTTGTTCAAAACAAGAATAATTCTCATGATCATGTTCCTGACAAACATGAGTTGTGTGCTTGCTGTGCTGAGGGACGTGATTCAAATATCAAAACTTGGTTCTGTTGTCAAAGCTGTTGTGGTAAACCTAAATGCTAATTTGTCTGATGGATAATTCACAGACAGTACTGAGAATAATTAATAAGTATAAATCTATAAATAATGGGTTTGGAACATATCAAACCCCATATTTTGTTGTTAAAAGTGTATTACTCAATATGGTTGTTTTAGATTTCATTAACTAGTCCTGCGTTCTGTTTATGTTTCCATTATGATATTTTCTGAAGAAAAAAAAGATTGATTTTTACATTGTTTTGATTTAAGTAGGTCACTTTACATGAATATATAATCTAACAGAAACAAATGATCAATAGCTTTGAATAGGCTTGAAGTGATATTGAAATTAAAATGGAAATCTAATATAAATTGAATTAGGTATTTAATTAGATTTTAACAAAGATTGATTTTGAAAATATTGGGATTCATTGATTAGATAATTATTTTTAAATTTACAAATTATTAGTGTTTTGTTTTCAAGTGCAGAAATGTTTGTAAATATTGTTCTAAAAATTGGTAAGTAATGGTTGTATTCTTCTTCATCACGTTGGGTAAACTAATTCAATAGTAATGAAGCAAGATTCAAGTTAACAACAAGCATACAATATAGATATTATAATTTATGTTCTAATAGTGGAGTTCATAATGATGTTATTAAAGTGTTTTTATATGCATGCTAATATGATTTTTTTATCATTTCTTAAATAATTTACAAACAAAGGGATTTCATTTTTTCCATTTAGTTATATTTTTAAAAATAAATAATTGCATATATCAAAAAATTTCCTATTAATGAGAAATTAAACATTTTGATTATATGTGGTCCAATAAATTATTTAATAAGAAATATATATAATTATTTTTTCTATTCTATAATTATTTTCTTCTTGATTGTTTTTTAATTTAAATATTTATTACAAGAGATTATTTATGAAATGAGAGTATCATTTCAATTTTTTTTTTTTTAATAATTGCTAGTGTTATATATTTATACAAAATTAATGTAAGCTATTCAATCTACATTATATCAATTATTTAATATCTATTTTTCTAATCACTTTAAAAAGGTATATTTATATTAATTAAATTAATATAATTTAATAATCATGCATTTGCTTATATTTATTGAAGTGGATTAATAAATGAACAATAATAAATATGATAATTAAATGAATAGAGTTCAATATAATTTGATAATATAAATAATTCTTGATTAATTTCTTAGATTAATAGATTGATAACAATATATAATAATCAAATTAAAAAAATTAAATAGTTAATTTTAATACCAATTATATAGATAATATTGATGATACACAAAATTAGTTTTCTATATTTAAAATTGGTTTGTCACAAATTTGAAATATGTTCTCATTATAGAGGCTAATAAGTTTGTAAGAACTAGATAGTATTATAAAAATGTTAAACAAATTTGTGAGATTTGAATTCTTCTAAGTTTAGCCCATATGTATTAAAACTAATTTTGCTTTGAAAAAATAATTAACTTAATATCATTAAAATTGTTCAAATAGCACATGATGCCAATTTTTGTTCTTTTCCCCTTATAAAATTGAACTTTCCTCTAAATATTTATCCTTCTTATGAAATATTGGTTAATGGCACGATAAATTTCTTTAAATAGTAAGGCCAACCAGCATGTCATACTAAATGCACCAAATTAACTCATGGCAACTAGCAAAGGAGAGGAACTTTTGGAATTTGAATTTGAGCATTTGACTTTGGGGTTCATTCTTGTGTATTACAAGATCCATATAAAAAATAGGGACATACTTGAAAAATAAAATAATATTTTAAAAATGAATGTACACTGAAGTAAGTGTGATTTAAATAAAAGAAGGATGAATGGTAGAGTTATGACAATAAGTGTAAATGGGAGATGCATAGCATTAATGGGAGATAAATAGCATTAGCTAAATATTTTGTAAGTGACTTTATATCCATCACTTAAAAAATGGTTGCTCTAATCATACTGCCTTTCCTCTGAAAAGGGGAGGTACAGTAAATCTCTCTTACAACTAATTTCAGTGAAAAGTATCAATTGTAGCAATAATTCCAGTGTGTAAGGTTAAATAAAGAAGAACCTTAGTCACATCGGCAAACTATCCTATTAGGAAATCTACACAAGCACACAAAGACGTATGCACCTTTCTGCAAATATTTGATAATAAAGATGGAATATATGAAAACACAAAGACTCCCAATATAAGTCACCACTCGAGTCCACTAATAGGAATGCATAGAAGTAGGAATCTCTTTTCTATTGCCATAGAGTATTAATTGTTTATTAAGAAGCATATTAAATTTTAACACAAACAAGAATATTCTTCTTTGTTATTTTAATTTAAACTAATTAAATAAATATCTAGAATTAATCAACTTTCATAATTTAATATAGTTGCATATGTACACACAATGCAACTTGATTAAATAAATTATTAAATAATATGGATTTTAAAAAATAGGTCATGCTACACTTATTAAATAATTATAATAAAAAAAATGAGGCTAATTTTTTTATTCTTACAAATCATAAAAAATACATAAATCATAATTGAATTTGAAGATCATGATTCTACCATGTATTAATTTTAAAATTAAATTTAGTTAAGAAATCATTACTTCTATATTAAGGGATTGGGATTTCCAATACGGTAAGCATCAAATATCACCGAATGGATGAGATTCATGCATGGACTTAGATCTAGGGTATCTATTATCTTGTTTAACTCTATAATCTATTTGTCTCATTTTGATCTCCTTGCAATATTAGAATATAGGGTTTCCCTAACCCTTAATTAGATTTAAGTCACACTTAGTGGATTATTATAGCTTAACCTAAATGTTAAAGGTTAAGTTCTTTTGAGGTTAGACACTTTTTTTGTCTAACCACATATTCACACATGATGTTATATATAATTTGTCATCTCACCTTATTAGAGGTTTTAGATATTATCTCCTCACCTTATGGAGAGGTTGGAGACATTTTCCATTGCCCTACACATGTACTCACATGTGTTCCTTACATAGAGGGTTAGTTATAGCTAGTTCTCATGGTCTTACCTCAAACCCATCTTTTATATTTTGGTGTTGCATTATGTGTTTCCTCAATCGAAATATGCTAATTGATGTGTTGATTAGTACTTGGCTCGTTTATACACCTTGTGAGTAATTATTTGGACTTGACTTCATGATCTTGGCTTCCCCAATATGGTATCAAAGCCTTGAGAGTTCTCCTCATTGTAGTCGTTTAGTGTTTCTAGAATTCTTTCAATCCCTTTCATTTCATCAAGTCCAATAAATTTCATTTTTTTGTAAATATCTTGTTGCTATAGAAAAATTTGTAAAATTTTGAAATTATTTTTAGCAAAGCATCAACCTACCCTTTACCAATCTTCTATTTTAGATTTCTTTGCAATATTTTTTGGCCTCTCTAGCCTATTTGGAGGAATCTAGTATTTGTTGCAGAAACATGTAAGTTGCATTGAGGACTTATCTCCCATATCACTTGTTGCTACATGTAAGTCCTATGTTGAAGCATCTATGCTTCCTAAGATTCTTTACATTTGAATATTTCTATTGTCATTTCATACCCACCCCATAGAGATACATATCTACCTGTCATTTCATACATTTTTGTACAATTCCACCTTGTTTATTTGGATGACACTATTGAGTACATTTGTCTTCTTTTTTCTTATCTTTAGTGAAATCGCACCACCATTGCCATTGTTGTATATTTCTCTTGCTTCACCTACATTCACTTATATTATAATAGATTATGTAGATATTGATGAGTTGCCTTATTCAAATTAGTCATCATCTATGTTGATATCATCCATAGTAATACTAGATTTACCTCACCATAAATTCATGGCCCTTGTTCTTGAATCTATGATAGTACCCATCATATCAGTATTTGTCACCTTGTATCATTGGCTTGGAGATCATTGATCATCCATCATGGGCATAATTTTAGCCTTTGGATCTTGTGCATTATTTATGCATTCATTATACATCCTACATGTTTCTATCAGGAATGAGAGGATGATGAATCTCTCAAAGTACGATAAAATAAATATTGAAATGAAAAGTCATCAAGTAGCGTAATAAATTCTACCCTCTAACTTATATGATGCACTTTTAGTGAAGTTCATCCATCCTGCAACTTACTATTTAAAGATATTATTTCTTTAAACTGTACAAGATTCAATATCTAAAACTTAAGAGAGCAAATTTTTATGAAGGCCAAATTGTTTAAGATTCAACATCTAAAATTTTTCCCAGTATCTCTGCTTCACACGCCAGAATTGAAGGAATAATAACAAATAAAGGAATATGTACAATCCATAAAACTGTTAGCTATCCACGGAATTCTCCAGTGAGAAACTTATCAACCGCCAGCAATAAACCATCATTCTCAATGGATATCTACAAGTGACCAATATAACATGATTATAATTACTATTACAGAGAATACAAGGACAACCTAAACAGAGATCTGAATCAGAGAATAAAAAATGAGATAAACTAGGAAGAACCAACATTACCACCTTGGACGATCGTCTTCCATAGCTTTTCTTGAACCCATCATTTTCTCTGCGAGTGGAAGAGCAATTCACAGACCATCCCATCCTTCTTGTTGTCCTAATTGTAATTCTTTTCAGCTCTTCCGCCTGCACATATCATGAAAGGGGTCACTGGTCAAATACAATAAACTGAGTATATCTATTTATATGTTAAACAAGAATTGCACCTGTTAAAATGCTTGAAAAAGAGATTGTTCGTAATAGTCCAAGGGCTGCAGATTGGCGAACAAAGGCTGCTGCACAGGATGATCATTGTTTATAAGAGCTTGCATTTTTTGGTCTAGCTCCAGACTCCAAAATCAATAACAAATTTGCAAATTATTCCCATAGAAAAAGAACAGCAAGAATGCAAAATGACTCTTTTTTATTCAACTCTGAGAGAACTCAAATGGACGCTAACCTTCCCAATTTCCACTTTATATTGTATCCTAGTGATCGAACATGTATTGCAAGAACTGCTGGATTTGTTTTATTAAATCTTATATCTTTGACCGGAAATACCAATTATCAAAACAAAAGTCTAATATTTACGAAGACCAGGGATTGAAGTCATAGATTAAATTTTATCAGGACCAGAGATCGATCCAACAATAGATTAATTTCAATTATTCTTCTGATCTTTGATCGTTGGTCTTTCCAGTCAAAGATACATGATGAAACTTGCAATGCGCGTTTGGTCAGGATGCAATATGAAAAAATATTTGTTTTGATTTATTTTTCATATAAAGTGGAAATTTGGAAGGTTGGCGTCCATTTGAATTCTCTGAGAGTTGAATGAAAAAAAGTCATTTTGCATTCTTGCTGGTCTTTTTCTACGGGAATAAATTGCAAATTTGTTATTGATTGTGGAGTCTGGAGTTGGACCAAAATGCAAGCCCCTATAAACAATAACCATCCTGTGCAGCAACCTTCCTTCACCAATCTGCTGGACTACTATGAACAATCTCTGTTCCAAGCATTCCAGCAGTTACAATTCTTGTTTAACATAAGAAAAGATATATTTCAATTTATTATATTTGGCCTGCAATTCCTTTGAATGATATGTGCAGGTGGAAGAGCTGAAAATAATTGCAAAGTCAAGAAGAAAGATGGGATGGTGTGTGAATTGCTCTTCCTCTTCTTCTTCTCGTTCATCCAAATCATCCCTCTCCACTCGCAGAGAAAATGATGGGTTCAAGAAAAGCCATGGAAGACAATCATCCAAGATGGTAATGTCGGTTCTTCATAATTCATCTCTTTTCTGATTCTTTGTTTAGTGTAGCTCTGAATACTCTGTAATAGTAATTATAATCATGTTAATCTTGGTCTTTTGCAGACATCCATTGACAAAGGTGGGCCGCCCACTGCAGATGGTCTAATGTTGGCGGTTGATAAGTTTCTCACTGGAGAAACATTTAATAAGTTTTAGACATTGAATCTTGTACAGTTTCGTCTTGATGGCTGTTTTCATTTCAATATTTACGGTTACATGCTTGGATAGTTCTATCATGCTGCATACAAACTGATCATGATTGACATGCCTGATTAATCTAGGTAAATGGTTCTTCATTGATACGGCTATCTGAATTTTTAATTCTCTTACTTCCTAATGTACCCAATTATCTGATTTTTCCTTTACCCCACAGTATTGATCCAAACTTCAATCTCCTGTCGTTACCAATCTCAATATGAACCTTTTTCAATTAATGCCTTAATGTAGAAATCCTCGAAAAGTAAGACAAAATAGCAGGGATTTCAAAAATGAACAAACACAAAATTATTATCGAATCCTTTTAATAAATGTTATGTTTTTTGTTCTTTATTTCTTAGTAAATTATATTTTAATTCCTTTGACATAGAAAACTAATGAAATGAAATATTAACTATACTTCTGATCCTTATACCTACGCCAGTTTTGAATAGAATAAATTACAAGTTTCAAATATAAATTATAGTTATCTGTGACAGCTCGGATGGTAGAGCTTCAGACTTGAAATCTGAAGGTCTCATGTTCGATGCTATCCTCCTCCTTTGCGCGCAAAGCTTTTGTTGAATAGGAACAGAGGAAAGAATAAATTATGCAAAATACACGAAGTGATATATCTAAATATGCATAGATAGACATATTGTTCTGTTGCTTTTGTTGAATAGGAACAGAGGAAAGAATAAATTATGCAAAATACACGAAGTGATATATCTAAATATGCATAGATAGACATATTGTTCTGTTTTAGAGAAGGGAGGCAATCAAGCTTCTCTTTTATGATATGGACATTAAAAAAAGTATGAAAGAAACTTTCTAAGAGTGTATAGAAATTATTGATGTTAAATAGTAATCAGCATTGATATTAAATAATCAAGTCTTAGCTTTATATTTGTGTTTGGTTCTTTTTTATTCATTTTAATAAGATGAGATTTGATTGAGTATTTGAATATTTTCTTTTTTTTTGGTCGATAAGGGGTCGAGGCCGAGTAGTATATATCATATTATAATTAAAACATACATAAGTTAAAAAGTATCATAGGCTCTCAGGAAGAGACCCAGCAAGCATAAATATCATACAAAATAACCAGAGGCACTGGTAAAGTCTCGAAAATGTCTATGCATCAAATTGGAATAAGCAAAATCAAAAACTGCTGAGATACTTAGATAGCAAAGATAGCAAAAAATCAGAAAGAACCAGCACTTGGGCTAATCTAAAGCTGAAGTGGAATTCTGATCTGAGGAGCTTGAGGAAACATCTTGATTTTCCTCCTCTTGTTGGGATTCTGAGGGAGGATCCTGGTCCATGATGTCCTCATCTGGGTCTTGCTGGTCATCACCATCCAAATCCTCCTTGGCTTCCACCTCCTCTTCGTCCGAATCATGCACAGCTTGCTCCTTCGAGTCACCATCATTATCAGATTCCTCCTCCTCCTCCTCTACTGCCTCTGAAGAGTCTGGGCTCCCCAAACCATCGATTTTAAGATCATATTTGAATTTGAGTACCCAATCTAGCTCTTCATCAAGGTCGTCTCCATAGGAAAATTCCAAGCCTTCATCCATGCCCAAAAATTTTGTGAGGAATTTAATCCCCTTTTTCATGAAGAAGAGCCTCAGCGGCTAATACTCCCACTCCCAGCCCCAAAGAATGAAGAATCTCCTTTGAGAGCCTCCATAGAAATTCCATTTTTGTCCTAAACCGAAGCCTGGGAATGAAGTCCCAGCTGACATTATGATTGGGAGGTCCCAGGGGAGCGTAGTGTAGAGATCATCATCTATGCCAACAATTGCCCTGTGTAGCCCTCCAATATACTTTGCTTCCAGAAGGTGAACACAAATCTCTTCTGCATCAATTTAACTAACACCTGCCACTAATAAACTTGCTAAAAAATCAGTGCAAAGATCAGTGTTCACCCTGTACCTGTGATTGGTGAGAAAGAAATTCGTTCCCAGAATCACCTTGATAGCTTTTAGCACTAGCCTTTGATGAAAAATGCATATTTCCATCAATTTCTCTTCATAGACAGGCGTGTCAAAAGCAGTTTGATCCTCGCTCACGTATAGCCTGATGGGGGAATCCATTTTTGCATAAAGAAGAAAAGTTGCAGAGCAAACCATGAAATGAAAATGGAGAGCTTTCCACAGACGAAAATAGCAATGTTCAAATGATTAATGTTCTGGAGCCGACCTTTCTATATACACCCCTTTCAAGAACCATTAGACTTAATGACTTTGTCCAGTTGTGTACGCAATGACAAGACTGGAGGAGCTCTAACTTGCTCACTAAACTGAGAGAATGGAGGTGCAAGCACCCAAAAGCTATATCTAGGCTACCTTAGATAGGAAACTTGCTGCTTTTTCACCAAATGACTGAAGATCTCCAAGTACCATGAAGTTCAAGGCAAGTACTCATGTGAGTATGAGTATGCCAGGTAGTTGGCCTAAAAAACATCCCATCCATCAACAATGAAGTGAAACTACAAGAGAGAGAGTGCCGCCATCTCCTAAACTCTTTGCTGGTAATAAATGAGGATGTCATATCAGCACTATCGAGGCCTTCAACTTGTCACCAAATCTTCAAAATTGGGATCCATGTTCTCAAAAGAAGCATGCTAACTTCAAACGGGCAATTAGTACTTGACTAACTGGATGGAGGAAATTTGAAATTCTCATAGCCGTTGAGGTGAAGTGTTCAAGAAAATGTTCTTCTAGTGTATCCCTCTAGATGCCAAATCCGCCAATTCATCCACCAGAGAATTCCCTTCACGAAAGATGTGATTAATTGTTATTGATTCAAATATGCTAATAGACTATAGAATAATGTCCAAAATAGCTTGAAGACGCCAATTTTGTGTTGTCCCTGTTCTAGCAGCATTAATTGTTATCATGGAATCCCCTTCAATCTCCAATTTCTTCACTCATATCTCATTTGCTAAGGTGAGACCAAAAAGTAGTGCCTTGAATTCAGCCATGTTATTGGTGTCATTCTCCAGTGGTTTGGCTAATTTGGCTATATTTATTCCTTTATAAGAGTGAATGATGCAACTTGCTCCCGATGGGCTTGGATTGCCTTTAGAAGCTCCATCAAAATTTAGTTTGAACCAGCCCGGAGCAGGGGGCCTCCACACACAGGATGCTCTCAGAGCTTGATTAATTTTGCAGCATCTACCCAAGGATAAGGGGGTCTTGAGTCAAAACCAACTTTTAAACATTTGATCATCCCAACTAGTGTAATATTTGTGTTGAGCTGATTGGATTTGGAGATAGGAATTCATCACTTCTACAATCCCTACTTCAATTTTGTTGAGAATGGACTCTAATTCCATAAATTTTTCTTGAAATAATCTTTTGTTCCTTTCCTTCCATAATTCCCACAATAAGATAGATGGGGATAAAATCCAAAGGTTTTCACATAAATTGTTTCCATGTAGTTTGGGCCAAGATAATAATAATAATTGAAGAAGATCCTTTGGGAGAGCTGATACCCAACCTAATTTTGAACATAGCCAATGTCAGCATTCCATAGCGAAGGGGCAGGTTAATAGTAAGTGATTAACATCCTCTTCACTACAATAGCATAAAGAACATCTGGAAGGGCCATGATATCCCATTCTGATAAATTTATCTACAGCCAAAATTTTGGACTAGGAGGCTGCCCAAGTGAATAGACATGTTTTCGGGAGACAAGCACTGTGCCAACATAATTGTAAAGGAATTTGAATGTTTTCTTATTCACTATGTTAGTTGAATTCTCATCGCTTTGAGGACAGAAGAAGTTGCATTGGTATTTAATTTTTGAGTTTGTTCCCATTTATTGACATCAGAGCCAAGTTTCCTGAGTTTGCATGTGGATTCACCATAGGAAGGAAGTTTGCACTACGACTGGTGGGTGGAGAGAGCTTGAAATGGTTGATTGAAAGAATATTGAAGAGGCCACCTTGAAGAGAAATGCCAAGGATAGAGGAGGTGTAGGAGAGATTTTAAGAGTTGATAAGAATTGATATCAGGGAAACATGTGAAATGAGGTGTGATTGGTTACTATAAGTGCATGAAATTTTGTTTGTGGAGAAAATAGTGATGTAGAGGAACATGAAAGAGAAGAAGAACAACTGAAAGGAATGCATGAAGATTGATTTTTTAGGGCTATTTCTAGAACATTAAATCCAATTGATTTGATTGATTGTATAGGAGAGTTGGAAGAATATATGGTGAGGTGGAAAAATCAAAGATCTACAAAGAGTCAATATAGCACAAACAAAGTTGAAAGGACATGTTGTGCTATGGTGGAAGGAATTGTAAATGGAACAAACAATTAATGGAGACTTGGGAATAGAAAGGTGGAATCAAATGGCAATCAAGTTGAGGAAGAAATTTAGTCCTAGATATTATGAAATAGCATTATTTAATAAGTTGTAAAACTTTTTCGCAAAAATATATGAGCATAGAGGAATACACTAAGGAGCTCTACAAGTTGGCCATTCAATCAAGAAGGCATGAAATTGATAAGTAGAAGGTAGCTAGTTATGTGAGTGACTTGCAGTTTAGTATCTAGAATGAGATGAGCATATTTTAAATCATTGCAGTGGAGGAAGCATATCAATATGCATTGAACTCTGAGGAGAAATTAGCAAGAATATAATTAAACAACTCAAAAAGCTAGGGAAGATTTGCAATTGAGAAGGGACAAGTGAACAATGAAAAAGGAAATAGGATCTAGGAAGAAAGTAAGCCCACATGGAGTAAGGAAATTTGCCAAATCAAAAAACAAAAAGAGATATTAGTAAGAGGACGTGGTAGCAACAACAAAGGTTACCTTGGTAAATGTTTTAAGTGAAACCAATATGCTAGTCATAAGAATTGAAAGTGTCCAATATTTTTACAAGAAGAATGTACAAGGCCTATAAGGAGTAATCTGATAGTGCAAGAAAATAAAGAAAGTGTGAGATCACCTCTCATCACAATAAGGAAATTGAGTCAAGGGATCTTTGTTTCTAAAATTAGTATTGTTGAACGCACTAGCAAAACGCTGAAAACTAGTTCAGAGAACATCTCTATTTAAAACCAAATGCAATGCAAAAGGTGAGACATTGCAAATTAATTATTGATAGTGGTCTAGTAGAGATAATATTATGGCTATAGAGAAAATGGATAAGTTAGGACTTGAGAAAGTAAAACACTCTTCTCCTTATAGAGTTTATTGGTTATAAAAAGGGTATCAATTATTGGTGGATGAACAAGATTCGGTTAAATTTTAGAGTGGCCATTATAAAGATATTATGTTATTTGATGTCATTTCCATAGATATTATCATGTCTTTCTTGGTAACTATAGAAATTTGAAAGGAAGGTGGTATATAGTGGAAGAGATAACACCTACATGTTTGAGAATGATGGTTTCAAACATACATTGTTTCTTTTACAAGAACCAAGAGAGGACAATCTTAGTGGCAAGAGTAAAGTGATGTTGATAAATATGAAAGAGGTGGTTGATAATTAGGAAGAAAAGTAAACAAAAGTAGCAACCAACGATTATTTATTCATTCTTCTAAATGTTGTAGTGATATGGATGACTCTAATTTATGTGGAAAGAAAATAGTTGATGACAAAAGCATAAGGTGAAAAACTAATTTCACTTGCAAAACTTTAGAAGCCATGCTCACAAACACCTCGTCTAGGAATTCTAATGCAAGGGCATCATTTTCATTTGATGTTTTATTTGTTTATGTTAAGCTTTATTTTATATTTATCTCTTTTTAGCACGTATTTTGTTTGCATTTTGGTGTTGGTTTCTAGCTTTAGTTTACATGAAGGTTAAAATAGAATATTTTAGCAACCACTTTCTTGTTTAATTTTGGAAGAAAAATGACAGGATTGAAATCGTTTGGGAAAAGGATTTTCAGTAGAATAACAAGGGGTGAGGAGAATGAAGAGTTGATGATGAAAAGTTTCTTAATAAACACAAGTTGGCAAAATAAAGAAGGGAGTTGATGATATAATAGAGAGATTTGGCTAAAAGAGATGTGATGTAGGAAAGAAAGGAATCTAAGGCACTGCTAAATGGAGAAAAATGAATGTAGGTTCTAACAATGATTGAAAAATTGCATGCAAATATGAGATCTATCCTATCCCAGCCATAAGCAAAGAAATTCATAGGCATTCAATCATCGTCTAAGAGAACACTACTTCATGAAAACACAACAAACATATTAGATAAACATCAAACCAAATCAAATGCCTTCATGAAACACTTGATTCTCTTGTCCTCCTATAAACCAAGATCTTGTTTGTAAATGAAATGTTGGTGCTCTCAGTTTTGTAGAACAAAGCACAAGAGGCTATGGTGAATGGAGATGGTTGATTGATGAACACATGATAGACAATGATACTAAGAAAGATAGAAAGAGGATAATGATGATAGACAAGATAAGATTAGATGAGATGTCATTGCATTAGGTATTAGATGAGATGAGACGATATTATGGATTCAAGCCTTCAAAATGAGGAGACAATGTCTTTTATAGAAACCTCATGAAAACCAACTATTGAGATTAAGTGGTGAAAGATGAGTGGATAAGTTTAAAATCTTAGGTAGGGTTTTGGTAGGAGTGAAGGAGATTAAGAGGTAAAAAGAGAGAGTGGTTGAGATTAAGAGGCAAAAGGAGGCATTTTGGATTTTCATGATGCATTGCACTTAGACACAAGCTAAGTGTAAAAGATCAAATAAAGAGATGAATGACAAATGGCAAATGGAGAAAATTTTAGGAATTGGTATGTGTGATTAAAGGTGGTTGGTTAAAATGGAAAGAAGAGGATACAAGAATTTATAAAATAAACAAAGGTGTTTATTTCATAAATAGAAGAAATAGACTATGGTAAAAGGCTTAATTAAAAATAAATAAGAATTTATTTTATTTTTGGATAGAAAAAGATAACAAATTATTGAAATAAATAATAAATATTTATTTAAATAATAGATGAATAGGCTAATGAATTAATGCAATGACTTGACAAGTGCCTTTTAATTAATAGTCAAATTTTGTTGGTTTCATGAGAATATTTTTAGGTGTCTATAGATTCATCAATAATAGAAGGGTGCAATTGATAGGATTGATCAACCAAGAAAGAGCCCAGTGTTACAAAAGATTGGCATGTGTATTGTTGAAAGCAATTTCATTCTTTGTGAAGGAAGGGCTTGTGGAATATGGAAGGAAGAATTTTTTGTTCAAGCGGCCATGATACGTAATAGCGAGATAGAGGCATGAATAGAGAGATGAATCCTCAATCTAGAAGAAATGAAAGAATACACCAAACGATGGAGAATAGTCAAGTTTTAGATTTATATTTGTAATTGGTCCCTTCTTATTATCCATTGTAATAGGACAAAATTTAATTCATTGTTTGAATTTTATGTTATTTGATTTTTTGTTGCCTTGAGGACAAAATAAGTTGTATTTGGTTTTTGAATTTGATATCATCAAACCTTTAGCTTCATTTATTTTTTATAACTGATAAAAGGCTAGAACCATGAAAGATAATATTAATAATAATAAAATTCAAAATATGTAAATTTAAGAAAGTATTAACCACCATTGTCTACAACTAAAAAAGAGTTTAAAGATCATAGCTAGAAAAACTGACACATATAACTAGATAAGAATATGCTAACTATAACATTTTCTAAAACTGTCTATCTCTTTTAAAAATACCTCAAAGAGATGTCATCTTTCTTCCAAAAATAACACACTTCTAAATTTTTTAGATTTAATCATATCATTATGCTGCAACATAGTCTAACTTAAGAAACCAAAATGAAAAAGAGGTCTTATATCTAGAAAAATACTTCTTATCTAAGGGCCCGTTTGGTGCATGGAATTAACTTGTCCAGAATAGGTCTATTCTAGAATAAGGACCTATTCTCGGATTAATTAATCCTCAAAATGAAAGCTGGAATAATCTATTCTGCATTTGGATCCCATAATGTGAAATTGGAATGAGGATTATTTTATTTTTTTTTAATTTTAATTTTTCATTTTTGAACTAATCATTTTTGTTGTTGGTTTTTAATTAAATTATATATGTATTTTTAACTTATATATTTTTAGATTAAAATATGTATTATTAACTAAAAAATTTAGAATATAAAAAAAATTATTTAAAAAAAATTATTAAAAAATAAAATTTATAAAAATAAAAATATAAAATAAAATTGTAAGAAAAATAAGATTATAATCTCTTAACTGTTCACGCACGGACCCGAAAAACAAATATATTTTGTTGTAATTTCGAATCCATGAAAAGCGTATTCCTGGAATAAAATGAATTCCAAGTTTTTTTGGAATTAATTAATGCAAGTATTGGGCCGAAAATGGGAATTAGTTTTCTAATTCGAAAATTCAAAAAACGCCACAAACAGCGAATTATTTTATTCTCGCATTAAATAATTTCTATTCCAGATTAATTCCTAATAAGAAAATATCAAGATCTTGATGAAGCTCTAACTCCGTTATTTCTACATCCCCTCTGAGGTTTTCCCCTATTGGATCCCACATTTCCCTAGGCATGTTGAGAGACTTGACTAGCTGTTTGAGTGCAAATTGTAGATAAATTACTCATTTCTTCTATCCTATTTATCTCATATGGCTAATGCATAAGAGTTTCTTCTGATGCCTAGTCATGGTCCCAATCCTCAATATATGGTGGAGCCAGAGAACCCTACGAATCAAAAAAATTCAACAAACCATCTTTCATCTTTAGCAATCTCTCCTCCCGTTCAGCCTCAGATACCAGATTTTCATGTCTAAGAAAGTATTTTATCCATGTTGGACCTTCATTGTGTCCCAATTTATAAATCTTCATAACAAAATCGATCATATTTCTGATACCATACCTTCTAGCCCTGAAGACTTGTGGATTTTCAATATCAGTCCACATACGCCAACATGAAAGCAGAAAAAAGTTCCGTTATTATCTCTGTTTCTAGATACATTTAGCAGCAGATTACAACACATATATAAATACAAATAATGGCTTTGTCTAGAAAAGGAATGACCAAAAATAGAAATAAAAATTTAGATAGGTTATGCTAAATTTTGTACAGTCTACATAGAGGATGATGAATCTCTCAAAGTATAATAAAATAAATATTGAAGTGAAAAGTCATCAACTAGCTTAATAAATTTTACCCTCTAACTTATATAATGCACTTTTAGTATGAAAAGTCATCAAGCATGATCGGACATGTATTGCAAGAACTGCTGGATTTGTTTTTTTTTTTTAAACATATATCTTTGACCGGAAATACCAGCCATCAAAACAAAAGTCTAATGTTTACGAAGACCAGGGATTGAAGTCATAGATTAAATTCTATCAGGACCAGAGATCGATCCAACAATAGATTAATTTCAGTTATTCTTCTGATCTTTGATCGTTGGTCTTTCCAGTCAAAGATACATGATGAAACTTGCAATGCGCGTTTGGTCAGGATGCAATATGAAAAAATATTTGTTTTGATTTATTTTTCATATAAAGTGGAAATTTGGAAGGTTGGTGTCCATTTGAATTCTCTCAGAGTTGAATGAAAAAAAGTCATTTTGCATTCTTGCTGGTCTTTTTCTACGGGAATAAATTGCAAATTTGTTATTGATTGTGGGGTCTGGAGTTGGACAAAAATGCAAGCCCCTATAAACAATAACCATCCTGTGCCGCAACCTTCCTTCACCAATCTGCTGGACTACTATGAACAATCTCTGTTCCAAGCATTCCAGCAGGTACAATTCTTGTTTAACATAAGAAAAGATATATTTCAATTTATTATATTTGGCCTGCAATTCCTTTGAATGATATGTGCAGGTGGAAGAGCTGAAAATAATTACAAAGTCAAGAAGAAAGATGGGATGGTGTGTGAATTGCTCTTCCTCTTCTTCTTCTCGTTCATCCAAATCATCCCTCTCCACTCGCAGAGAAAATGATGGGTTCAAGAAAAGCCATGGAAGACAATCATCCAAAATGGTAATGTTGGTTCTTCACAATTCATCTCTTTTCTGATTCTCTGTTTAGTGTAGCTCTGAATACTCTGTAATAGTAATTATAATCATGTTAATCTTGGTCTTTTGCAGACATCCATTTGCTGGGTGTGTGAAGCCCAACGGTTGCATATTATTGTAATTTGTATTTTATTATCTTTTCCCTCCCTTTGCTGTCTCTTCATCTGCTGATTGAGAGGTCTTTATAAACTCATCAGCTGCTACAATGTAATCACTTTTGGTTTTTAGAATTAATAAAGGATTTCCCTGCTGAGTGTGGACGTAGGCTTACAGCCAAACCATGATAAAATTCTGTGTTCTTGTGTTTTGTGTATTGTTTGCATCTTTAGTCTTTCAATTAATTTTCACAATTGGTATCAGAGCTGGGATTTACAGCTGATTGGAGATTTGGTGGAGAATTTCTAAAATGATGGAAGATTACAAAGTGCAGAAATTCACAAGAAAAAATTTCGGATTATGGAAGGTTCAAATGGAATCTTTGCTGATTAAGCAAGACTTGGCACTTGCTTTGGAAGGGAAATGGAAGCAACCAGAAAATATGACTGATGAACAATGGGATGAATTGGACAAGAAAGCAAGAGCTACGATTCTTCTTTCACTGTCCGGAGATGTGCTATTTAATGTCACAGCTGAATCAACAACAAAGGCGGTGTGGGATAAGCTGAAAGCTACATATGCGTTGGCTACCGCATCCAATAAAGTTTTCGTCATGAAGAGATTGTATAATCTCAAAATGAAAGAAGGTGGAGCCTTAGCCAGTCACCTCAACGAATTCAATACTTTGGTTAGTCAAGCACACTCGATTGGTATGCCTCCAAGTGACGAAGGCAAAGCTGTTTTGTTGTTATGTTCTTTACCACCAAGCTGGGATACAGTGGTAACTTCAATCAGCACATCATCTCCCGGTAAGAAGAAGTTGGTTTATGATGAAGTTACAGCGATCCTTCTCAATGAAGATTTGAGAAGAAGTAATAATGAATCTACATCTGGTGAAGCATTGACAGTTGTCAGCACCGAGACTGGAGGTAGGAATCTAAACAGAGGTAGAAATAATTCTCATAGATGATCTCAATCAGCCAAGAGATCGAAGTCAAAGGAGAAAAGTGGAGACTACTGGTTTTGCGAAAAGCCTGGCCACGTGAAGAAGGATTGCAGAAAATACAAACGGGCACAAGACAAAGTTGCGGGATAGTGAAGCCAATTTTGCTTGTAACAAAGACGATAGTGTCTTGATACTTTCTATGAGTGATGATACATCCACCTCTTGGGTTTTGGATTCCGGTGCATCATTTCACGGCTCTCCATGTAAGTCTTTCTTTATGAATTATCAAGAAGGCATGTTTGGGGATGTTTATTTGGGTGATAATAAAGCATGTCCTATTATGGGAAAAGGGGATATATTGCTGTCCTTAAAAGGAGGTTACAATTTGTTGTTAAAAGATGTGCGTCATGTCCCTCAATTGAAGAGAAATCTGATTTCTATAAGTTAGCTTTATAAGCAAGGTTTTTTGACTACTCTTACCGATTCATGGAAAATTGCTAAAGGATCCATGTTAGTTTCCAAGGGAGACAAAGTCAGTAGTTTGTATGTTGTAGAATGTCATGGTGAAGTGGGAGCTGCCATGGCAATTGTAGACTCCAATTCAGAGTTGTGGCATCGAAGGCTCGGACACATGAGCAAGAAAGGTTTAGATGTCATGATTGAAAGAGGACAGCTACCGGGACTCAAATCTCTTGATTTGGAATTTTGCGAACATTGTCTTTTTGGCAAACAAAAGAGGGTTAATTTCTCACGGTCTGGCATGACAAGAAGAGCACTCCATTGGCCTTGGTGTACTCCGATGTCTTCGGTCCTACTGAGGTAAGTTCTCTTGGTGGAGCAAACTATTTTGTGACTTTTCTTGATGATTGCACTGGAAAGTGTGGATATATATGCTGCATAAGAAGTCTGATGTTTTTCGCACATTCAAAGTTTTCAAAGCTTTGGTTGAAAATCAGATTGGTCATAAGATCAAATGTTTGCAAACTGATAATGGTGGCGAGTTTTGTTCCTTAGCTTTTGACTCTTTTTGTGCAGATAATGGCATAAGGAGAATTAAAGTTGTTCCATTCACCCCTCAAGAAAATGGTGCAGCTGAGCGGATGAATCAAAAATACTAGGGAGAGCCCATTGTATGCTCTCCAATGCTAGTTTAGCAAAAGAATTTTGGGCAGAAGCTTGTAATACTATAGTATATTTGATCAATCGCAGCCCCTCATCTTGGCTGGATTTTGGCATTCCGGAGGAAGAATGGTTGGGTAAATAAATTTCTTACTCACACATTCGAGTATTTGGATGTGAAGCTTTTGTTGATGTCCCAAAAGAGAAGCGGACACAACTCGATTTCAAGTCACAAAGAGGTATCTTTATGGGCTATGGTGAGGATCAATACGGATTTTGTATTTGGGATCCTATTGATAGGAAAATCATTAGAAGAAGAGATGTTGTCTTCAACGAAAGTGTCTTTCCAAGTCTACAATTGCAAGGAACAACAGAGTCTCCGATTGAATATGTGCCTTTCTCTCTTTTTGACAAAGTGAATACTTTTGAAATTGTCCCTAAATCTCCCTCTTATATTGGAAGTATGTGGAATTATACTAATTCCCCTAATAAGGATGTTTCTCCAAATTATATCCCTGCTACGCACCAAGTCACTAACAGGACATATGAAGATAGCAGGGAAAACATACCAGCAGTAACTATTCAATAGTGGCCACATGCGACCTCTGGCTCTGTGTAGTTTACTCAGAATTATAACACAAATTCCCAACATTGCAGCCAGGAGGAACAAGGAATACAATCCCCTTTCACAAAACAATGTGGTTATGGTAGCACAGAGAACTCTGCTACATCCCCTGTTCTTCATGCGGTTCCTAGTCTACGCAGAGAACTGGACAATTATGTTACATCTACATCTGTCAGTCATGAAAATGACCATGGAAGGCTCGATCAGGATAAGACAGCCGGAGATCATGAAAGATGCGTTCAGAATTTTCACTGTAGATATGAACCGAGTGGGGACGCACAAGGTGGAGGAAGTGGAAGCAGTTCACGTGGAGTCTCAGACTCTCCTTATGTCTCTGCTCTACCTCCAGTCATTCACGGGCCTGATCTGCGCCAATAGCAAGGTGCAGAACGTTGGAATATGGTGAAAATGCATTTGGAAACAATGCCACGGGACAATGCAAATATAGAATGGACACTGGTAAAACATTTGGGAGAACAAACCCATTATGAAGAAATAACAGACGTGGGAGCAGCTCACGTGGAAGAAGTGGGATGAGTGTTTGATGGCGTTTGTTCACACCAAGTCGAAGAACAAATGGTGAATGCACCAACAGATGGTGAACACACACAGGGCAGCCAATATAAACACTTGTCCCCTGTCTCTGCTAACAGGTCTACATCACCAGCATCCGGTAAAGTTGCCACTGAATCTCATACGCATGATGCTAATAGAGATCTTCAATCTCTCTCTACATTGAGGCCTCAAAATGAGCAAGGAATTTTTAATATAGCTGGGTCTAGTAAGAGACAGAACTCCAATTCCAAACAAATTCAAATTTCTACTAGAGGAAGTCCATATGAGCTTTATAATAATACACAGTCCCAAGTAGACAATCCACAGGAATTACGAAGATCTAGCAGACAACGAAGGCTGCCTGTCAAATTCTCAGATTATGAATTATTGTATTCAGAGGAGGCAGAACCAGAATTATTGACTTTTGATCAAATTGAACCAGCAAACTACAAGGAAGCATGTAAAGCTTCGGATGCACCTCTTTGGCAGGCTGCAATGCAGGAAGAAATGAATTCTCTCATGGCGAATCACACCTGGGATTTGGTGCCATTACCACCAAATCGGAAGCCATTGAAAATTCGATGGATTTTTCACTTGAAGGATGAAGATGGAGGCCATAAACGCTACAAGGCCAGGATGGTGGTCAAAGGATTTGATCAGAAAAAGGGCATAGATTTCAATGAGATCTTCTCACTAGTGGTAAGAATGACTACTATTCATGCCATTCTTGGTTTAGTAGCTGAACATGATCTTGAGCTTGAACAGTTAGATGTTAAAACCACCTTCCTCCATGGGGATTTAAATGAAGAAATCTACATGATGCAGCCCGAAGGGTTTGTCAAAAAGGGGTAGGAATATTTATATTGCAGGTTGAGGAAGGGCTTATAAGGGCTCAGACAAGCTCCACGACAGTGGTACATTAAGTTTGATAACTTTATGACTAAACATGGCTTTGTTCGATGTGATTCCAATCCTTGTGTTTACTACAAGAAGCTGCCCAATGGAAGTTTTGTTCTTCTTTTGCTATATGTTGATGATATGTTGGTCACCGGCTCTTCTATGAAGTTGATCAGCAATCTCAAAGAAACCTTATCACAAAGGTTTTCCATGAAAGATTTAGGGGCAGCAAAATGGATTTTTGGTATGTAGATTGTCTGTGATAGACACAAGAAGGAGATACACTTATCTCAAGAGCATTACATCTATAAGATTTTGGATAGATTTGGCATGTCGGATGCCAAACCAGTCAGCATTCCTTTGGCTGATCATTTCAGGTTATCTTCAACCATGAGTCCCAAGACACAAGAAGAACATGATTTTATGCGAGGCATCCCATATTCTTCTACAGTTGGTAGCTTCATGTATGCCATGGTTTGTACTCGTCCAGACATTTCCCAAGCAGTGGGAGTAGTGAGTCGCTACATGAGCAATCCGGGTAAACACATTGGGAGGCCATCAAATGGATCTTGAGGTACCTCAAAGGTACTTCCGATTATGTGTTATGTTTTGGGGGAAAAAATTCATCTCTTGTTGGTTATACCGACTTGGACATGGCTGAAAATTTGGATAATAGAAAATCTACTGTTGGATATGTTTTCACTTATGCTAGAGCAACAATTAGTTAGACATCAAGGCTGCAACAAGTGGTCTTCCAATCATCAATAGAGGCTGAATACATTGCTCTCGCTGAAGGGGCAAAGGAAATGGTTTGGTTGCAATGTTTATTTGCTGATATTGACTATCCTCAGCATGGATCCACCTTGTTTTGTGACAACAATAACGCTATTCATTTGGCTCATAATGTTGCTTTTCACAACCACACCAAACACATTGAGGTTCGGTATCATTATATTCGCCATATGATTGAAGAAGGCAAAATCAAGGTTACGAAGGTTGACACCAAACTCAATCTAGCTGATGCACTCACAAAGGTTGTTCCACGGGAGAAGTTTGAGTTTTGCCGAGCTTCTCTCGGCATTGTGAAGAAATAACCATAGAAGTTGCAGGGGATCCTTGATGTTACAACAGTTGTTGGACTTCAAGTGGGAGTTTGTTGGGTGTGTGAAGCCCAACGGTTGCATATTATTGTAATTTGTATTTTATTATCTTTTCCCTCCCTTTGCTTTCTCTTCATTTGTTGATTGGGAGGTCTTTATAAACTCATCAGCTGCTGCAATGTAATCACTTTTGGTTTTCAGAATTAATAAAGGATTTCCCTACTGAGTGTGGACGTAGGCTTACAGCCAAACCATGATAAAATTCTGTGTTCTTGTGTTTTGTGTATTGTCTGCATCTTTAGTCTTTCAATTAATTTTCACACCATTGACAAAGGTGGGCTGCCCACTGCAGATGGTCTAATGTTGGCGGTTGATAAGTTTCTCACTGGAGAAACATTTAATAAGTTCTAGACATTGAATCTTGTACAGTTTCATCTTGATGGCTATTTTCATTTCAATATTTACGGTTACACACTTGGATAGTTCTATCATGCTGTATACAAACTGATCATGATTAACATGCCTGATTAATCTAGGTAAATGGTTCTTCATTGATATGGCTATCTGAATTTTTAATTCTCTTACTTCCTAATGTACCCAATTATCTGATTTTTCCTTTACCCCACAGTATTGATCCAAACTTCAATCTCCTATCATTACCAATCTCAATATGAACCTTTTTCATATAATACCTTAATGTAGAAATCCTCAAAAAGTAAGACAAAATAGCAGGGATTTCAAATGTGAACAAACACAAAATTATTACCGATTCCTTTTAATAAATCTTCTATTTTTCTTCTTTACTTCTTAGTAAATTATCTTTCAATTCCTTTCAGATAACAACTAATCAAATGAAATAGTAACTATATTTCTGATGCTTGTAGTTATGCCAGTTTGTAATAGAATAAATATCAAGTTTCATAGAGTGTTTGCGGTTAACTGGTAAAGCTCGGATGGGAGAGCTTCAGACTGGAAATCAGAACGTCATCTGTTGGATTCCCACTTTTTCTTTTGCACAAAGGTTTTGTTGAAAGGAATAGAGGAAAGAATAATCTTAAAAGCTTCTATGAAGAGCAACAGAGGCATGGTTTATATTAACCATCTTGGAGTATTTTATAGAGATCGGAAAGAATTATGCAAAATACACAAAGTGATATATCTAAATATGAATAGATAAGAGATAGGGAAGGGAGGCAATTAAGCTTCTCTTTTAATATGGATATTAAAAAAGTTTGAAAGAAACTTTCTAAGAGTGCATGGAAATTAAAGATATTAAATAGCAATCGGGATTGATAATTTTAATATTTTTTATTTTATTTTTGAAGTATTTTGATATCAAGATCTTTTTAATAGATGTTTTATTCTTCATCATATGATTATATATCTTTTGAACTCACTAATCAATACTTGAAAGTGAACTATTGATTTCTTTAAAGATCCTATGAAAACTAACCTTTGAATTATTTGTACATAACAAATAGATCTTGATAAAAGAAAGTTGCTAGCACCTCAAATGCATATCGTTGGTGTTAAAAAATGCTTATGCCACTTAGGGCTGCCAATATGCCTTGAGACTGATGTTAGGAGTGGT
The DNA here is from genome assembly GCA_027943335.1 of Chamaecyparis obtusa. Classification (NCBI taxonomy): domain Eukaryota; kingdom Viridiplantae; phylum Streptophyta; class Pinopsida; order Cupressales; family Cupressaceae; genus Chamaecyparis; species Chamaecyparis obtusa. The sequence continues at coordinate 2,079,582 of BSBK01003711.1, read as the reverse complement.
TAAATCCAAGTGTGAAAGCTCTGCAAGGCAACTGGACCAACTATAGGGACAAGACTGCCCTCTTCACTTCTGGCTCTGCAAAACCAAGGCGGATGCACCTAACCCAGCATAAAATATACTTCACACACCAAGGACTGGGTTCATATAATAGATGACTGGATAGTAAGAGGGTACTAAATGATAACCACACATTCATTGACTCCTCCTTACTATGGGGTAGGACCTTATACAACCAAATACTGAAAATCTAAAGGATGGTTCTTAATCTTATATGTTTGAATCATAACAATCTAAGTCAGGATATGTCAACAAGGAAATACTCATCTAGGCTAGTGCCTCATCCATTGGGCAAGTTTTCTTAAATAGATCACATACACACACCAGAATTATATCTGAGATTCAAAGCCATAAACACATCTATAATCTCCTTTACTACTTATATGAAATCCTCACATAGACAAGAGATAGACCTATGTCTCATCTAAAGCATAATTTAATCTAATCCTTGATTAGAACTGAAGAATGAAGACACATACACAAACAAGTATGCAATGAACTAGAAAGTTCAAAATCTATTTGCAATGACACAAAGGAGACATAAGGATCATATATTTGCATTAAGTATGAAGAACCCTTAAGTGCATACAATCAATTCAAGTATAACAAGCTTGCAAACTACAGCTTAGTCCTACAACTTTCATTCAATTGCCAACAAAAACTAAGTCAGATCATTACAATTCAGACTGGGCAGAAGACTCACAACCGAAAAGGCTTGAATACCAAACTCCCAATGCCACAAAATGATCATGAAAATCCCTTTATACTAGGGTTACAATACAAGCATAACGATCATGTGAAATTCAAAATCCACCTAACCCCCTTAAGGAGTAAACACAGACAAGACAAGGATTGAACCACAGCACGTAAGCTCAAACGGTCAAAAAATAACAGTCAACTAGCCCTGTATTGGTCCAAGTACTGAATCATCATCAAATCCCCCAAGAAATTTGGCCAAATTTGATCTCTACAATACACTTCAGGGTACTAAATCATTTATTCTCCTGCGGCAAGACATTCCTCTGCAACTACCATGGCAACCTGGACCACAATGCAATGCCTGGCTATTAATTCCACCCACTCTGGCCGCTCAAAAATTGAATTTCTGGTACTTCCTTGCTTGAAACCCTCTGCAGAGTTTGAATTTGAATCCTAACGGTTACCTCATGGCGCCATCAGCAAATCAGCGGCCCTTGTTTGAATCTCTATTATCTTTAAGTCTTGATCGTCCGATTAATTCTATCTCGCGGGCTTACTTTTCCTTTTAAAATAGTGCCCGATCAAATCTAGTGAACTGGTGACAAATACCTCCAGCAATTCACGAGACACCTAATGCCATTCGCTAAAAATCTAGTGATTACGCGACCGTTATTCACCAAGTCGCCAGTCAATCTAGAGAATTGCCAAATCCTTCTGCGAATGCGCGACAAGACAACACTTTATCGGCACTTCCAATTCTTTTTGTTCGGATCGCCAAAACCCTAGACCCCACCGCCAAAACACCAAGAAGATTAACCGGGTCCACGTTCAAATCTATCAACCTGCTAGCATGAACCAATCGGAGACTGCCATGACACCATCTGCCAACGTGACCACCAACAAATACAGACGGGCCCCAACACACGTGGCACCTTGTTGCATGATTGCATAGCCTGGAAATGGGCTACGCGAACATGCAACAACCCGCAAACATTAACCGTCATCGTAACCGCCACCTTGCATCCAAAAGAATACTGCCACTATCACCTGCTACCGGGCCCCAGGGACACATGGCAAGTGGTCGCATGATCGCATAGCCAAAAACTGGGCTATGTGATCATGCGATAGCCAACCCTAGGTTGCCACATCACCACCTCAGACCATCAAATAGAAACCACCAACTACGAAGAACCGGGACCCATACAGATAGATGGCAAGCGGTCACATGATCACATGTCAGAAAGGTCTGACATGCGGCCATGCGACAGCCAATCAGAACACACACCTTCGCCTCCCCTCAGACACCATGCCCACTTCACCGAAGCAATGCCTGGAATAAATAAAATCAATGGAAGGTGCATGATTGCATGGGGAAAGAATATTCCATGTGATCACATGCTGACCATTGATCTCCTTCCTCTACTGCTTTGAAGAAACTAGCCCCACATCATCGCACTTGCGCAGTAAAGAAAAGTAAACTGCCAAGTAGCTGAATAGGACTGGGACCCGCACGGCTAGGTGGCAAGCGGTCGCATGATCGCATGTCAGAAAAGTCTGACATGTAGCCATGCGACAACCAATCAGGAAGAGCTTGGACCCACCATCCATGTCAGACTTTCACAGTTAAGACATAGTAAAAAATACACAAAGTTTTCGGCACCAAAAGACAAGTGCATAAAAGCTTGAAAGCAAAGGGTCAAAAACAATGAGGGTTTTCAAACATACCGAAAACATCAAGGATTTTTGAAAACACTATGGGTTTTCGACACTTTGGCAGATTTTCAAACTACTTCCAGCAGACTTTAGAACTTGGATAACTTTCAGGATTTTGTGATTTAGGAGATGCGATTTGGACCAGAGCAAGGTGACAACATGAAGAACATAGGGTAGGACATTTGACAAACATTTGCAGGGGAGAGGCTATTTTCACAGGATTTTTGCTATGACAGAAAAATGGCCTAACAGTGGCTCTTGTTGGGGATGCATGCCTCTTGCAGGCATGGCAAGGATTCAGAATCAATGGGAGAGCAGACCACCAACTAGACAAAACAAGGAACCACAAAAAACATAGAGAACAGGAAGGAAAAGCACACAATAGGAAAGGGAAAGACATTTACAGAGATTTATAGTATTTTACAAAAACCTGCAGCAACAAACATGAGTTAATTCCTGCCTCTGTTAAAAATCTGATTTTCATTTCTTCCTTCATGAGGCACATCAGACATTTTGTTTTCATTTGTCTCCATAGGCTTGTCAACATGTTCAATCAGCATATCAGGAAGAACAAAGTAGCTTTCTTCACAGTGCATGTAAAATTTTTTGACACTCTCTCCACCTTGCTCACTATGAAGAAAAGATTCAACATGCCAATGATCAGCACAACTATACTGAAACTGATTTTCATCTACTGACTCATGCATGCTATGAACTGGAAACACAAAAGCCTCATATTCTGCCTGCAGAAAGGCCTCATTTAGACCCTATCTTTGCATTTGCCCAGGTGCAACCGGCTAGACCTCAAATGAATAGTCATATTGATACCCACAGATGGAAAATGTGCATCCTGATTTAACCGAATCTGGGACCTCCACATGCTCTTCAAACAAAGGATTGATTACTCCATGCAATGCACCATGCTGAACATCATGACATAAAATGGGCTGATAATCAAATTCTTCATCATATAAAGCATTAGAAAACACTTTAAAATCAATACCCATCTCAACCTCATGGAGACTTACAGCACATGAAGAAAAATCAGAACCATATGAAGACTCACTGATCTCAAACTCAAACACCACCTCCTTGTCTTCATACTCCTCACTAAAGGAGTATTCACTTCCATCATTACTCTCTTCCTCGCATGCCTCATCTGATTCACATGAGGACACATCAGCATCACTGCCTTCATCATCCTCACCTGAATAGCCATTAAAATCATATTCAGACATTTCTTAATGAATGGAGGATCCTACACACCTTGACCTTGATTCCTGCTCACTACCACAATCTGAATACTCCTCTGACAAAGACTCATCAGAAGAAGTACCCCCAGCACTAGAAATGGATTGCTCTGGAATACAACATTCATTCCCCTTTTGCTGACAGTCTCTTTGCAACCTTTTCCATTCATCATCATCAGCAAACTCCTCTAAAAACATCCACTTAAACTCAGTCAAAGAAGAAATGCATCTTGGGGGCAGATTTAGATACCAATTAGATGCAACTCCCTTGAGGGATCTCCCAAAAAATATCATGCTAACATCCTCATCCAAAATCTGATATTCTATAATAAATCTATAGAATGCTAGGACATGTCTGATTGCTGAATCAAACTTACAACCAAAGGCAGGAATCAAACCCAAAAGCTCACTAGGAAAAGAGTGAGGGGACCCTGGAAGAACATAGTCCAAAGGCCTATCCAACTTGAGAAAACCTAGCCGCCTAGACTAACTTTTCCCCTGATTTTCCATTTGATTTGAAACAGGATGAGAGCCACTCATATTTTTTCAGTCTTCCCTTTATACTTGCACTAAATACTTGATAGGGAAACATTGTAATCATAAATACCTGGAAGTTTTGCAGCAGAAAACTTTGTTGACTGGAAGGTAGGGTAGATCTTGAGCTCACCATGGAACTCCATCAGATTTTGCAATGTAGAGTTGCTCCCAACCAATACAAAACTCCAAGTAACTCACTGTTTATCAAAAGGAACACTGATCAAACAGAGAAAATCAGAGCCGCCACACACAACTAGGTGAGAAAATTTTGCAAATGCTAATTTTGTCTATCTGACTCTTTCCAATGGCCACCAGAGATTATGATTTCTTTAACAAGATTTGTTGTTTCTCCCCAGTAGAGTTTCCATCTTGTTGGTGTTCAAAAATGCTTATGCCACTTAGGGCTGCCAATATGCCTTGAGACTGATGTTAGGAGTGGTTAAATCCAAGTGAAAAAGCTCTGCAAGGCAACTGGACCAACTATAGGGATGAGACTGCACTCTTCACTTCTGGCTCTGCAAAACCAAGGTGGGTGCACCTAACCCAGCATAAAATATACTTCACACACCAAGGACTGGGTTCATATAACAGATGACTGGATAGTAAGAGGGTACTAAATGATAACCACACATTCATTGACTCCTCCTTACTATGGGGTAGGACCTTATACAACCAAATACTGAAAATCTAAAGGATGGTTCTTAATCTTATATGTTTGAATCATAACAATCTAAGTCAGGATATGTCAACAAGGAAATACTCATCTAGGCCAGTGCCTCATCCATTGGGCAAGTTTTCTTAAATAGATCACATACACACACCAGAATTATATCTGAGATTCAAAGCCATAAACACATCTATAATCTCCTTTACTACTTATATGAAATCCTCACATAGACAAGAGATAGACCTATGTCTCATCTAAAGCATAATTTAATCTAATCCTTGATTAGAACTGAAGAATGAAGACACATACACAAACAAGTATGCAATGAACTAGAAAGTTCAAAATCTATTTGCAATGACACAAAGGAGACATAAGGATCATATATTTGCATTAAGTATGAAGAATCCTTAAGTGCATACAATCAATTCAAGTATAACAAGCTTGCAAACTACAGCTTAGTCTTGCAACTTTCATTCAATTGCCAACAAAAACTAAGTCAGATCATTACAATTCAGACTGGGCAAAAGACTCACAACCGAAAAGGCTTGAATACCAAACTCCCAATGCCACAAAATGATCATGAAAATCCCTTTATACCAGGGTTACAATACAAGCATAATGATCATTTGAAATTCAAAATCCACCTAACCCCCTCAAGGAGTAAACACAGACAAGACAGGGACTAAACCACAACATGTAAGCTCAAATAGTTAAAAAATAATAGTCAACTAGCCCTGTACTGGTCCAAGTACCAAATCATCATCAAATCCCCCAAGAAATAAGGCCAAATTTGACCTCTGCAATACACTTCAGGGTACTGAATCATTTATTCTCCTACGGCAAGACATTCCTTTGCAACTACCATGGCAACCTGGACCACAATGCAATGCCTAGCTATTAATTCCACCCACTCTGGCCACTCAAAAATTGAATTTCTAGTACTTCCTTGCTTGAAACCCTCTGCAGAGTTTGAATTTGAATCTTAACAGTTAACTCATGGCGCCATAGGCAAATCAGTGGCCCTCATTTGAATCTCTATTATCTTTAAGTCGTGACCGTCTGATTAATTCTATCTCGCGGGCTTACTTTTCCTTTTAAAATAGTGCCTGGTCAAATCTAGCGAACTGGTGACAAAGACCTCCACCAATTCGCGAGACACCTAATGCCTTTTGCTAAAAATCCAGCGATTACGCGACCGTTATTCACCAAGTCACTAGTCAATCTGGAGAATCACCAAATCCTTCCACGAATGTGCGACAAGACAACACTTTATCGGCACCGACAATTCTTTTTGTTCGGACCGCCAAAACCCTAGACCCCACCGCCAAAACACCAAGAAGATTAACCGGGTCCACATTCAAATCTATCAACCTACCAGCACGGACCAACTGGAGACTGCCATGACACCATCTGCCAATGTGACCACCAACAAATACAGACGGGCCCCAGCACACATGGCACCCTGTCGCATGATCGCATAGCCCAAAAATGGGCTACGTGAATTGTGACAACCTGCAAACATTAACCGTCACCGTAACCGCCACCTTGCATCCAAAAGAATACTGCCACCATCACCTGCTACCGGGCCTCAGGGACATGTGGCAAGCGGTCGCATGATTGCATAGCCAAAAACTGGGCCATGCAATCATGCGATAGCCAACCCCAAGCTGCCACATCACCACCTCGGACCATCAAACAGCAACCACCAACTATGAAGAACCGGGACCCATGCAGACAGATGGAAAGCGGTCGTATGATCACATGTCAGAAAGGTCTGACATGCAGCCATGCGACAGCCAATCAGAACACACACCTTCGCCTCCCCTCAGACACTGGGCCCACTTCACCGAAGCAACACCTGGAACAAATAAAATCAATGACAGGCGCATGATCACATGGGGAAAGAATATTCCATGCGATCACACACCGACTATTGATCTCCTTCCTCTACCGCTTTGAAGAAACTGGCCCCACATCATCGCACTTGCGCAGTAAAGCAAAGTAAACCGCCAGGTAGCTGAACAAGACTGGGACCCGCACGGCTAGGTGGCAAGCAGTTGCATGATCGCATGTCAGAAAAGTCTGACATGAGGCCATGCAACAGCCAATCAGGAAGAGCCTGGACCCACCATCCATGTTGGACTTGCACAGTTAAGACAATTGAAAACATACAAAGTTTTTGGCACCAAAAGACAAGTGCATAAAAGCTTGAAGACAAAGGGTCGAAAACAACAAGGGTTCTCAAACATACCGAAAATATCAAGAATTTTTTAAAACACTGTGGGTTTTCGACACTTTGGTAGATTTTCAAACTACTTCTAGCAGAATTTAGAACTTGGATAACTTTCAGGATTTTGCGATTCAGGAGATGTGATTTGGACCAGAGCAAGGTTACAACATGAAGAACACAGGGCAGGACATTTGCAGAGGAGAGGCCATTTTCGCAGGATTTTTGCTATGACAGAAAAATGGCCTAACACATATCCAAAGCACCTTTATATATCTCCTTAATGCAATAACATGCTATGAAATATCTAGAAAATGTGAGATATTTATACAGATGCTATACGAATTTCACTCCAATATCTCTCTACATATATTCAAGAAAGTGGGTCCGCAAAACTCCCTTTATACTTACAAGTGTGATGAATGATGACATAGACGACATGATTCATGAAATAGTCAAGTCTTAGATTTATATTTGTGATTGGTTCCTTGTTATCCATTTTAATAAGATGAGACTTGATTGAGTATTTGAATGTTTTTTTATTCACTATGTTATTTGAATTCTTGGTGCTTTGATGACATAAGAAGTTACATTGGTATTTGGTTTTTGAATTTGTTCACATTTATTGGTATCAGAGCCAAGTTTTGTGAGTGTGTAGGTGGATTCGTTGTAGGAAGGTAGCTTGCACTAGGACTGGTGGATGGAGAGAGAGCTTGAAATGATTGATTGAAAGAAAATTGAAGATGCCACCTCGAAGAGAAATGCCAAGGATAGAGGAGGTGTTGGGGAGATTTTAAGAGTTGATAAGAAGTTTTACCAACGAGGACATGTGAAATGAGCCATGATTGGTTACTAGAGCTACATGAAATTTTGTGTGGAGAAAATAGTGATGTAGAGGAACATGAAAGAGAAGAAGAACAACTGAAAGAAATGGGCCAAGGTTGATTTTTTAGGGCTCTTTCACAAATAGAAGGAACATCAACTGGACCAAATACATCCGAATGGATCAGATCCAAAATACATGAGGACTTATGAGAACTCGAGTAAAACTGAATGCGGTTTTGTTTACCATAGATACAATGCTCACAAAAATCAAACTCAAGATTGCAATCATTCAACCCATCAACAAGGTTCTTATTTTTCAAGGTCCGTAGACCCTTCTCACCTATGTGGCCGAGTCTTTGGTGCCATAACATGGTCTTCTCTGCAGGCAACTTTGATTCGGTAGATAGAGCACCCTTGGGTACCCAAAACCTACGACCATCTGTTGAAAGAGAAACCCTCTCTTTTTCCAACTGAGTAGTCTTTTTCACAATCTTATCAGAAGTACTATTGCACTCAACTGTACATGCATCAAGCTGGTACAGTGTACCCAATCTGCTTCCTCTTGCTATCACCATAGCACCTCTTACCATTTTCACACCTGCTTCAGAAAACTGTACATGCACACCCGCATCTATTAGCTTGCTAACAGATAACAAATTCCTTGCTAGTCCCGGGATATGCAAGACACCATCAAATCTTCTAATTCTACCATCAGAAAATTTTACACGAATACTTCCACGACCAACAATATCAAGTACTGAGTTATCACCCAAATATACCTTACCACCATCAAAATTTTCATACTTACTAAACCATTTTCTATTAGGAGTCATGTGGAAAGATGCCCCTGAGTCTATTAACCATGCATTGTCACCTGCATGAGTGGCCAAGGCTGCGATGAAAGCATCTCCATCTTCCTTCTTGGACTCAGAATCAGAATCTTGCTTCTTCTTCTTCTTTTTCTTCTCCTCTTTGCAGTCCTTTCGGAAGTGTCTGGGTTTGCCACAGTTCCAGCAGATTGCCTTGGACTTCGCAGGAGATTTTGATCTCCCCTTATTCTTGGACTTAGAACGGCCATGCTGCTTTTCATTCTTGCCTCTTTCTTTTGGTCTTCCTCGAACACTCAAAGCCTCTTTGGCATTCAGAGAGACCTTCCTTCTCATCTCTTCAGAAAGTAGAGAACCAACAACATCCTCCATCTTCAAGGTAACTGAAGTGCTCCCTATGGCCATAACAAGGCTGTCCCATGAGTCTGGCAACGAACATAGCAAGATTTGGCATCTTTCTTCTTCATCCATTGGCACCCCAACAGAGGTCAACTGAGTCACCAACATATTAAAGCTTTCCAGATGCTCAGAAATTCGTCCACCTTCTTCCATTCTCAAAGAATACAATTTCTTCCTTAAGAAGATCTTGTTCACAAGTGATTTCGCTTGGTAGATCTCACTTAGCTTCTTCCAAAGCTTCTTTGCAGTAGATTCTTCATGGACATTTATCAGAATAGAGTCTGCAAGACACAGTCTGATGAGACCTTTAGCTTTTCTATCAGTCACATCATATTGTGCGGCTAAAGTCGGATCTGCGGGCCTCTGCTTATTCTCATCAATCGCATCCCATAGATCCCGATCAATCAACAGATCTTCCATCTTCAGCTTCCACATCTCAAAGTTTGTGCCAGAAAACTTCTCTACATCAATCCTCCCTGAAATGCTTGCCATCTTTCCAATCCTGCAACACAGAAATGAAATACTCTGCACAAGCTCCCACTCAAACTGTGATTAGCTCAAAAAACCCTGTACCCAACAAATAGAACTAAAATTGGCCAGGCTCTGATACCACTTGTAAAGAAGCAAAGGTGTGCGAAAACACTTCCTACGCTAATCTTGAGAGGACGGTTATGCAAATTTCAACTTAAATATTGCAAAGATCTCAAGAAATGCACAATAAAGCATAAACAGAATAACAATGAACACATAACACAATGATTACCATGGGGAAACCCTTCCGGGAGAAAAACCCCACCCTCCAAAACCTGCACAATGTATTATCAAATCAAGATGATTACAATACACTTGCAATGCAAGTTCTTACAGGAGCGCATCACCACAACTCAAACTCAGAGAGACTCCTTCTAGCATCCAGTCTTGCAAAACCTCAATGATCTCAAACTCCTCCCCAAGCCCTCCTTTTATAGTGATTTTACAACCTGGAAACCATTTGTGGTTTTACAAAACCATGGGCTTAACCACCATGCCACATGGTGCCCATTTTTGACATTTACATTTCCAAGATGGAAAAACAACCAGGTTAAAATAGTATTCCCGTCCATAATTTTGTCCTCTAGTTTAGACCCCCATAAAAATTACAAAATGAGTCATTAAGGCTCTAAAAATGGCCCACCTATATTCTACTATGGACAAGACTCATTTTTAACAACTCACTAACCATTTTCCAATGTATAAACATGTGGAAAACTATCTCAAACAAATTCTGAAATTTTCTAGAAAAAGACTGCAAAGTTGAGACACATGTTCTCAACACATAATTCATCTCTTTTCTGATTCTCTGTTTAGTGTAGCTCTGAATACTCTATAATAGTAATTATAATCATGTTAATCTTGGTCTTTTGCAGACATCCATTGACAAAGGTGGGCCGCCCACTGCAGATGGTCTAATGTTGGCGGTTGATAAGTTTCTCACTGGAGAAACATTTAATAAGTTCTAGACATTGAATCTTGTACAGTTTCGTCTTGATGGCTGTTTTCATTTCAATATTTACGGTTACATGCTTGGATAGTTCTATCATGCTGCATACAAACTAATCATGATTAACATGCCTGATTAATCTAGGTAAATGTTTCTTCATTGATACGGCTATCTGAATCAATACTTGAAAGTGAACTATTGATTTCTTTAAAGATCCTATGAAAACTAATCTTTGAATTATTTGTATGTAACAAATAGATCTTGATAAAAGAAAGTTGTTAGCACCTCAAATGCATATTCAAAGTACCTTTATATTTCTTCTTAATGCAATAACATGCTATGAAATATCTAGAAAATGTGAGATATTTATAAAGATGCTATATGAATTGCACTCCAATATCTCTCTACATATATTCAAGAAAGTGGCCCCGCAAAATTCCCTTTATACTTACAAGTGTGATGAATGATGACGTGGACGAAATGATTCATCAAATAGTCAAGTCTTAGATTTATATTTGTGATTGGTTCATTGTTATCCATTTTAATAAGATGAGACTTGATTGAGTATTTGAATGTTTTTTTATTCACTATGTTATTAGAATTCTTGGTGCTTTAATGACATAAGAAGTTACATTGGTATTTGGTTTTTGAATTTGTTCACATTCATTGGTATCAGAGCCAAGTTTTGTGAGTGTGTAGGTGGTTTCATTGTAGGAAGGTAGTTTGCACTAGGACTGGTGGGTGGAGAGAGAGCTTGAAATGATTGATTGAAAGAAAATTGAAGATGCCACCTCGAAGAGAAATGCCAATGATAGAGGAGGTGTTGGGGAGATTTTAAGAGTTGATAAGAAGTTTTACCAATGAGGACATGCGAAATGAGCTGTGATTGGTTACTATAACTACATTAAATTTTGTGTGGAGAAAATAGTCATGTAGAGGAACATGAAAGAGAAGAAGAACAACTGAAAGAAATGGGCCAAGGTTGATTTTTTAGGGCTCTTTCACAAACTGCAAGGAACAAAGAAATAGAAGTATCAAGCTTTTCAAGAATATTAAATCCAATTAAATTGATTGATTGTATAGGAGAGTTGGAAGAATATTTTGAGGTGGAAAAATCAAAGAGCTACAAAGAGTCAATATAGCACAAAAAAAGTTGAAAGGACATGTTGCACTATGATGGAAGGAATCGAAAAAGGACCAGATAATTAATGGAGACTTGGGAATAACAAGGTGGAATCAAATGGCGATCAAGTTGAAGAAGAAATTTAGTCCTAGAGATTATGAAATAACATTATTTAAAAAAGTTGTAAAACTTGAAGAAAAAAGATATGAGCATAGAGGCTTACACTAAGGAGTTATACAATTTGGCCATTCAATCAAGAAGGCATGAAATTGATAAGTAGAAGATAGCTAGTTATGTGAGTAACTTGCAGTTCAATAAAGAGTAAACAAAAGTAGCAACCAAGGAGTTGTTTCTTCACTCTTCTAAACGTTGTGGTGATAGAGGTGGCTCAAATTTGTGTGTAAAGAAAATAGTTGATGACAGAAGCATAAGGCCCAAAAACAATTTCAGTTGCAAAACTTCATAAGCCATGCTCACAAATACCTCACATAGGAAGTCTAATGCAAGGGCATCATTTTCATTTGATGTTTTATTTGTTTATGTTAAGTTTTATTTTCTGTTTAGATTTTTTTAGCATGTATTTTGTTTGCAGTTTGGTGTTGGTTTCTAGTTTCAGTTTACATGAAGGTTAGAATAGAATATTTTAGCAACCAATTTCTTGTTTAGTTTTGGAAGAGAAACATCCACTGGAATCATTCAAGAAAAGGATTTTAGGTAGAATAACAAGGGGCTAAAGAGAATGAAGGGTCGAGGATGAAAAATTTACTAAGAAACACTAGTTGGCAGAAGGAAGAAGGAAGGCGATGATATAATACAGAGGTTTGGCTCAGAAAGTTATGATGTAGAAAAGAAAAGAATCTGAGGCACCGCTAAATGGAGAAAAATGAATGTAGGTTTTGATGATGATTACAAAATTAAATACAACTATGATATCTATTCAATCCCAACCATAAGAAAACAAATTCATAGGCATTCAGTCATCATCCAAGAGAACACTACTTCATGAATACACAACAAACATGTTAGATAAACATCAAACCAAAATAAATGCCTCCATGAAACACTTGATTCCCTTGTCCTCTATCAACCAAGATGTTGTTTGCAAATGAAATGTGGGTGCTCTTAGTTTCATAGCACAAAGCACAAGAGGGTATGGTGAATGGAGATAGTTGATTGATGAACAAATGATTCATAATGATAGTAAGCAAGATAGAAAGAAGATAATGATGATAAATAAGATAAGATTAGATGAGATGTGATTGCATTAGGTATTAGATGAAATGAGAAACCAACAAAAAATGACTATTAATTAAATATGCACTTATGTTTATTTCATTAATTCAATAGCCTATTCATATATCATTTAAATAAATAATTATTATTTATTTAAATAATTCTTTATCTTTTTCTATTGAAAAATTAAATAAATTCTTATTTTTTTAATTAAGCATTTTACCATAGTCTATTTCTTCTATTTATGAAATAAACACCTTTTTTTATTTTATAAATTCCTAAATCCTCTTCTTTCTATTTTAACCAATTGCAAATTTTCTCCATGTGTCATTTTTCATTCAACTCTTCATTTGATATTTTCCACTTAGCTTGTGTCTCAATTTATAAATCTGCATAACAAAATTGATCATATTTCTGATTCCATAGGTCTTCTAGCCCTTAAGAATTTTGGATTTGCAATATCCAAAACAGGATATCTCTTCAGAGGTCACCCATTTAAGATGGCACTGTCATAGTCTATCTACCTTGGAAAGGTTAAGTTGTCATCAATATTTCTTATAATTTTTGACATGTTCTCAAAAAAAATTTGGATAAAAAAATTTCCTGCAAAGCTTCTCTTTTGTTGCTTTGTTGAACCCTACATGTAGTAAAATAGAAAGAAATACTGCCCATTATAAAATCTCTATCGAGAATGCCTAAAATGATATAAACTATAATTATATATGGATTTCCCATAATCTCTCGTATTCTTTGTACCATAATGTCACCTAAGAAAAGCACCCACCTCATAGGCTTCTTAACCTTAACAAAATAGGGGGATTCAATTGCATAATCTTTAGCTTCATTATTAACTTGCCTTATTTCAATATTTTCTAAGAGGTCTTTGGAAGTATCCCTAATCACAAAAATCACTCTAGAAACCTCTAAATTTCTATTAGATGTCCCATCAAAATTGTATTTGATGAACTTAGATGAAGGGGAATTTGACAAGGGAATGAAGTTGAAGTAACTGAAACTATGGTAACTCAGATTCGAGCTCACAAACGGTGTCGGGAAACTGTAAAATACGAAGAAACACTTTGCAACCATATAAAATACTGGCGCCAGAAAGGAGGAAGCGGAATGTGGAGCGGTTGAAGACTTCAATGCCAGGAAATCATTTCGTAACGTTGTTTTTTAATGCATGAATCTTGGGCCAGTAAATATGGCAGATTTTCTAAAACTACATTTTAATAGTTTGTAACAGGAAACGACAACCCATTACAAACATTTTAATAATCTCAAAGTACGATATCCATAAGATTTCTGGTTTCCTCTATAAATTTATATCTTGCTTAGATTTCCCTCACCTGCTGCACCACCCAATAGTGATATTGTAGACCATCAAAAACTACTCACGTTCGCAGTCTTTTTTAATTTTTTTCAACAATTTGGATCCTCAGTAATGAAGGGTGCAGTGTATAATATTAACTACTTTACTCACTAGAATGCTAATTAAATTTTACGTAATTTCTATTTTAATTACTAACCATACAATTGACAGAGACCCTCAACATACTATTCAATAATCCAAAAGAGAGCGTAGCAAAGTGGTATTTAACATTTTCCTTCTCTAGCCTTTCCCTTGCTATGTAGATACAATCAATAGAAATATCATACCTTTTCTATCTTGAATGAGATAATCCACGCAAGTTTCGCAATCCTCTATGCTAGCTGCTGTTTCTGCGCCTACCTTTTTTTACCTCAGATAATCCATTGGTGCAATAATACATTGGATTCATTATATTTTAGAAAGACGTATAATATGAAAAGTGTGCATAGCACTAATACATTTGATTCTTTCTAAGATTTAGAAGACACACCATCTGCATCACTAAACTAAAGTTCATTTCCTGTAATAGATGAGTAATGAGTAGATTGGTTTAATAGATGAGTAATGAGTAGATTGGTTTTATCATTTATAAGAGAAAGTATCATAAAGAGCCTCGCGTCAAAAGAAATTCTATTACATTTGATTATTTCTAAGATTTAGAAGACACACCATCTGCATCATTAAACTAAAGTTCATTTCCTCTAATAGATGAGAAATGAGCAGATTGTTTTTATAATTTATAAGAGAAAGTATCATAAAGAGCCTCACATCAAAAGAAATTCTATTAATAAACTTAAGAATTAAATTAAGAAATTTTATTAGAAATTTAATAACAATTATTTATACATTAGAAAATACAATTAAGAATTTTTATTAAATTTTTTATAATACCTACATATATAATTTATGGAATTCAATTACTAAATCTTATTTATGGTGGTGGTTAATGATTTTTAATAAACTTATTTTATTAATAATTATAATTGTGCAGTTGAATAGTCAAAGATGGAATATTTTAAAATTAATTAACTTCAATAAAAAATTATTAGAATTGAAATTAAAATCATAAAACATATAATTTAATAATAAATTTTTGATCAAATTAAGTAATTTTTAAATTTAGGATTACAAAAAAACTAATCTAAATCCCTACATGTAATTTTTAAAGAAAATTTGAATAAAAAATATTATATAATGCTCCCTGAACTTATAATATTATATAAGGTTTAGTCTAGTGATGTGGCCATAAATAATAAAATAAGTGTTTCGAGAGGACATTATACACAAAATTCAAACTAATTTAGTAAGTGAACATGTAAAAATATGTAAGAAACAGGTAAATACTTTGATAAAGAAGGGGGTTTTATAAGGCCCTATGTGGACTGACACCTCTTTCGTAACTACTTTTAATGAAGTATTATTTTTTCCTAAAAGCGGATTTGAATTGTGTTTCAAATTTTTATTTTTTATGAATAATAATGAAACTTAAGAGAGGGGTGGAGATAGAGTGAGATATGCTCAAGGAGCTAGAGAAAGGGTGATAAAAAGATGCAAACAGATATAAGAGTGATGTAGAGAGAGATGTAGAGAAGGGGAGTTATATACACATAAAGGTAGAGAGAGAGAGAGAGAGAGAGAGAGAGAGAGAGAGAGTGGGTAAAGAGAGGGGTAGGAGAAGATGAAATAAATAATATATGTATGATTAAAAATGATTTAGTTATGAGCTTCCTTAGATATGTAGCTATCAATATATATTACATAGTGCACATGAATACTTTAGATCTAATTATGATCTAACGAATAATCAAAAGATATTTTTTATCCTAATGTTATAATATATGTAGCTAACGACATATAGCTCATTATGTATCATTTTATCACATGTGTGGGTCTCTCTTATGGTGGAGATGAATATCTAATCCTTGGAAATAGAGGAACTACAAATTAGAATTGACAATCATTTGGGGGGAGAATGAATTGGAGATAGGAGGCCATGACGCAGGGGTAGGGAAGATCCAAGTAAAATCAAGCAGATTTGACTCCACTTGAATCTACAAACAAGCCCCTCTCAGAGTTACACACGGAAGCAATATATAATTCACATGAAACAATGAAACACAATGTATATAAGGCAAGGCAACTGGAAACCACACTGGTACAATTATTATAAATCCATCAACATGCCCGGCTGTGAGGCCTTCTAGGTTTCGGTCTTACACAAAGAAATTATGAAAATAAAGTCTCAACTCACATCCTATCTTCTTCTCTAATGATATATCTTCATAATCATGTTCTGTACTACTGCTACCTTCCTCCTACAATATCAACCTAAGCTCCTTATATAGCCAGCTAAGCCACAAGTTAGCTAGTCGGGCATTTAATTACATTATAGGTCCAACCTAGGAAGAGTAAACCACAACTAAAGAAAGAATGAACAAAACTCGATGTGAAGTAACATTGAGGTCCACACATGATCCTAGAACATATCGTGAACCTCACAAGATCCAATTTCCTCATATGGAACCACACAAGGCAAAACACTCCGCATTTCATGCAAAACTGGCAGAAAATCGATATCCAAGGAAAATGGAAATAACTCCGAACTCCAGATGAATTAGGATTTGCACTCATAGGAGAAGGTCAAATAATGGGTCCACATCAATAAATTAACTTTGCATAACAAAAAACTATCAGCTACAATGGATACAATGGCTACAATGCAAACAACCTACCGGTACAGAAAATAGGAAATGTTTTTGGTTGATGCAAGATTGCACAAAGACCCAAGATGCTCCTGCATCAGACACCTAGGGTAAATAAAGAACTGATGTCAACACCAGGCACTACATATATTATTACCTAAATCATAAAGATCCAACTCATCTTGTGTAATCCATGAATTATCTTCGACTGGCTTGTCTTTCCACTGACCTAGATACTCCATGTAGTCCTTTCCTCTGGTACTCTTGCTTACTCTACTATTCAAGATCCCTTTAATACTGTCTTTATTTTTCTTAGCATAATCTGTATCATCTTCCATCTCATCATTTGATTCAATGTACTCAAAGATATCAACAATCTTGAATATAGGTGATATATCCATGTCCTTTGGTAATTCCACTTCATAATCATTTCCACTGTCAAACTTCTATAGAATCTTACAAGGTCAAAATTTCTTCATTTTCAACTTGTTGTAGGTACCAACTGGAAATCTATTCTTCTTCAGATGAATCATAACCTCATCTCTAAATTTAAAAGATTTATGTCTCCTCTTATCTGCTCATTGTTTATATTTCAGATTACTATCCTCCAAATTCGTTTTAACTTCCTCATGTAAAGTTCTCATGAAAACTGCAAAATCCTCAACTTCAACACTTCTTCTGGTCTCAGTAGGAAAATCTGTCAACTCTATGGTTGTCTTAGGATGAAATCTAGTAACAATCACAAATGGTGTCCTCTTGGTGCCTCTATTCACAAAATTATTATACGCAAACTCTGCTTGTGCCAAAACTAAATCCCAATTAGTAGGCTTATCTCCAACTAAACATCCCAACAAGTTTCTGAAACTTCTATTCGCAATTTCAGTCTGTCCATCTCTCTGAGGGTGAAATGAAGAACTAAACTTCATCTCTATATTCATTTTCTTCCAAAGTGTTTTCCAAAAGTAACTAGTTAACTTGGTATCTCTGTCTGAAACAATATTTTTAGGAAAACCATGCAATCTTACCACTTGAAAAATAATTCAGCTACATGTAATGCATCAAATGTCTTCTTACAAGGTATGAAATGAGCCATTTTTAAAAATCTATCAGCCACTACCAAAATAGAATCATTACCTCTCTAAGTTTTAGGAAATCCTAGAACAAAGTCCACACTCACATCTTCCCAAGGTCTATTGGGTACAGGAAAAGGTACATATACAATCCCAAATTTTGACTAGTTCATTTTTTAGTTTGACAAATTCTGTAACCTCTGACCATTCTCTCCATGTCTCTATAAATATGTGGCCAAAAGTGTATTTCTAAAATCAGTTTCACAGTCTTATCAATCCCAAAATGTCCAGCAAGTCCACCACTATGCTTCTCCTTTATTATGTTTTCTCTCATAGATCCTCTAGGTATATACAACTTAACTCCCTTAAACAACATATATTTTTGAATGAAATAATCAGTCCACTTATCACTCACTGTCTGTTCTAGGTTACAAGCTTTCCAAAGCTCTGCAAAATCAAAGTCAGTTTCATACAAACACTTCAAATCATCAAAACCAAGTACCCCGACTCTCATTTCTATCAAAAAATTTCTTCTTCAGCTCAAAGCATCAAAAATCTTATTTAACTATCCATTTTTATGCTTCAATGAAAAGGAAAAATTCTACAAGAACTCAACCCACTTCATATGTCTCTGATTCAATTTATTCTAACTTCCCAAATATTGCAAAGCTTTATGGCCAGTATACAACACAAAATCTTTAGGCACCAAATAATATCTCCATTTCTTCAAAGCTTGAACAATAGCATAGATTTCCTGGTCATAAACTAAATATTTTCTCTTAGCATCATTCAACTTCTCACTAAAGAAAGCTACAAGTCTTCCTTCTTGACTGAAAACAACTCCTATTGCACTACCACTAGCATCGCATTCCACTTGAAAAACCTTACTGAAATCAGGCAAAGAAAGTGTAGGCAACTCTACAATTCTTTGTTTCAATGTTTCAAAACTCTTTTGTGCTGCATGTGTCCATTTGAAATCCCTTCTATCTCCTCTCATAGTTTCAGTCATAGCATTACAAATAGAACTGAAATCTCTAATAAACTTTGTATAAAAACTTGCCAATCCATGAAATGATCTTACCTCTCCAACATTCTCTAGTGTAGGCTAGGCCAATCAATTATAGATCTCACTTTCTCAGGATCCATCTTCAATCCATTAGCTAAAATTACAAAACCAAGGTACACAATCTCTTCTTTCATAAATGAACATTTCTTCAAATTAATCAGCAACTTTTCTTCCTTCAATCTCTACAATACTTGTCTGATATGCTCAAGATGTTCTTCCTTATTCTTACTAAATATCAAAATGTCATCAAGATATACAATCACAAACTTACCCAAGAATCTTTTCAAAACTTCATTCATCAACCTCATGAAAGTACTAGGTGCATTAGTTAGACCAAAGGGCATTACCAACCATTCATACAAACCTTCATTAGTCTTAAAATTAGTTTTCCATTCATCCCCTTCTCTAATCCTAATCTGATGATAACCACTCTTTAAATCAATCTTTTTAAAATACTTTGCTCCACTCAAACTATCCATTATGTCATCCATCCTAGGCAAAGGAAATTTGTACTTCACTAGTAACTTGGTTATAGCTCTAGAATCATTGCACATTCTCTATTCTTCATTCTTTTTTGGTACTAACATAAGAGGTACTGCACAAGGACTCAAAATTTCTCTAATTAAACCTATCTCAAGCAATTCTTTCACTTGTTTGTTCAACTCAATATTTTCATCAAGTGTCAACCTATGTGGTGCTTTATTCAGAAAACTAGCTCCATGTATCAAATCCATACAATGACTTATACCTCTCATAGGAGGCAAACCATTAGGTACATTATCAGAAATGATGTCATGAAATTTAGTCAACAAAGGTTTAACCTCAGGTGCATGTTCTAACTCATCTTGTTTCTCAGTTTTCCTTGGAATTAAAGCATAACAAATATTCAATTCTTTCAATTCTCTTGTAAACATTTTACCATCAACCAAGCATACTCTAATTGTAGTATAGTGACCTTCATCACACTTCTCTACTAAAGGAAACAATACTCATTTCTTCCCATTCATTTGAATAGTGTATTGATTCAATCTACCATCATGCAAATCTTTCCTATTATATTACCAAGGTCTACCCAAAAGAATGTGACAACAATCCATAGGCATAATATCACACAAAACTTCATCATGATAATTCTCAATTTTTAATTTAATAAGGCATTGTTCACTTACAAGTAGTTTATGCTCCTTCTGGATCCAAGCAACATGGTAAGGCTTAGGATGTCTCAATCCCTACAACTGCAACTTGTTAACCAGCTCTTCGGATGTCAAATTATCAGAATTTCCACTATCAATGATTACCTTGCAACATTTGTCAACGATCTTACATCTAGTTTTGATTAAAATTTTCCTCAGAATAGGTTTCTCTTCAGCTTCTTCATTCCACAAGATCCTTCTTAGCATCAAGTTCTCACCATGTTTAGGTTCATTAGGAATTTCCTCAACTTCTTCGCAAGCTAAATTGTTTCTGCCATTACCTCGAGTCTTATTTCCAGAGTTAGTACATTCAAAGAATCTATGTCATTCTTCACCACATTTGTAACAAGTACCTCTAAACAAAAATTTCTCTTCTCTTTTCCCACCATTTTTATTCCTAGAGTAACTAGTATAGCTACGTCTAGAGTAATTACCTCTTCTACTAACAAGTTCATCTTTCCATCTTTTATCTTGCACTCTATTGTCAGATCTATTACTTTCTCCATAAGTTCAAACTCTACTTCTCTGAAATCTGCCACCTCTTGCTCTCTGTCTTTGATCATGTCTTTTTGTCAATCGTTATTCTACCTTCAAATCAAATTGGTATTCTTCTTCCAAACTATCCATTTTAACATAGCTGATCTCATCTTGAATCAATGTCATCAAGCCGTTTAGGTATCTAGCCACTTTCTCAACTTCATCATCCACATGTCCAGATGTGATATCCAACTTGTAGAATTCCTTAGTATATTCCTTCACACTCATGTCTCTTTGTCTCAAATTTTGCATTTTTCTCAACAAACTAACTTGGTAATCAGCTGGAAGAAAATTCTTCTTCATCTTTCGAAGCATCTTCATCCATATCTTAATCTTTTCTTTTCCTCTCTCTTTGCATGTCAGTTTGTAAATGATCCCACCAAAGAGATGCATGACCTTTCAACTTTGTGACTACTATCTTAACCTTCTTATTATTAGGAGTACCTTCATACTCAAAGTATCTATCCATCTCAGAGATCCAATCCAAAAGTGCATCGGTCTCAAGTCTTCAATCATAACAAGTAACTTCAACCGCAGGTATGGAGTTAGCCTTAGACAAAACTCTCAAAAGTCTTTCCTTATCTTGTTCAACTTTAGGTATAGGTTCAGGATTAGGTGCTACCTCTTCCTCATCACTAACATCTTCAAGATGCATGCCTCTTCTTTGGGTTGTCTCTACAGCTTCAAGCATAGTTGCAATACACCTCAACATATCCATGATAGCATTATCATTTCCTCTACAATGAACCATCTTGACAATTAGGTTCCTGCAAGATCATAACCTTCTACAATTTATAGGTTAGATATCAGATTTGCCACCCTACAACCAATCCAATAAGGTTCTCCATGATCCAATCTAGAAGAAAGAACTCACTCTGATACCACTTGACACAGGGGCAGGAAAGATCCAAGCATAATCAAGCAAATTTGACTCCACTTGAATCTACAAACAAGCCGTGCTCAGAGTTACACATGGAAGAAATATATAATTCACATGAAACAATGAAACACAATGTATATAGGGCAAGGCAACTAGAAACCACACTGGTACAATTATTATAAATCCATCAACATTCCCAATTGTGAGGCCTTCTAGGTTGTGAGGCCTTCTAGGTTTCGGCCTTACACAAAGAAATTATGAAAACAGAGTCTCAGCTTGCATCCTATCTTCTTCTCTAATGATATATCTTCATAGTCATGTTCCTCACTACTGCTACCTTCCTCCTACAATATCAACTTAAGCTCCTTATATAGCCAACTAAGCCACAAGTTGGCCAGTTAGGCATTTAATTACATTATAGGTCCAACCTAGGAAGAGTAAACCACAACTAAAGAAAGAATGAACAAAACTTGATGAGAAGTAACATTGAGGTCCACACATGATCCCAAAAAATATCCCTAACTTCACAAGATCCAATTTCCTCATACAAAATTGCGCAAGGTGAAACACTCCACGTTTGATGCAAAACTAGCAAAAAATTGATATCCAAGAAAAATGAAAATAACTCCCAACTCCAGATGAATTAGGACTTGCACTCATAGGAAAAGGTCCAATAATAGGTCCACATCAATGCATTAACTTCGCATAACAAGAAACCAACAACCACAATGCAAACAACCTACAGGTACAAAAAACAAGAAATCTTTTTGGTTGATGCAAGACTTCTCAAAGACCCAAGATGCTCTTGCATCAGGCCATGAAGTGTTGAATAACTCATAGTCTACAGATATGTAAGTTATAGCGTCAAATAGACATATGTCACTACAGTTACTATCATAGATATAATTTAATCTTGGAAGAAATAACCGCCTTGTTTATGCACATAGTTCTCATTAGTAGATTTAGAGCAATATAGAGAGTATGTATATGTATAAGCATAGGGCACAACCAATGAGGGAGAAATAAATTGAAGTCTCATTAAAATTGAGATTCTCCTTTCTCAAGTCTGAGCAAATGATTGAACCCTAACATTGTTTGAAATGTCATATAGCTATCAAATTTAGTCTTTAGAGAAGCTAAAAATAAAAACAAATATCCTATCGTTGAAAAAAATCCTATACTTAAGTTATACAAATTGTTTAATATTTTTGCCACATGTATATTAAGTGCCCAAAATAATTTTTCCATATTAAATTTTTAATGTACTTTTTGATCTTTTAAAATATTTTTAATATGGATATTAGGATAACAATAGGATAACTCTACTCTCTATTACATTTAAAATATAAATAAATATATTTCTCCTCCATTTCTATGTTAAATAAAAATAATCAAATGATATTTTAATTATGAAATAATCTTATTATTTATTTTATAAATATATTTATTGGGGATCTAATTCGATTGATGAGCTTTTTGTGGTAAAGCATGAGGTCTATATTTGCAAATGCAATGAAGTAGACTTTAAGCTCAAAGTAATCAATATTAAAATTCTATCTGTCCAAATCTTAATCAAACATATTGTAAATCTAACAAATTTTAAACTTAAACCAATCAACCCTTAATCAAACACACTGTGAATGGTAGCGTATTCGAAGAAGTCCATTTATATTTTATTAAGTATGCTTAAAATGGAAGTTCATATCTTTTCCTATAGGCTGGGACTAAATTGAGACTTATTTTGATTATAATTTATTTTTAGTGAAATTAATGCAGATTAGATATTTAAATTAAGGTGCCTTTATTTGCCGACTTGGATCACCGATTGCATAATTTACTTATTATATCTATCTTTGTGTTGAGCATCATTTTAATTAGATCAAAGTGCACCGAATGGCAGATTTGGATTTGTGGTTTTAAATAGCAAGTTTTTATAATAGTTTTCAAGGGCAACTTTTGTTTTTCATATGTAATTCTATTAGATTGATTTATTTAGAATTGTAGACCGGATTTGTAGTTGTAGATTATAATTTACTATACCATAATTGGTATGTTTTTAAGGGAAAATTTGAACTTAGATGGAAGTGCGTAAAAAGGCATCCACCAACGAAGTTCGCAGTGGCAACTTTGATATGAGCGGTTGCAATGCCAACGACCAGTATCCAAGAGGGTCATTGATCATTTTTGCATTCCAAATTTTGGTCAGCAACGTACAAGAAACAAAGTTTGACCTGCCTTGCATAGCATTGATGCCTTAGTAGCTCTTCGCTACACTATTATTGTTATGAAGTTCTTAATATGTGTAAATAAATATATTATAGAACAAGTGTGCATTTATATCTTTGAATGATTTTTAAAGTCTTTATTATGATAATAACTTTATCCAAAGGTGTTTTTTTTGAGTTGAGTTAAAATGTTACAAAAAATTAATTTATATAAACCCTGAGGAGGATAGTGTACCATCACTTTGTTGCATTATTGTTGTTGATAGATTCTTAATATTTCCCAAGGATGAGCATAGAATATAACAGTCTATATCACCAATCAGATAATATGTCAGGCTGAAAGTTTGCAATGATCTACTAGAAATCCTAAAATGTCAACCTGTACAATGTATATGATATTAAATCAGGACGAGGAAGAGATCCCATGATTTGAGGTCAACGAATTCTGATTTTGCCCTCTACTATCCCATGGAATACCTAAAGTTCTCATTCCATGTTGTTCCTGGGAGTGGAGGGATTTAGATCAATATGATACTTAGAAACTTGGCATGATCTTTAATTTTTTTTCGGATGTCTTCTAAATGAGATGATTAAGTAGAGGTCAAGCTTTCTCAATTAAAATAGAATAAATATATACACACCAAAGGCGGGGAAAAATATATACACACTATTCACTTTCTCTTTGTTAATCCTTAGAAATATGATTGATAATTAATAGAAACCAATGATCTCTCATAGTTCTATTACGTTTAAACATACATAAAGAAATGCCTAAAGATGATCGTTAAAAGTTGGACAAGAGTGCGCATTCACGGTATGGAAAAGATTCAAAAATAAAAACCACAAATCAAGTCACAAAGAGATCCAAAGATAGTGACTATCAATTTAAGCTACTCAAGAGAGATAATAAAATGACCTTTTCAAGTGGAGGAAAGAAATAGTTGGGGTCGTAACTGATGGCAGAGATGAGAATCACAAAGAATATATACACAGTAAAGGGTAGGGAAGAAATATATACACACTATTCACTTTCTCTTAGTTAATCCTTAGAAATAGGATTGATAATTAATAGAAACTAGCGATCTCCCATAGTGGCATTACATTTAAACATATATAAAGAAACGTCTAAAGATGATCGTAAAAAGATGGACAAGAGTGTGCATACACGATATGCAAAAGAATCAGAAAGACAAACCACAAAGCGAGTCACAAAGAGATCCAAAGATGGTGACTATCAATTTAAGCTACTCAAGAGATAGACAATAAAATGATATTTTTTATTTTTTTTAATCGATGAAGGGCCGAAGCCGAGATTTTTATATATATAAATATAAACATAAATTAACAAAGTATCTATCATCAGTTCAAGCCCATTGTTGCAGGGCCTAATGTTCAGAACGAAATCATTTCAACTTTCAACAACAGTAATCGGCTGATACCGATATTTACTTCTAAAACCATCAATTTTGGTACTTCCTGTCGTAAAAACCATCTGCAAATTTAAAATTGAAAAACAACGGTCATATCTTGGCGCTTGCAGGGAATCGACGGCCCATATTCAAACTGAGACCGGCTTTAAGTCCCGACCGTAGACCCTCTTATTTTTCCCGGGCTTCGTGACTTAACCTTTATCTTTACTCGCGCAATTGCGATCACAAACCCACTCAGAAGTCTCTGGCCCCATCACCAGTCAGTAGCCAACTAGAATTGAGCAACATGGCAACACTGGCACCATGGACCCACCTTAACTCCGTAACGACGACATTCAACAATTGTCGTATGATCGCATAGCCAAGAAATGGGCTATGCGAACATGCGACAATGAAATGACATTTTAAAGTGGAGGAAAGAAATAGTTGTAGAGATGGAGCCGAGGATGACAAAGTGAATCACATAGAAGTAATACATTTTGAGCAAGTTTTGGGGACAAAGTAATATGCATGCAATATATAGAAAGAGTGTTTACTAGAAAAACTGGTTAATACGAATGTTGAGTTCTACCATGATTACATGCATGTATTGATTAGAATGAGACGTCACGTAAATTACCATTGTGGCAAGTTTTTACGATACTATTACCGCACCTAATAACGGGTGTGTAAAAACAATACAGCAGACATATCAATATTACAAACAATCTTTCCATATCAGTAATACAATGGCATCATTATATATATATATATATAACACTATCAGCGTAACCCTTGCACCATTCAAAGATGCTAGTACTAGTTATAATTACTATTACAGAGAATACACAGACACCTTAAACAGAGATCTGAATCAGAGAATAAAAAATGAGATGAATTAGGAAGAACCAACTTTACCATCTTGGATGATAGTCTTTCTTGGCTTTTCTTGAACAAATCATTTTCTCAGCGTGTGGAGAGGGATGATTTGGATGAATGAAAAGAAGAGGAAGAGCAATTCACACACCATCACATCCTTCTTCTTGTCCTAATTGTAACTATTTTCAGCTCTTTCGCCTGCACATATCATGAAAGGGGTCACTGGTCAAATATAATAAATTGAGTATATCTATTTATATGTTAAACAAGAATTGCACCTGTTAAAATGCTTGAAAAAGATATTATTCATAGTATTCCAAGGGCTGCAGATTGGTGAAGAAATGCTGCTGCACAGGATGATCATTCTTTATAAGGGCTTCAATTTTTTGGTCCAACTCTAGACTCCACAATCAATAACAATTTTACAAATTATTCCCATAGAAAAAGACCAGCAGGAATGCAATATAGATTTTTTTTATTCAACTCTGAGAGAATTCAAATGGACGCCAACCTTCCAAATTTCCACTTTATATTGTATCCTGATCGGACATGTATTGCAAGAACTGCTGGATTTGTTTTTTTAAATCTTATTTCTTTGACCGGAAATACCAACCATCAAAACCAAAGTCTAATTTTTACGAAGACCAGGTGTTGAAGTCATAGACTAAAGTTTACCAAGACCAGAGATCGAAACCACAGATTAATTTCACTTATTCTTCTGATCTTTGATCGTTGGTCTTTCCAGTCAAAGATACATGATGAAACTTGCAATGCGTGTTTGATCAGGATGCAATAGGTTTGTTTTGATTTATTTTTTCATATAAAGTGGAAATTTGGAAGGTTGGCGTCCATTTGAATTCTCTCAGAGTTGAATAAAAAAAAAAGTCATTTTGCATTCTTCCGGTCTTTTTCTATAGGAATAATTTGCAAATTTGTTATTGATTGTGGAGTCTGGAGTTGGACCAAAAATGCAAGCCCCTATAAACAATAATCATCATGTGCAACAACCTTCCTCCACCAATCTGCCTTCCTCCACCAATCTGCTGGACTACTATGAACAATCTCTATTCCAAGCATTCCAGCAGGTACAATTCTTGTTTAACATAAGAAAAGATATATTTCAATTTATTATATTTGGCCTGCAATTCATTTGAATGATATGTGCAGGTGGAAGAGCTGAAAATGAGTACAAAGTCGAGAAGAAGGATGGGATGGTGTTTGAATTGCTCTTCCTCTTCTTGTTCTCGTTAGTCCAAATCATCCCTCTCCACACGCAGAGAAAATGATGGGTTCAAGAAAAGCCATGGAAGATAATCATCCAAGGTGGTAATGTTGGTTCTTCATAATTCATCTCTTTTTTGATTCTTTGTTTGGTGTGTCTCTGAATTCTCTGTAATAGTAATAGTAACTATAATCATGTTAATCTTGGTCTTTTGCAGACATCCATTGAGAAAGATGGGCCGCCCACTACAGATGGTTTAATGTTGGCGGTGGATAAGTTTCTCACTGGAGAATTCCGTGGATATCTAACAGTTATATGGACTGTACATTGACCAATTTCCTTGGTTTTTTATTTATTTAATTCTGGCGTGAATTCTGTTTTGAGAAGCAGAGATACCCACAGACATTTAATAAGTTCTAGACAATGAATCTTGTACAGTTTAGTACAAGATGGCTGTTTTCATTTCAATATTTACGGTAACATACTTGGATACAAACTGATCATCCTGCACACAAACTGATCATGATTAACATGCCTGATTAATCTAGGAGAAAGGTTCTTCATTGATATGGCTATCTGAATTTTTAATTCTCTTACTTCTTAATGTTCCCAATTATCTGATTTTTCCTTTACCCCACTGTATTGATACAAACTTCAATCTCCTGTCGTTACCAATCTCAATATGAACCTTTTTCATTTAATACCTTAATGTAGAAATCCTTCAAAAGTAAGACAAAATAGCAGGGATTTCAAATGTGAACAAACACAAAATTATCACCGAATCCTTTCAATAAATGTTCAATTTTTCTTCTTTACTTCTTAGTAAATTAGTTTTCAATTCCTTTGAAATAACAACTAATAAAATGAAATATTAACTATACTTCTGATCCTTGTAGTTACGCCAGTTTTCAATAGAATAAATCTCAAGTTTCATAAAACATATTAGTTTAATTGGGACAGCTCGGATGGGAGAGGTTGAGACTGGAAATCTGAAGGTCTCATGTTTGATTCTACCGTTCTGTTTTGCACAAAGCTTTTGTTGAATAGGAATAGAGGAAAGAATAATCTTAGAAGCTTCTACTGAAGAGCAAGAGAGGCATGGTTTATTAACCATCTTGGAGTATTTTACAGAGATCGGAAAGAATTATGCAAAATACACAAAGTGATATATCTAAATATGCATAGATAAGAGATATTGATCAGTTTAAGGGAAGGGAGGCAGTTAAGCTTCTCTTTTTTAATATGGACATTAAAAAAAGTATGAAAGAAACTTTCTAAGATTAAACATTAATCAGGATTGATAATTTAAATAATTTTTTTATTTTAAGTTTGAAGTATTTTGATATGAAGATTTTTTAATAGATGTTTTATTCTTCATCATGTGATTATATATCTTTTGAACTCGCTAATCAATACTTGAAAGTGAACTTTTGATTTCTTTAAAGATCATATGAAAACTAACCTTCTAATTATTTGTATGTAATAAATAGATCTTGATAAAAAAAAGTTGCTAGCAACTTCAAATGCATGATCCAAAGCACCTTTATATTTCTCAATACAATAACATGCCATGAAATATCTAGAAAATGTGAGATATTTATATAGATGATATATCAAATTTACTCTAATATCTCTCTACATATATTCAAGAAACTGGGCACGTAAAACTCCATTTATAGCTACAAGTGTGATGAATGATGGTGCAGAGGAAATGATTCAGGAAATAGTCAAGTCTTAGCTTTATATTTTTTATTGGTTCCTTGTTATCCATTTTAATAAGATGAGACTTGATTGAGTATTTGAATGTTTTATTTTTCACTATGTTATTTGAGTCAAGAGATATTTGTTTCTCAAAATAGTATAGTTGAACGCATTAACATAAAGCTAAAAAATAGTTCAGAGAACACCTCTATTTAAAACCAAATGTAATGTAAAAGGAGAGTGTTGCAAATTAATTATTAATAGTGGTAGTACAAATAATCTTGTGGCTATAGAGATGGTGGATAAGTTAGGACTTGAGAAAGTAAAACACTCTTCTCCTTATAGGGTTTTGTGGTTATAATAAGCTCCAAATATCCAAAGTAGCATAATCCTCACAATAATAATCTCCCTTCAAAGCCAGTTCAACCTTCTCGGCATCTGTACCATGAAAACACATATTTTTTCTTACTACATCGAAGACTATTGCATCCTCAATATCTCACTCATGTAGAATTAACACACCAACCTCATGCATGATCTTTCTTCCCTCCTATGGTGTCAAACCCTGGAATTCTTGGTGCATCTCTAACTACACCTCATTTGCAATGTTTAGTTCTTGTTTATTAGGATGCTAGGATTTTCTTTCTTTCCAATCTTCTTTGGTATTCCTCAACATTCCTTTGCCACATAAATTGTTGGAAAGCCTAGGTCTTAACAAACCCTTCATCATTTAAGAACTATAAACAAGCCTCTCACCTTAAGTCTCTATGAACCCTTCCTTGTATCTCTAAAGAAGTAAAATCTAGAATGGGTGCTATAAGTAGAAAAGGGACACCAACATGTAAATATTCCTCTGAAATAGTAATGACATCAATTTCATCATCATTAGAGTCATTGCTACTTTTTCTTGACAATTTTGCACAAATGGAATAATTTTATCATCCTTCTTACCCTTCCCTTCCTTGGTGTCAAAAGTAGGTTCCAAATTTAATTCTACAAGAGGTCTTGATAGTGGTCTTAGAGAGGCTGGGGAAGGTTCTCTCCTCAGAGGATCTTGAGGCTCTAGGATAATAATTCCCTTTAATGGTCTGAGGGGAGGAAGAAAATCCTTACTACTAGTCATTATGTGTTTCCCCTTTTTCCTCCTCATCTCTTCCTCAGGATTTGAATCACTAACTTGCTCACCCCTGCTTCTCTTGTAAGCTTTTTTACTGAAGGGGAATGAGCAAATCTAGGTCTTTCTTCTTCAAATCTCACTTGAATAGGCTTCCCTTGAACTTGTGCAATAGGGGACACTGACTTAAAGGCTCCCCTCCATCCTCTCTTTTGTCTTAAGATAGAAAAAATGTCATTGAATTATTTAAACAAGGTGGTCATTTTTACTACAAAAGGAACAATTGTCTTGAGGGGATCATAAGATGGTTGAAACTTTTTAATCTCATCTCATTCAACTTTATAGGCCAACCACTTCCCCTTATTTTCCTCTTGTATTTCTGCATCATAATTATTTATGATGCAATACTCTGAGTAATGAAACTCATTGGGAATCTCCTTGATTCTAATTCTTCTTCTAAATAAATTGTGGAAACCCTTCAGGTCACTATTCCTTGACACACTTACCCCAAGATTATAGGGGTTCAATATTTTCACTAAGTTCCCCCATCCTCCTTTGGTTAGTACAAAATGGTGGAAAATGGTATAATCTAGAAATAAGGCACCCTTTCCTTTAATTGTTAATTCAAAATCCTGAATTGAACCAATTTGTCTAATAACCTCAACAAAACCTAGTCTCAGGGTCACATGATAGGGAAAAACAATAGGTTGGCCCTTGAAACTGTATACTCTGATCATAGTGTTAACCTAATATGGTATAAAATCTCCCTAATTGTGCTTAACATTTAAATCAGGTCTTCTCTCTTTAGGCCTTAAAAAGTCTAACAACTCAGTCGGGATCTGTGGGAATTTTACAACTAGCCTAGCCCTCAGCCTAGATGAAAAAATATTATAAAAAAGAACATAACTGGATCCCTCCTAGTATTTGAAAATTTAAGCAATCCATGTCTGTACTAGCATGGGTTCTCCATCTATGGCCCTCTTTAATATCATAAATTATTGGGAATAGTTAGCATTCTTGAAAAGGAACATATGTATTAGGAAGGAGAACTAGTAAAATTCCTCACGACTTCCCTTCTTTAAATCTAACAAACCATCATGGATCCTCTCTACCACATAAGAAGGGTAATCATTTAAAACAAAATCAGGATGTTGAATCTAGATAGCCATGTACATGTACTCAGGAGGCATACTATGTCCACTATGTGATCTGTTGGTTCTCGAAAGGGAGTTTACACTCAAAGAGACACCGATATGCCTATGATGGATATTAAGGATTGGTTAATTCCAAATGTGGGCAATCTATAGGCAACCAGACCAACTATAGGGATGGATTTTCCCTCTTCTGCTTCTGGCTCTGTGAAACCAAGGCGGGTACACCTGATTCAATAGAAATAACTTTGATTGATAGTTCTAACTCTGCCCCTTATTTCTATATTGAATCTTTCAACAGATGATTACAGTGAGAGAATACTAAACAAGAACCTATTGTTCATTGATCCTCCATCACTGGGTACGACAATACATAAATGTAAATGAAAGTAAAAACTGGTATTGATTTAATGTTTCTTGCAGAGTGTAAACAATCATGCAACACATGTAACAACACAAGGGGTACTAGCTTATGATCAGTGCCTTATCCATTGGGCATTATACCTGAAGCAGACATGAAATACAAGAACAACTACTAGATTCATCTAAGAAACCAAGCCATAAACATAGTCAAACATCTCTTGCACTGCTTGCAGATATCCTTCCTGATTGAACCCAATAAATCTACGCTTCACTCAGAGGCTTTTAACCTAATCCTAGATCAGGGCTGAGAGACAAAACACATACACCAGTAACCTAATGCAATGAGTTAGAAAACTCAAAATTCATCAAGAACAACTGAAGGAGAGATCCAAGAATGAGAAACTATATTAAGTATGTGGGTTCAAATCCCTGTATTACAAACTGATTCAGTGATACCATAGACAATATGCAAAAGATACATAAGTTTTCTTCCTAGTATTGATATAGAAGAAAAAATGTTACAACCTGGACTGAGGATGCACACTTGGCTTTTCAGCTTCCTGTGTCAAGAATTTCCAGCCAACCCTTCAGAAATGATTACAAAAATCCCTTTATACCAGGGTTACAACGCAAGCATGATCATTTCAAATTCAAAATTTCAAAATCACCTAACCCCACTGAGAAATAAACATAGACATGATAGGGGTCAAGCCACAGCAATTGACAATCCACCAAACCAGTCAAAACTAGCCACGAAAGCATTTAAAACCAGTCCCTCTTGTTGCAAAAACTCACTGCAAGTTCAAACGGTCACATGCACTTCGCGGGCATTAAGCTCCTTAACCATTCACCTTCAGTCATGCAATTGCGCAGTCACAAACCTTACCGCCACAGGAATCTGGGCTCCAATTTATGTTTGGTCGCATGATCGCAAGCCGTGGAAATGGCCATTGCGATCATGCGACCGCAGTCTCCTAACCACAGCCAACGGTCAGTCCAAAACCTTGCAAAATCCTCGGCCACCTCACCAGCAAGTAGCTAATAAAAAATGAGCACGTCGGCAAGATTGGCATCACGGGCCCACCTCAGAATTCTGCAACCGTTAAGCCAGGTGGTTAGTAGCATGATTGCATAACCTAGAAATGGGTTATGCGAACATGCGACAACCTATGAACACAATGCCTCGGCCCTGCCAACAACTGCCACTCCTTAAACCTGGGCCCGCCATACACCACATGTCATGCCACTACTTGTTGCTGCCACCAAGTCACACCTGTCACAGGACCCACCTGCAAACCCTTGGCCACCTAGCATATCGGCACCAATCAGAACACAACACGTCACCACCACGGTCACCACATTTCCACCTCTCATCGGGCCCCAGGGACATGTGTCGACCGGTCACATGATCTCATAGCCAAAGAATGGGCTATGCAATCATGCGACAGCCAACCAAAAGCTACCACACGACCACCACTGATAGTGGGCCCACAACGAACATGCCCATTGGCACCTAATCAGACGGTGGGTGCATGATCGCATGGGGTGAGAATATTCCATGCGATCACATGCCGACCGTAGATCTTTTTATCTCTGATACCAGGCCCCGCTAACAAGTCTGACAAGTCACCACCACATGGACCAATCAAACATGAGCCTTACCTTTCCACCAACGGGCCCCAAGGACACGTGGCAAGCGGTCGCATGATTGCATAGCCAAAAACTTTGATATGCGATCATGTGACAAACAATCACCTTAAAGCATTTGCAAACCTGGGCCCACCACCGATCACACTTGCGTAGATAGGAAATGTTGGCAAATAGGAAACTGGTGCGAGGTTGAAAACACACAATGCTTTCGCAGAAAGAGGATTGAAAACACACAAAGTTTCTGACACGTCAACAGAAAAGCGCACAAAAGCTGGAAGATAAAGGGTCGAAAACAATGCAGATTTTTGGCAAAAGATCAAAAACATCATGGATTTTCAAAAATACTGTGGGTTTTCGATACTGTGGCAAATTTTGACAATTTCCTGCAGACCTTAGAAATTCGAATATCTTTCTAGGTTTGGCGAATCAGGAAATGCGATTTGGACTGAAGCAAGGTGACAACAATAAAGAGCACGAGGTAGGACATTTGACAAACACTTGCAGGGGAGAGGCCAATCTCATAAGATTTTTGCTATGACAGAAAATTGGCCTAACATGATCCTAGCAACTAACATAATGAATAATGTCCATCCTACAAATGTTTAGCAAAAGCCTCCATAGGGAAGGGGTCTAGGGTGGAAGTTCCTACAAAGTATTTTATTGATCGTGCCTTGGCCAAATGAGCACGAAGGAGCTTCTCCTTAACTATATCTTTAGTTATTGTATACTGGGCAAGAAGATCCTTTAAATTGGTCGATAATTCATTGGTGTCAAACACCTCTCTTATCTCATTTCTATTAATAGTAAGTGAAACCTCTCCATTGATATCTCTAACCACTCTAGCTACTAGATCATACCTATCTACTATTTTCAGGAGGAGGTCTATATCTAAAAATACATTTGGAACACTTAGAAGTTTTCCTAGGTCAAACTTCCAAGCATTTGACTCAAGATTTGAAAGATTTTCCTGGTCATACCACGGTCTAAATAACTATGACCCTAAGACTAGTAATAGGTCATCTGCAATATGTCTAAATTTTTCATAGAGACCTTTGCCAATTCTCTTTCCTTTGACCAATTTAACACACAATACCCTATTTTTAGTGGAAGGCTTCAACTGGTCTTAGAGGTCATCATATAAATTTCTTTCAAGATATCCCACCTTCCCTAAATGGTATCTAACTTGGGGTGTTTTGATTTAACTAGGGCAACCTCTGAAAACTCTTAGAAACTAGGGCTTTCTCCTATTTATACCAACATAAATATTTTTAGCAAAATAGTAATAGTATATTTTCTAAGGCAAAGAACCCCACAATAAAATTTTGTAAGAAACACACCTGGAATTAGAAAAGCATGCAAGAATAAGGCTAACTCATAGTTTTTTGCACCAATCTTCTTTTGAATTGTCAATAAGGAACACTTCTCTGATATCCCTATGGTAAATGTACAAGCATGTGTCACACTTTTATAAAGGAAAAGGTCAACAACACACAAACTGTTCAACTTTAACGACATAAATGTGGCACTTGTGTTTAAAATTTGTAGATGATGTACAAATTGATGAAATGTGTAAAATTGGATAAAGTTTATGCCTATAATTTCAAAAAAAAAATCAACAAGAATTGACACGGGTTTTTAATTTTTGAAGTCCATTTTTTTGTTGTTGAAAAATGCTAAAAATATGGGGTCTAGTTCCCACCAAACAAGTATATACAAATAATCTATTTTTTCTCTAATTTTCAAATATGTTATAGATGACATGTATAGATAGTGCACAAAAGAAGAAATATTGGTTTTCAATGTATATGTTATCTGATATAAATACTCAATGTCGAACTTATCTGAAATCGACAGTTTTCATCTCCCATCAAATTTCCCTGATCAAATCTACACCATTCAAAAAAAAAGTTACATATTCTTGAAGAGGACTCTCTCATCTAGTGTTAAATATAAACCTTAAATTTTTCTGATATGATTTACTATTTTTTTTTAATTTGAAGCAGCATCTTCTTGAATATTAAAATACCTACTTGCAATATTTTGAAATTATAATATATTAGATCTAATCAAAATACTATAAAACTTATATGACAATAATTTTGACTCTGAGATCTACAAAATGGTATTTTTATATTTTTAAAAAATATCATTAAAAAGAGTAGGAGTTATTGAAACATCACTTTTTTGAAATAATTTTATTTCTTTTATAATTGGACCCAACTAGATATTTCATATTGGAAAGATTGAAGCACTTATCTAATGAACCTAGCTAGACCATATGTTTGAAAAAAATTAATTTTTAGTTTAGAAATACTCAAATTCAATTGTGCTGATAAGTTAGCCTGAAACATGACACAACTTTGTGTGTTTATCCCCTACCAACTGTAGAAAACCTCAAAATATATGTAATAAGAAGAATGAAGAAAATAAATGACCTGACATCTTATTATACTTCACTATTTTCAATCATGTCCACCATTAAATTCATACGAGCAAATCGATAGCTCGTAAAGACATCCTTCTACAACTTCAAATTATAATCATTAATTCAAACTGTCCAGACTGCATCGGATGGTAACAATAAATTCAACTATTAGCACACTTTGGCAAGGAAAGACATGTGTCACCATTGCGTAATCCCATTGTAGATAACCATCTAACACTTTGGAGAATGAGAGCATAACAACTATACATTCCTATCTAAAGATAACTGAGATGACATATCAAAGGACACTAACCTTCTAGAAACTTCTTTCTAGAATTAGAAGATCCTCATTGATATAACACATGTGCTAAAAGATCAGTACATCAGTTGCAAGAATTTTAACCTTTGATTATGGTTCACAACGTATTTCCCATTTTTCTTCATAAAATCAACCAATCAATTAGTGCCATGTGTTACATGCCACAGTCCCACCTCTTTAAGCACTTACCAACCATAAATATGTGGTGTAATCATGTAATCCAGTGCTAGGTAATCATCGAGCATATTTGATCACATGAACATGAATATTGTAGATCTTCGTCAAAATTTAACTGATCATAACTATCAACAACTCTTAATTATTTTGCAACTAATCTCTAACAAGTTTGTCGATCTCATTCAAATATGAGACGTGTATTAAGATGAAGCATGAAACTGCAGCAACTTTAATCAAGATTTTTGATAGAAAGGAAAAAACATGACCCCACAAAAGACAGATGGCAGAAAGTCACCATCCCGCGATCCACCTAGAGCCTTAATGATATCAAAGCAATAATACAAGAACACAACATGTGTGTCTTTCCTCTTGAAGGTAAAACATATGGCCCATAAATTAAAAAATTTAACTTAGGATAAGTGTATGGGCTATGGGAAATAATTAAGGGTCAAAACTTGAAGATATAACTTTCTAGGAAACTTAAAAGTCACGACCCTTCTATCCATTCACTTAAGTCACAAAAGAGGTAATGAATAAACATAACATTAGCTAGCCATAACTAGGTTACTTCAGAAAAACCCCAAGGCTAAGTCCAAGAAAACCTACCTTGAAATAGTACCAACATAATGGAAGACAAGTATGTATACAAAGCATTGGAAGATGGTTATATATCATGTACTCATGGGAATATGGTAATTAATATTTTTTTTGTATTATATTCTCATATTCAAAAGTATTTTGTGTTTGGGTGTCTGTGATTCAGTGGCAGTATTACAAAGTTACAGTTAACAACACTATATTTTTGTTCTTCAGAGGATTTCTTCTCTAGAAAAAAAATTTGAAGGCTTGTACAGGTATTTATGCAGAAGAATTTTTTGTTTTGTCTTGGTTGTGGTGTTCTCTAGTGATCCATTATTATTTTATGATGATTTGGTTTCGATGTCATTCAGTGTTACAGTTTTATCTAGTAGTTTTTTTGGTCTAATTTTGGGTTGTCATGACTTTCATTACAACATGTTGTTATGATTTCAGATGTGGTGTGTTGACATGATTTTTGGTGTGGCATGTGGATCTCATAATATAATTTGGAGGTCCATATCTAATTGGTTATGTCTTTGGGTAGTGTACTACACATTTGTTTTGGCTATTGATATTGTTTCAATATTTGCATATCTAGTATTGGACTAGGTGAAGCATGTTCATGGTCCTTCTTTCTGAGTGTGGGTTGGATCATGCTTTCAAATTTAGGTCTAGATCTTGTATTTAATGATTATTTCCTATCCAAATGGGTTCATGTTATTTGGGACCTATGCATTTAATGTTTATTCCTTATGTAATTAGGTCCTTGGTCCAGATGCTTCTGGCATACGACCTATTTTCCTTTTTATATTGTGTTGTCTAACTTATAACTCAAATTGTAATATCCTTTCTCTTGGTGACTTTGTTGTAATCTTAAATGAATATATCTTGTATATAAGTACATTTTATGAGTTGGAAATGTATGCAAATAAAGCAAGTAATACAAGAGAAGCAAGTGTGTGAAGTAAGTAAGTGGTGTGTGAATAAGTGAAGATTGAATTTTAGTAGAGTCGAGTTTAGTGGTAGTGGTAGAGAGGAAAAGATAATCATTGTGTGTTGCAAGGTTCACAAAATTGTGCAAATCAACTACATATTCAAGAGAATCTAACTTCATTCTTTCAAAGAGTGGTTTGTGCCTTAAGATAATGAGTCTCGGGTGCATATGTTTGTTATTACATATCTTGTTTC
This sequence comes from Chamaecyparis obtusa, assembly GCA_027943335.1. Taxonomy (NCBI): domain Eukaryota; kingdom Viridiplantae; phylum Streptophyta; class Pinopsida; order Cupressales; family Cupressaceae; genus Chamaecyparis; species Chamaecyparis obtusa. Next base: position 2,041,323 of record BSBK01003711.1, on the reverse strand, counting down.
TTTTGAAGTGAGCCTTTGTATGCAAGTCTAGAGAAGTGAGCTCCTAATTGTAATGATTTAATTAAGGTATTGGGCCTTTTAAGAGAAGTTAGCTCCTACTACTATTGTAATCAATATACTTATATCAGTGATCTATCTTTATGAGAAAGTATTCACCATGGTTGTTTCCAATTTGGATTTTCCACATATAAAATCAGAGTATTCATGTGTTGATGGTTTTTCTTCTTACTTGCTTGGGTATGTGTAGGATCATGGTATACCAAACTATGGCCTTAAGTGGCAATGAAAAATTAGAAAATCAGGGTTAGTCAACTTGACGTAAAAGGTTGAACATCTTATGAACCTTATGTGAAAAAGTTGTAAGAGTAGAATCTATAGAAAATTGAATGTAGTTTCTAAACTACTAGCCCTTGTTTGAAATTTTTTTTGTCTAATTGTTCAAAATTTTAGATTTCAATGCAGTACTAAAAAAATTTCAAGGAAAAGATAAAGAGTACATGTATATCTAACCACCTTAATCACAATCAAATGATGATATATTTTCCCAAGATTCTAGATATAAGTAGTAGACTCATGCCCAGATGTGAGGCATTATGTTTTGTAATTTTTGGTCAAATAAATAATTAATTATGAATTTTCTGCTACAAATTTTTTAGAATAAAAAACTCTCGTGCCTAACCACCTTAACTAATTCAAAATTTTACAAAATTCAAAAAAAAATTTCTTATAGTGGCCGAATCATAGAATGTGACACATGTTTCAGATTTCAAAAAGGTTAAACTGTTTGAAAGTTATAGTTGTTTTTCAATCAATATGTCAATTACGACTTTAAAGATAACTCAATTGAAAAATAAGTAATAATTACTTACTGAACTCAAAATTTGACAGCAATTATATTGATGGAAAGATGATAATGTCTTTAAGAAACCTTTTTCATTTCATCAATTTTAGGTGAAAAAATAGTTGTCAACTACATGGTCGAAGTCTCAGTATCAAGAACTATCTCCTGAAACATGCCTAAAGGGTTGACCACCCACATTTGGTAATGCCCAAGCAAATACCAAGCCTAATCGGATATCCGATAAAATCATATATCCAAAATTTTTGGATATCCGATAATATCAAATATCTGAAATTTCCCGCCTATTTTGAAATTCCAATTGCACCTCTTTTTTCAAATTCAAGTTTCATATTAAATTATATTTTTGTTATGTTAATATTAATTTCATTTTAAATATTAATATAAAATAATAATAGCATAGCATTAATATTATAATATAAATTTTTATACTAGTATGTATTATATTATTTGATATACAAAATGATTTCAAAAAGATACCTGCACAGTTGATTTGAGGATAGATAGTTTCAGCCCAAATCCTCTTGAAAGTATCTAGCATAGGATTTTTCTACAGACTCCTTGTAATTTTGATAGTTTGACTATACTAAATAAGTAGATGTCAATGCACTTCCCCTTGATTGAATACAATCAATTGATTTTTTAACTCTCGAAAAGAAATTTCACATAGTTGTAGAACCATTGTACACTCATCATCTGTTCTAGAAACTAACAGTGATAAAAATTGATGTACGAACATTTAAGCTACATTGGACCCATGTAAATGTATATGAAACCTTTAAATATACATTAAAAGGTGGAGGTGAAGGCTCTAGATCTAAGAGAGAGAGAGAGAGGGGGGGAGGGGGGAGAGGAGAGACAAGGTGAAGGAGAGAGAGAGAGAGAGAGAGAGAGAGATGTTCATAATCTTTTTCTCAAACCTATATAAACTGGGGGTATAGTGTTATATTTACTAGTAAATATCAGATATCTAATATTATCGGATATCCGATAATATCGGTTATCTGATTAAGCCTTTTTCTTTGGCTTTTGGCTTGGCCAGGTGTACTATCACCTAGGCCTACTAAAAAGTCAACATATGCATTTGTGCACTTTTGGATGAGTGAAAATAAGTTTTTTTCATATCGCCACTTTTTGGCATACCATGATCTTGCACATACCCGCTTATTGTATCAAGAGATGAATATTGAAAGTAGTTAGTGAGATTTTTGTTTATGTTGATTCACCCCCCTTCTCAACCTTTAGAGTATGTTCATCAGAGTCAATTCTTGCCCCTTTTCACTACAACATGCACAGACCAAGTGTAGCTTCTCATAGTATAAATAACCAAACACATAAGTAGTAACCCATAAATGACACTAATGAAAGGAATTTTTAGAGTTGTAATCATTGTTATGTATTCAAATATTTTTGAAACCTTTCCTTTCATAATTAATCCTCAACAAATATCATAAATAATCATTTCATTTAAATTAAAACATATTAAATATCATTTTATGACATTTACAACATATATTAATTAAAATCCTGAATCATATATAATAACCAAGCATGGTAAAGTGCAATATCTCACCGACCAATGGCACATACATTAGTGAATCTCATGAAACCACATCGAGATTTATACAAAAAAAAATCCTAAAACATTAAAATACACCAAATCTCACTATATAGCATCATGCTTGAATAAATTATTATTGAAAGAATAAGAACAATCTATCAACTATGTTAGTAGGGATATCAATAGGAACAACATAATTCACTGTAACCAAATGTATCTCACAATACCAATACAATATCATAATAATAGCCCCAAAAGGTCTACCATCCCAAATCAAGTATGCAACAAGCAACTGCACAATGGTTCTCACAACCAAGCATAAGAAAATAAGTAATTGGTCAAGAAACTTGATAATCAAAATCACCAAGAATGCACTAATGCCTCTCAATTCCAACATGATCATAAAATATAAACATATAACCATCCAACATGATGTAAGAACCATCAATCACATAAAGCCACACCAAAGTATCCAGAGCCAAACCAAGACATCACAAAATAATTCTCATCCAACTACATAACAACACCACAATAGGCATGATGCCAAAACTAAATCAAAAGGATTTCATGCAAGAAGTAAATTATAGAGGCATTGCGTCATTCCCCCAAGGTATAGGTTTACTATTGGAACCTTGAAAAATCAAAGAAAATGGTACAGAAGGTGTTAGAATCTCTAAAACCAGAGCAAACTCAAGAATTTCTGGATATGAGTCCTCACAAGTCTGGATGTGCTACACCATCTCCTTACCAACTAGCCTCACAGTTCCTGAAAGGACCAACACACTCTAAAAAGAGTATCATCAACTCTCAAGTCCTACAAAGGAACAAGTATACATGATAGGAGAAGTGTGTCTAGTTATGATATTAAATAGGAAGACGCACAATACTACCCTCTTTACTTCCCCACAATGCATCCAGTCATAAAATAGTGCCCTCTAGGGTCTCCTCTATTACCCAAGCATCAAAAAATCTCAAGACAATAACTCAAGAAGCGAGGGAAAGATCATCCCTAATAAATGAAATGTACTATCATACTCATCTAGAGTATATTTCATTCTAAAAATAGTCTCACTTACTCAATCATGAATCTATAAAGGTAAGGATTCACTACCAAAATTCACTTCTCTACAAGATGTTAAGTCCATCTCATGGTACCAAGAGGTATGATTACAAGAGATTAGCTCTCACATCCCATAACACTCACACTATGGAGACTTAAAAATATTCACCCCTTTCACATGAACTATCATACAAATGTCAAGTGAACACCAAACATGGTATCAAATAAAACTTCTTTGATATTGAGAGCTCAACTATAGCTAAAAAAAAAGTTACCCAACCCAATTGAATTAAAATCTCATCTTTAACAAGGTGATAATGAGTCCTAATGGGTGTCATCATCTAGTATTCATATTCATAACTAGGCTCAGGATTATAAGTTATGTCCATAAAAGCGACATCCTCTTCCATCTTGAAGCTAGGAAAAATAACTATTAGAAATACATCCAACAAAATTTGATCTCCAACATGGAGTCTTGCAAGGGATAGCATAAAAGATATAATAGATATATATAATCAAATAAAGGTATGACCTAGGGAGTGTCAAAGCATAGACAAGGAGAATCATATCCCTACTCTGTGTCAACTATAAGAGAAGTTAGGGAGCCAACAAAAAAATAGCCTAATGAACATGTGTCAAAAAAATTATTGGAAATCTCAAGATAATTTTTTTCATTGATGACAATCATTACCAATGTGAGAGTTATACTATCAGCAAGCTAAAGGAGTTATTGAATACTTAAGATAGTTTTCAAAATAAGGGACTCAGTTATCCAAAATTGACAGATATCGGATAAAGGAAATCAATGTATTGCAGCCAATAGAAGGAAAAAGAGAAGATGGTTTATTGAAAAGATTAAGATTAAGGAACCCTAAGATCTAAGGTTAGGATTGTATGGATCAATGAACAAGAAGTGAAAAAGGGTTAAAAATAAGAAAGAGAAGATAAGAGAAAAAGAGAGAGCAGAGAGAGAAGAGGTGAAAAATGAGCAGTGAAAAAGAAAAGAGTTTTAAGAAAGAGACAGTGAGCATAAGGGATCTGATAAGCTTTGGAGAAAAGCACAAATAGGTCAACTATTAACAAGGTAGCCTCTAGCAGGACTGTTGAAGTTCATTGTATGAACTTTTTGTAAATCCTTTAACATGGTTAATTTCGTAAAGGTGAGATAAAATCTCTTAGTAGAGTAGTCCTAACAAGACTGTAGATGCATTTAACCATGTATCAATCAATCCTAAAAGGGTGAGTCACTTGGAAAGTGACACTTTGTAGCCTTAACCTGAAAACTCTTTTAGTTGCAGTGAAAAGTTGTGAGTACCATCCCCACTCTAGGGTGAACCCACAATAGTGGGTTACACTTTTTAGCTTGAACAGACACTGAACTCTACATTTTGAGAAAAACTTTCAGATTTGGATGCATATTGTCGTTGAACCGCTTGAAATCAGAGGATGAAGTAAATTAGAGTCTTTTAGGATTTTCTGTCTAGATTCTAAATATATTTTTTTTTATTTTTTTTGAATTTATTTGAATACTTTTTTCTTTCTCCCATGAAAACTTGTATGGTGTTGAAAACGTCATTTTCAAATAGCAACATTGTTTTCATAGAGCATAACTTTTTTTGTAAAATAGATATGAATGTGATTCTTTTGAATTTAGTTTTGTAACATCCATATGGAGGGCATGCAATTGGTTTGATGACATTATCACTATTATTGTATATTTTATTAACGTTTGAAATTGACTAAACCAAAATTTTGACATACCTTGACTACATAGCTTATAACTTATTGTGTACTTATCAAATTTCAATTATTATTTTTTTAATAGAAAGTAAACTTGAGTACAGAGGGCACTATTATTTTTCTAAATTTTTTTTCCTTGTTTTACTATTTTTCATTGAATGTCAAACTCAAAGGTCTATATTTGATAAAAAAATCCTACATTCATTTAATGTCAAAAACCATACACATAATAAATTTAAAAATAGTCAAATATATAATCGTTAGAAATCTAATTCTGAGTACTTGTTGTATGTAAAAGGATGTCTTCTTATTCATCCATTTGATCAGCGCGCTTAAGGCCCGAAGCCATGAAATTCTCAGAATTTCTTCAAAACTTGAAACCATGGCTGAAACCAGGGACTTTCGATAGAAAGTACTTTCGATCGAAAGTACTTTCGATTGAAAGTACTTTTTATCAAAAGTACTTTGCCAAAAATGAAAAATTTAGTCATTACTAAAATAGTTTCGATCGAAAGTCAAGTTTGACTTTTGATCGAAACCTATGTCAGCCTTTTTGGTGGCATTTTCAGTTTATAAGAATTAGGTATAAATAAATGTATATTTTTTTCATTTCATAAATCTAAAAGTAGTAAAATAATTCACATGTAGGAGAAGGAAGACATTTTGGCATAGAATAATTTTCTAAGTTGTGATGGGAAATAAAAAGAGAAGGCTAAAAAAAAGTACACAACATTATTCAGAAGAGACTAAACAAAGACTACGTGAAGAATCATGAGAAAGATATCATCGTCGGAAACAAGGTATGTCTAAGATGTCTCTAGATAGATATTTTAAGTTGATGGTCAAGACTTGTCTTAATGTTCATGTAAATGTGATATTGTACAGGTCTATTAAACTTAACTAGACCTAATTGTAGACCTATTTGGACTAATAGGACTTATTAGGACTAATTACCTATTCTAGGACTATTAGGACCCAATTAGAATCAAGGAGAACCAATTAGCACCTAATTAGACTCAATTAGAACCAATTATGAACTATTAAAACCCAATTAGACTCAATTATAATAAATTAGCACCTAATTAGACTCAATTAGGACCAATTATACCCAATTAGGACCCTTTAGAACTAATTAGAACCAAATAGTACCTAATAGGACCTATTTGGACTAATTAGGACCTAATAGGACCTATTAGGACTAATTAGGACCTAATACGACCTATTAGGACTAATTAGGACCTAATAGGACCTATTAGAACTAATTAAGACCTAATAGGACCTATTAGGACCTATTAGGACTAATTACAACCTAATGATATCAGATTTCCACAATCCATTGTAATTATGTATGTGTTTCTGGATCTAAAAACTACATACAATCAAATCCAAAAATGCATACATAATTAGGACCTATTAGGACCTATTAGAACCTAATTAGGACTAATTAGGACCTATTAGGACTAATTAGAACCAATTAGACTCAATTAGGACCAATTAGGACCTAATATGGACTAACTAGACTCAATTAGGACCAACTAGACTCAATTACCTGACCAATTAGGACTTAATTAGGACCTATTAGACTCAATTATGACCTATTAGGTCTAATTAGACTCAATTAGGACCTAATATGGACCAGTTAGGACCTAACATGACCTATTAGACTCAATTAGGACTAAGTGGACTCAATTCTAGGACTAATTTATACTTCATACATGTGTAGGAAATGCTCAAGAATCACAAGCTCAACAAGTTGCCCAACCTTCAGAAGTTGGAGAAGGGTCATCACCAGGTCAACAAGCCCAACCTTCAAAAGTTGGAGAAGGGTCATCAAAAGCTCAACAAGCCCAACCTTCAAAAGTTGGAGAAGGGTCATCACAAGCTCAACAAGCACAAGTCTCAGAATATCAAATAAGTACACATATCTCTCTTTCTCTCATAGACTCTCTTGATTTAGTCTCTTATTGGTGAATATATATTTTGGGTCTTTCCCCTAAGAAGAAGTTATTATTTTTGTTGTGTACATGCAACCTTTGATGATGAAAATGTTGGACAAGGGGCATCCCAAGTTGAATCAACCCAAGGTCAAACAAGTATGTGTTTCTTTCATTAATGTATAAATTATTATAGGTAGAACATGTTCAAGAGCTTGTAAATACTTATTTGATGAAGGTCCCCTTAAGATGAGATATTAAGATTTTTTATTTTATTTTAATTGTACTAAAAGTGCAAGAAACATATGTGAATGATAGTCTACTCATAGATCATTTAATTGAAATGGATGTGGAAAAATTGAGAGATTATGCTAAACAACCCATAAATATTACGAAGAGGGCATTGAACAAAAAGTCTAAGAAAATAATCAAACAATTTGAGAATCTTGGTACACTTGAAAAAACTCAACTGTTATCAATTACACTTCTTAAAGATGAGTTAAAAGAGCCATTAAAATTATTGAGTGTAGATGCAAGTTTGAAAAAGTTAAAATCAAGCAACGTACAAAAAAATATTGTTGACAATGTTAAGGAAGGTTTGCATTCCATTGGAAAAACAACTAGATGTACAAATAGGTCCATTTCAAGAAGAGTGATACTGACATCTATTTTAAATAAAAACATGTCCCAAAAAAGAAAAAATTTCTTCACTTTCATCTCAAATCGGGTATACTAGGAAGACAATGACACACTATTTGAAAAGAAGAATCAATTTGGATGATACTACATTGGAAGGTAATTGGGCACTAATGTGTAGAGCTCCTTGGTTTGATAGAATTAATGAAACAATTAGGAACTTAGTTACGTCATTTTGGACTGATCATACTCGTCCTTCACCAAATACAAGAGATGTTATAAAGAAGAGGACTGGGCCTAAGGAATATTTCCAGCACACAAAACATTGGTTGGACACCACACAACATGAATTGTATCTCTCATTTTGTAACTCAAATCCTGACATTAAGATTGGACAAACAATGTTTGAAAGATTAAAGCCATTTTTTGTAAAGATAAATAAATCTTTTGAAACTTGTTGTTGTCGATATCACATTGAATTCGATCTCTACTACCAAAGGTTTAGAAAGATGATAGAAGAAAGTGGTGGTTCTCAAAATGATTTTCCTAAACGTCCAAGTCAATTCATAACATCAATCTTATGTAACAAATCAATTGATTGTGAAATAGCTGAAATAGATTGCATAAGAGGAACTTGTCAAACATGCGGGGATTTGGCTAAATTTCCTTTAAGACTTGAAGATACTGACATGGCGAGGATAATAAAATGTAAGAGATACAAGTACATAAAGTCTGAAACAAAAGTCAGGAAAGAATCAACAAGGTTGGAATATGTAGAAGATGAGATACCTGTTGCAACATTTATGGAGAATTTTTGTAAATTGATTCAACCATACATACACCATGTTTTTTTTACTAAATGGCAGGCAGAACAATTCCAAATACAAAAAGAATCTTTTCCATTTGGAACGATTTTATCGGTTGTTGATTTTGCAGAGAACTACTCCTTTGTATCTCAAAAACAAGTTCAAGCAGAATACTACTATACAGAGTAGGTGACTATCATGGTACATGTGTCTTATCGACATGCATAATTAGATTTGGATGGTGTTGAAAGTACATATGAAACACGAGTCACAAAGAAAGAATATCACTTTTACATTAGTGATGATAAAGAGCATGACATACATTTTGCCGAGCATTGCTTTAAGACATTTTTTGGATATTTGGAAAACAAAGGCATCAAAATTGAAAAGCATTTTGTTTGGTCAGATGGATGTGTAGCACAATTTAAATCAGCAAGGTGATTTTACGCACTATGTAGATATCATCGATACCAAAAGATACCACATATTTGAAGTTTCTTTGAGAGTGGACATGGAAAGGGAGAGCATGATGGTGTAGGAGCTTGTATCAAACGTGCTTTAAGAAAGTATCAACTAGACTATCAAGGATATCATATAAATAATGCTCATGATGTAGTTGAGTGGTGCAAGATGCATTTTATGGTTTCAAATCGTGATAACACATCATCACGATCAGATTGAGTCATACCCTTCCAAGTATTCTAGGAGATAGCAAGTACTAATTTTTTAAATTTATTGATCATTGTTTGAGTTAACTTATATATATGTCTTTAATTTTTACATGTGACCTCTCTATTGTTCAGCTGTTGATAGAAGATCAATCCATGGATGCAAGAGAGTAGACAAAACAAGATCCCTACATTCAATTATGAGTACGAATAGTAATGTGTGGTCATTGTACACTAGAGATTATTCATGCTTTTGTTATGACTGCATTTCTGAAAACTATGATGAATGTATCAACCAAAAATGTGGATATGTTAGTGAATGGAATTTGGTTCCACTAGATGTTACAAACACAAATGACATTCAGGATGAAAGCTTTAATGACATTCCATTGATTTCTACAGATCATGACCATATTTTAGGTTTGATCAAAATTGGTACGTGTGTGTTTATGTACATGTTTTTAAAAAGGACTCATAAACTCAATTCATTTAAATAAAGTTTGTTTAATTTATATTTACAAGTTCCTAAAATTAAAAGTTCACTTTAAATGCAAGACATATTTTTGCAGTAGTAGCAGAGCTTGGAAATGTGGAAGGTGTTAGTTACTATTTATTACGATGCTGCAAGGAGAGGATGAAGATAACATAGAATGAAATAAGCGATGGAATTATGTTTCCCATAGGTTCTAGTATTGTATTTAAGTTTGTTTATATGGTTAGTATTTATCACATATATATATTTAACATTGAGGAACACATTGTGCAGGTTCAATTGTCGTGCAAGGAACATATTTGAAGCAAATCAAAATACTTAAACAAGGGATTCATTTTATTGATTATCAACCTAACAACAAGGTTTATTAGTATAGTCATCTTGTAATTGCCACCATCCTATCTCTTGTTCCTGTGACAAGACGTGGCATTCATAAGTGGAGACTTGATACTAATGACCATGAGAGAATATTAAATGTTATTCAAGAGAGAGATGAACCACTTGATGTGGACTAAATCATGCATGAAATATGATTTGAACTAAATTTTTCACAGGTGAGACCAGAGGTTTTCTTAGCTCCATTCTTTCCTATTGGTGCCCATAGTGAATGGAGCTTGAATTCAATTAAAAATTAAGAATATATAGACCTCAAATTTATGTCTTACAACTGGATATGATATATTAATTATCTACCTGAATATGAAGTACTCTAACTTTGGAATATGAATGTGTGTATGTATTGAATTTGCATGTAGGTGAAAGCACAATCATGTGTCACCATTTTGGCTAACTTGGCAGACTTGGCCGAGTACCACTCGACCGAGTAGGACTTGGCCAAGTCATCTTTGGCCAAAGAAAGGGAGGCACCACACAGCGCCGAGTGGCGCCTACATGGTGGGGGGGACTCGGTCGAGTCCTACTTGGTCGAGTTTACCCTGGCCTATATGTAGCACCGCAAGTGGCCAAAGCCCCTCATTTGAATAGTGAGGGGCTAAGGACAAGCGACCAAAGGGAGTGATAGTGCAACTCGGCCGAGTTAGAGGTAGGTTTTTTTTTTTAAAAAAATTTTTTGTTTGTGTTTTTTAATTTTTTTTTTGTATATATTGTTGAAATGTTTTTTAATTATTTTTTTAATGTTTATATGTAAAAAAAAATTCATTTTTTAAATAATTATTGTATTTATTTTTAAAAATGTACAAAATTAACACATAAAACTTAAACGTACAAACTTAAATCTTAAGAAAACATATATAATTTAAGTAAAACATAAACTAAAACTTTTAAAAACATGTAATAGGACCTACCCTTAAGACATTTAATAAGACCATTAAAACCTAATAGGATGGACCCAATTATAAGATACAATACTTGACTTAATAATACTAATTAAAACATAATGGACTATCTACTCTTACTGACCTAATAGGACCACTTAAGACTTAATTGTACCACTTAAGACTTAACATCCACTGAATATGACCTATTAGGACCCTTAAGACCTAATAGGACCACTTAAGACCTAATAGAACTTAATAGGTCAAAATAGTTCACCCTTAAGACTCAATAAGACCTAATTAAAACCCTTAAGACCCAATGTGACCCTTAATACCCAATAGGACCCTTAATACCCAATAGGACCTAATTAAGACCCTTAAGATGAGCTCATAAGACCCTTAAGACCCATAAGACTAGGTTACTTGACCTAATTAAGACTCTTAAGACCCTTAAGACCCATGAACCCCTTTCTAGATTATTATATATTTTCACCATTTCTTTTAGTATTTAATTTAAATATAATGTTTTTCCCTCCCTAGTTATGGAAATTCAAGTACAAATTAATTTTTCTCATGTGTGTAAAGTAAATATGTACATAAATATGCATTCAAATTAGTAAATATGTGTGCATGAATTAGTTCTACTGCCATGATTGAATACATGTGTAAATGCCTTCAAGTTTAAATTATGTTTTTAAATATTTAAAAATATTACATGTACATATGTAAATGCATGAATTTAAATGTTTGATTTAATATTTAATTTATATTATGTACAAATGCATTTGAAAATTAGTTCATGTGTGTTTGTTTGAAGTTTTTTAAATGTTTTCATGTTTACTTGAAGTATGTACACATGTACAAATTGAAAGTTAGATCTTTTTAATTTATTTAAATTAATTTATATATATATATATATCAATTGATTTTCTAATGGATGCATGTATATGTGCATATGCCTACTTGCAGCAAGCATTTTTTTATCTATATCTAGATCTAGATATATATTACCTTTGTGTACATATCATTCATGGCTTCTAGTGGTTCGGATCAGAGTGTCCATGATAGTCATGGATCACGAGCTCCCTCAAACCAGGATAGTACCCAGGCCCCACATAGTAGAGATAGTCGTAGAGATGAGACTATCTCTAGGATGCAGGTCGCTCTGACTGCATTAGAGTGGACACTGCAAAATAGTACTACTCTCCCTAATAGGGAGAAATTGACATCTATGCGCACTGAGCTCATGAGTATGATTTAGAAGTTTCAATCATACAATCCATATGATGATGGATCAATTGATGTTTTTTATCATAGCCTATCTAGCACTGTCATAGGGACAGTAGGTTGGAGGATAGTTGATTCAGATGTCTCAGTGACTCAGGTGAAGAACATGTTTGGCACCCATTACATCAATAAGAGGGTGGTTCGAGCATATAGGGTCACTTTTTGTACTGATGACATAGTGGCCCCTTTTATATATCCTAGATGGTTAGCAACACATCATATGTGGCCCCAAAAGGATGAGGTGCCACTATATTTCTACAAACAATTATTTGCAGAGTTTCATTTGGGCTACAATGTTGACTACATAGATCTACCTCCACATGCTGGTCAGGGTCGGGGGAGATATTAGGATAAGTGTAGATGACCTGATATACCACAACCCCCTAGTAAGAAGGCATTGGTGGGTCAAAACCTTTTGGTTCTTCCAAAAGGTTTGGAGGCCTACACTGGAGCTGGGTAGGTTGCAGCTGAGGACACACATTTAGATATGTATTCTAGCATTACCACCATTATGACTCAGGTCAAGCAGTTTTCATCTGATCGTGTGGGTAGGTACTTGCTTCAATCACAAATGAGTGCAGGTGTATCACCATCTAGTCCATTTTATGACCCATACATCAGATTTGATCTTCCTACTCTAGATGAGATAGGACGACTACCTGAGGATCGCATGCATGAGATTAGTGGTATGTTAGTGAGTGATCTCCTAGCTTCTTACCAGAGGATTTATACATTGCATGGGATTGAGCCGCATGATTTGCCTACTTTCATTGGAGGAGGATAGTGTCGTAGATCTTCCATAGGTAGCAATCGAGGTCAGAACTCAGATGCAGAGGCAGGTTCCTCTAGATAGAGTGTGGATGATCTTACAACACCTCCATAGCATACACAGGCTCCCACACAGTAGACACAGGCTACGACCTCACGAGTTCACAGTAGATTCTCAGATTTTCTTATGGATGAGGCCATTGATCTTGATGTAGTGTCCTTGCACTCTTCTGAGTTATCCGACCTTGGACGTCCATTATAGAAGGTACAAGAATCTGGATTTAATTTCAATTTATATAGATATACATATGTACATATAGTTCTATATTTAAATTTAAATTTATTTAAACGTGGTACAGGACATTGCGATAGGTGCTGCATATGGAGATTTAGAGGAGCCTATTGATCTGATTCATCATGATACAGAGGTAGAAAAAATAAATTAAAAAATAAATTTTATAATTTATTTACATTTCAAGTTCTTATATGTGTGTGTGTGTGTGTGTGTGTGTGTATGTATGTATGTATATTTACATTTACAGACTCAGGTCCAGCAAGACGAGGATCCACATAGGCCTGCACATCTAGCATGTGATGGCGATCATCAACGTAGTTGATGTGTTCATAGATGTAGATCTATGGCATTGATTTTGATCTAGAGTACACATGTACTAGAGATTATTTATGTTACGTTGATTTCTAGATATGTTTTACATTGACCTAGATATATGCTTTACATTGATATATGTAGACATTTGTACATTGATATATATAGGTCCATTTGCATGAACTGATCTATTTACATCAATACATGTTTGGATTTTGTGATATTTGGACATTTACATTGATAGAGCTACATGTTTTGATTTTGTGATATAGACATTTATATTGATGTACACATGTTTGATCTTTTTGCATGATATATCTCTAGACATTTACATTGATATGTACGTGCACATGTTTTGTACATTGATCTACTTGTTCATTGATACATGTTTGGATTTTGTGATATATATATATATATATATATAGACATTTAAACATTGATGTACATGTTTGATTTTTGAGATATATATATGTACATTTACATTGATATGTAGGTGCATGTTTTGTATATTAATCTATTTGTACATTGATACATGTTTGGATTTTGTGATATATATAGACATTTAAACATTGATGTACACATGTTTGATTTTTGAGATATATAGACATTTACATTGATATGTACATGCATGTTTTGTATGTTGATCTAGATTTGTACATTGATACATGTTTCCAAATTTTGTAATTGAAGCCAAAAATTAATTGATCTTTAAAATTAATATTTAATTTATGTTCAATCTTTCATCAATCTAATTAATCAATCTTACTAAAAAATCTTTAATCAATTGAAAGTTTAAATCAATCTTTAAAATATAACTTTAAAATTAATCTTTAATTTCAATGTTCAATCTTTAATCAATCTTTAAAATCTAACTTTAAAATTAATCTTTAATTTCAATTTTCAATCTTTAATCAATCTTAGAAATTCAATCTATAGGTATAATCAATATAATCAATTTATTTAATAAGACCCCTTAAGCCCTATTATGCACCCTTAAGCCCTATATAGATAAATTAATTGAAAACTAAATAATCAATCTTACTGAAAAATCTTTAATGAATTGAAAGTTTAAATCAATCTTTAAAACCTAACATGACCCCTTGACCCCTTAAGACCTAACATGACCCCTTAAGACCTAAAAAGACCTAACATGACCCCTTAAGCCCTAACATGACTCCTTAAGACCTTATAAGACCTAAAAGACCCATATGACCTAATAAGACCTAACATGACCCCTTAAGCCCTAAAATGATTGCTTAAGACCTAATTTGACCTCACATGAGCCCTTACGGACCGAACATGACCTACTATGACCTAATAAGACCTAATATGACCTAACATGACCTAACATGACCTAAAAGACCCCTTAAGACCTAATATGACCTTGCATGACCTAATAAGACCCCTTAAGACCTAACATGACCGCTTAAGCCCTAACACATGACCCCTTAAGCCCTTAAGACCTAACATGACCCCTTAACCCCTTAAGACCTAACATGACCCCTTAAGACCTAAACAGACCTAACATGACCCCTTAAGCCCTTAAGTACCTAGCATGACCCCTTAAGCCCTTAAGTACCTCGCATGACCCCTTAAGACCTAAAACAACCTAACATGACCCCTTAAGCCCTAACATGACCCCTTAAGCCCTTAAGTACCTAGCATAACCCCTTAGCCCCTAACATGACCCCTTAAGCCCTTAAGTACCTCGCATGACCCCTTAAGACCTAAAATGACCTAACATGACCCCTTAATCCCTTAAGTACCTAACATGACCCCTTAAGGCATGACCCCTTAAGCCCTTAACTACCTAACAAGACCCCTTAAGCTCTTAAGTACCTAGCATGACCCCTTAAGACCTAAAAAGACCTAACATGACCCCTTAAGCCCTTAAGTACCTCACATGACCCCTTAAGACCTAAAATTCCTTAACATGAACCCTTAAGCCCTAACATGACCCCTTAAGCCCTTAAGTACCTTGCATGACCCCTTAAGACCTAAAAAGGCCTAACATGACCCCTTAAGCCCTTAAGTACCTAACATGACTCCTTAACCCCTTAAGACCTAAAAAGACCTAACATGACCCCTTAAGCCCTAACATGACCCCTTAAGCCCTTAAGTACCTAACAAGACCCCTTAAGCTCTTACGTACCTAGCATGACCCCTTAAGACCTAAAAACACCTAACATGACCCCTTAAGCCCTTAAGTACCTAACATGACCCCTTAACCCCTTAAGACCTAAAAAGACCTAACATGACCCCTTAAGCCCTAACATGACCCCTTAAGACCTAAAATGACCTAACATGACCCCTTAAGCCCTAACATGACCCCTTAAGCCCTTAAGTACCTAACCAGACCCCTTAAGCCCTTAAGTACCTAGCATGACCCCTTAAGACCTAACATGACCCCTTAAGCCCTTAAGTACCTCGCATGACCCCTTAAGACCTAAAAAGACCTAACATGACCCCTTAAGCCCTTAGGTACCTAACAAGACCCTTTAAGCTCTTAAGTACCTAGCATGACCCCTTAAGACCTAAAAAGACCTAACATGACCCCTTAAGCCCTTAAGTACCTCGCATGACCCCTTAAGACCTAAAACAACCTAAAATGACCCCTTAAGACTTAAAAAGACCTAACATGACCCCTTAAGCCCTTAAGTACCTAACATGACCCCTTAACCCCTTAAGACCTAACATTACCCCTTAAGACCTAAAAAGACCTAACATGACCCCTTAAGCCCTTAAGTAACTCACATGACCCCTTAAGACCTAAAAAGACCTAACATGACCCCTTAACCCCTTAAGTACCTAACATGACTCCTGAAGACCTAAAAAGACCTAACATGACCCCTTAAGCCCTAACATGACCCTTTAAGCCCTTAAGTACCTAACAAGACCCCTTAAGCTCTTAAGTACTTGGCATGACCCCTTAAGACCTAAAAAGACCTAACATGACCCCTTAAGCCCTTAAGTACCTCGCATGACCCCTTAAGACCTAAAATGACCTAACATGACCCCTTAACCCCTTAAGACCTAACATTACCCCTTAAGACCTAAAAAGACCTAACATGAACCAAAAGACCTAACATGACTCCTTAAGACCTTATAAAACCTAAAAGACCTAACATGACTCCTTAAGACCTTAGATGACCTAATAAAACCTAACATGACCCCTTAAGACCTAAAATGATCACTTAAGACCTAATTTGACCTCACATGAGCCCTTAAGGACCGAACATGACCTAATATGACCTAATAAGACCTAACATGAACTAATATGACCCAATAAGACATAATAAGACCTAATTTGACCTCACATGAGCCCTTAAGGACTGAACATGACCTAATATGACCTAATAAGATCTAATATGACCTAACATGACCTAACATGACCTAATATGACCTAATAAGACCTAACATGACCCCTTAAGACCTAAAATGATCCCTTAAGAACTAATTTGACCTCACATGAGCCCTTAAGGACCGAACATGACCTAATATGACCTAATAAGACCTACCATGACCCCTTAAGACCTAAAATGATCCCTTAAGACCTAATTTGACATCACATGAGCCCTTAAGGACCAAACATGACCTAATAAGACCTAACATGACCTCACGTGACCTAATAAGACCTAATAAGACCTAATTTGACCTCACATGAGCCCTTAAGGACTGAACATGACCTAATATGACCTAATAAGACCTAATATGACCTAACATGACCTAACATGACCCAATATGACCTAATAAGACCTAATAAGACCTAACATGACCCCTTAAGACCTAAAACGATCCCTTAAGACCTAATTTGACATCACATGAGCCCTTAAGGACTGAACATGACCTAATATGACCTAATAAGATCTAACATGACCCCTTAAGACCTAAAATGATCGCTTAAGACCTAATTTGACCTCACATGAGCCCCTAAGGACTGAACATGACCTAATATGACCTAATAAGACCTAATATGACCTAACATGACCTAATATGACCTAATCTGACCTAATATGACCCCTTAAGACCTTATAAGACCTAAAAGACCTAATATGACCTAATAAGACCTAACATGACCCCTTAAGACATAAAATGATTGCTTAAGACCTAATTTGACATCACATGAGCCCTTAAAGACTGAACATGACCTAATATGACCTAATAAGACCTAACATAACCCCTTAAGACCTAAAATGATCCCTTAAGACCTAATTTGACCTCACATGAGCCCTTAAGGACCGAACATGACCCCTTAGGCCCTTAAGTACAGGTAACATGACCCCTTAAGCCCTTAAGTACCTAGCATGACCTAACATGACCTAATATGACCCCTTAAGACCTTACAAGACCTAAAAGATCTAATATGACCTAATAAGACCTAATACATGACCTAATAAGGTCCCTAACATGACCTAACAAGACGTAAAAGACCTAGACTATGACCTAATAAGACCTAATATGACCTAACATGATCCCTTAAGACCTAACATGACCTAAAAGACCTAGTATGACCTAACATGACCCCTTAATACCTAATATGACCTCACATGACCTAATAGGACCCCTTAAGACCTAATAGGACCCTTGAAGACCTAACTTGACCTAATAAGACCTAACATGGCCTAATATGACGCCTTAAGACCTTATAAGACCTAAAAGACCTAACATGACCTAATAAGACCTAACATGACCCCTTAAGACCTAAAATGATCGCTTAAGACCTAATTTGACCTCACATGAGCCCTTAAGGACTAAACATGACCTAATATGACCTAATAAGACCTAATATGACCTAACATGACCTAACATGACCTAATATGACCTAACATGACCTAATATGACCCCTTAAGACCTTACAAGACATAAAAGACCTAATATGACCTAATAAGACCTAACATGACCCCTTAAGACCTAAAATGATCCCTTAAGACCTAATTTGACCTCACATGAGCCCTTAAGGACCAAACATGACCTAATATGACCTAATAAGACCTAACATGACCCCTTAAGACCTAAAATGATTGCTTAAGACCTAATTTGACCTCACATGAGCCTTTAAGGACTGAACATGACCTAATATGACCTAATAAGACCTAATATGACCTAGCATGATCTAACATGACCTAATATGACCTAATATGACCCCTTAAGACCTTATAAGACCTAATATGACCTAATAAGACCTAACATGACCCCTTAAGACCTAAAATGATCCCTTAAGACCTAATTTGACCTCACATGAGACCTTAAGGACCAAACACGACCTAATATGACCTAATAAGACCTAACATGACCCCTTAAGACCTAAAATGATCGCTTAAGACCTAATTTGACGTCACATGAGCCCTTAAGGACCGAACATGACCTAATATGACCTAATAAGACCTAACATGACCTAACATGACCTAATATGACTTAATAAGACCTAATTTGATCTCACATGAGCCCTTAAGTACCGAACATGACCTAATATGACCTAATATGACCTAATATGACCTAACATGACCTAATATGACCTAATAAGACCTAATAACACCTAATTTGACCTCACATGAGCCCTTAAGGACCGAACATGACCTAATATGACCTAATAAGACCTAATATGACCTAACATGACCTAACATGACCTAAAAGACCCCTTAAGACCTAATATGACCTTACATGACCTAATAAGACCCCTTAAGACCTAACATGACCCCTTAACCCCTTAAGACCTAACATGACCCCTTAAGACCTAACATTCAACTTAATAAGACCTAATATGACCCCTTTAGACCTAACATGACCTAATATGACCCTTTAAGCCCTAACACATGACCTAATAGGACCCCTTAAGACCTAACATTTCAACTAATAAGACCTGATACATGATATAGATTAAGGCCTAAAATTCAAGTAGAAAGTAAATTGAAAGTTCTATCTAATCAATTAAAATTTAATTTACCTATCTAATCAATCTAATCAATAAATAGAAATTTATAGACTAGAAAGGTATTCAATTCAGAAAATCAATCTAAATTCTAATCAATTGAAAAAAGAATATTTTTAGATAATTTCAATTTAAATTCAATTTAAATATAGACCTATCTAATCAATCTAATCAATCTAAACAAAAAATAGAAATATAGACCTATCTAATATTTATCTAATCAATCGAATCAATAAATTGAAATTAAAATTCAAGTAGAAAGTGAATTGAAAGTTCTAGTTCTAAGAGAGAGAGAGAGAGAGGAAGGGGAAGGGGAAGGGGAGAGAGAGAGAGACTCTGAGAGAGAGAGAGTTCATCAATTAAAATTCAATTCAGGTTTAATCTTGATCCATAAATTCAATCTAATCATAAATTTCAAATCAAAATTAAAGTCTACATATAAGTTTCAAATAGGTTTTAAATTAAGTATGCACAAATTAAAATCCTTCAACCTAAAGCTCCTAATACATGTAGTCTGGATCCTCTCTATCCTTTATTATCTCCAAAAGTTTTTCATGCTCTTCAATAGTCAACTTCCACTTTTGGTTTTTACTTGACCCTTTTTTTGACACAGTTTCAAACTACATTTTCGTCACTATAACCAAGTGACTATAATGTAGAACTCTCTTTCCATGCATGTATTCAACAAATTTAATTTCATTTTTGTTGATCTTAGTTTTTTGATAATAGATGCCTTCAATAGCAACTAAACCAGTTGGATATTTCTGTCCATCACCATTGACAACTTCTTCAAGCAACTTGTGTTTTTCCTTGGTGCATCTTAGTAGATAATAATCTACACCTTCTATATTCTTAGGATTTGGAACCACGACAAAAATATCACTTGTACAATTTATATTTATGTGTACAAGTAAATGTTAAATATATATATATATATATAGATATAGATATAGATATAGATATAGATATAGATATATATATATATATATATATATATATATATATATATATATATATATATATATATATATATATATATATATATATATATATATATATATATATATATATATATATATATATATATATCACAAATATACCTAGAAATAAAAAATACGCACCTGTAACAACTAAATCAGAAACACGTTCATAGTCAGCTGAATATCTAGGATCATGGATGTCTATGACATTGTCATCATCTTCATAAGGAGGCATTCTAATTAACCCTTTATGATCCCATTTTGAAACATATCCATTTGCAATATTAACACATTGACTCATTGTGTTGTTGTTAAGACAATCTTCAGAAAAGCATGATTTATCTCTTAGTTGAATCAGTGGAGGCTTGTGTTGTCCCGTAGTCATCACTTAATGCAAACTTCTAATTCCAACAACTGATTGACAATTGTAGGGATTTGATCAATCGATATCTAGATTGGATGGATTGATATATAGATCTCAGTTTGAAATCATGAAAAATGTGAAATGCAATATATATACAAAAATTCATACATTGTGTAGTTCACATGAGCTATATATATATATATATATATATATATATATATATATATATATATATATATATATATATATATATATATATATATATATATATATATACACATACAACAAGTTAAAACACGCATGTGACAGACCTATATATAGTTTTTTGAATTTGAGTTTGAAAAAAAAAAGAAAATTAAATAAATACCTATCACTTCCCAAAAGTCACGTTTGTTGTATTGTGTGTCTCAAGCAGCGAAATGATTTTGACACCATTCAACAATTTTCTTTGAATTCTCTAACATGTTACCTAGAGAGATATATTTTTAACAATTTAGTATATATATATATATACACATGTGTACATGTAATGTAAATTTTTAAATAGTCTAGTCAAATAAACAAGTTGAATATAAAATGTATACATACACATACCTTGAAGTTCATGTTGTCGGAGTGCACACTTCACACATGGTCCTGCTCCATCATGCTCTCCTTTTCCATGTCCACTTTCAAAGAAGTTCCAAACAAACTTAACATTGTGTCTATCATGTTGCATGGCTAACCAATTAAAGGCTTTTGCAGACTTAAATTAACCTACAATTCAAATAAATATAAAAATGTATAACTATGTGACACATAAATATATCTAGAATTAAGAAAATTTAAAAAAAAATTTATATAATGCACACATACTTACTTGCACACCCATCAGACCAGATCCAATGTTGGTGAAGCATTTATCCCATGACTCGCAAGATTGTTGAAAAACATGTTGAAACAATGAGCCACACAGCTCCTATCATGAACCCTGTCATCACTAATATAGAAATGAACCTCCTTGATGATAATGTGTTCATTTTGATATGTATCATCTATCTCATCCAAATCGTATTGTGCATGTCTATTGGTTACATGCACAAATATTGCAACTTGATCAGAATGATAATGTTGACTTTGGATCTCCTTTTGAAGGGAAAATGTATAGTTCTCCACAAAATCTACAACTGAAAGAATACAACTAGGTGGGAAACAATTTTTGGAATCACAAAACTATTTAGCTTGCCATCGTGCACCATGACAATGTTGGATATGTGGATAAATCATAGATCAAAATCTATCCATGAACTGAAGGTACAATAATTCACTCTCCTTTAATATAATTTTTTTTTATTCACCTCCTATCTTTGTTTGGTATATCTCATATTCAAATCTCTTCCATTGGACTGGTGTTGTAACATCAATATTATCAAATTGTAAAGGAAATTTTTGCAAATTTCCACAATTATTGCATTCATTTTTTATACAATGAACATTGAATTCATTTGAATCTTCTAATTTATCACATAAAATGGACTTTACAAATTTTGTTGTACTTCCAATAACCATATCTATATTAAGTATTGTCATAACCCTTTTATATGATTGCAAGTATAAGTGAAACTCAACATGATTTCGAGAACATGTTTCACAAACTTTATTTATGCGTACGAAGCAAGGCTGCAACATCTCAAACATTCTCTGACCTATTTTCACATCTGAAAATTCATGCTTGAATGCTTCAAACAATTCACTTTGTGTAGTATCAACAAAATGTTTTGGATGTGAAATCTTCATATCGGTCTCTTCATCTAGAATTTGTTTAGTGTCCCTTCTATTGGAAGAAACACGAGAGTGGTTGGTCCAAAAATCAATGACCCGTCTTCTTACATCTTCAAAAATTCTATCTTTACGGGGAAGTCTACAAATATGTACCCAATTCTTTTCAATATCCATATCCAACATATTTCTCTTCCTAATATATCTCTGTATAGTTCTTTGAGATACCTTGAGTAAATCAGAAATTTCTCGAACTTGATTTCTATGTGTCAATTTCTTGCTAGTTATCATAGTCATCAAGTCTCTTCTAGCTGCAGTTGAATCTGGTCCTTTATAATCTGCCCTGTTAACAACGTTCAGTGCATCTTGTAAATTTTGAATTATTATCTCTTTTACTTTACCTCCTCCAATTTTCTTATTATCAATACCCAACAACTCCAAAATTGGAGTCATTTCTTTTTTCTTGAATAACTTTGCAAATAATTGTGCTTTTCCCACCAAAGATTTACTCTCAAAATAGTCCATCCACATGTTTTTGAGATGTAATTTAATAGTGCTTTTAGGTACCAGGTGTTTCGGTTCAATTTGACTAATAAGTGATTCCTCATTCATGTCCATCAAATTCTGCACTATAGGAAATGAATGTATACTTCGACTACTACCAATATCCTCCCCTAGTTGAGTTACAGCTTCTACAGTGATAGGTTCTTCTTCAACATCGACCGGTTTCTCTTCGACACGTTTGTATGACCTTGCATTTGGTCATCCCTTTTACGGTCATACTTCCTTGTTCTAGTCCTTTTATTTCTCATTGCTCAAAAATCCAAGGAAGAATTTTTTTATTGTTTTACTATTTCATCACTAAAAAACTTGTCTTCAAACTCCGTCGAAACCAAAATATCTTTATAACTTCATCAAAAAAATGACTCTCTGCTTCAAAATATCCTTATATCCTAAAATAACAATGTAAATTTGCAATTGATATATTTTTTAAAAAAAACATTACACACATATATACCCTTTAGATTGAAAGAGTAGGTCACCCACGCTACCAGTCATGAGGAGCCGACCTCTTAGGGGACTTGGCCGAGTCCCGCTTGGCCGAGTCATCCTAAGTGGCATGCCAACTTGGCAGCGAAAACTTCAAAAATGCCAAAAATGCAGAATTTGCACTTATGGTGTTTTTTTCTCTTCTGCAAATTAAAAATTTTAAAAAACTAAAACTACCCTTTTGTAGATCTCGGAACTAAAATTCTGGACATATAAATTTTATATAATTTCAATTAGAAAATGTTAAACAAATTTGTAAAAAACTACATGTAGGTATATAAAGCTTTGAGAAGTCATTGATTTGATAAATTAGAAAAAATAGTAAATCAATTAAAATAAAAATAAAAATTATATGTGGCACTAGAGAAGAGAATCTTCTTCGAGAATATATAATTTATTTAGATTTTAGAATAATTTTGATAGGTGAAAAGTGGCGGTAGACAAAAACTACTGATTTCATGTAAGTTGTACTTTGAATACTTATAATGAGCAAATTATAGATCAAAAACACTTCTTTCATTTTTCTTGCACTAGGTATACATTTCATCTAAAACATATTTTGAAATTGGAGGAAAAAACAATGTTTTACTTATAATTATTTGACGGGAGGTAAACCCCCTGATTTGCTATATTTTTCAAAACATGAAAAATAGACCTTAAAAATTAAAAAAATATATTAATTTATGTCCAAAATAATTTTTTAAAATTATAGACATAAAATTCATCCTATTTCACACATTTCATCAATTTACATCATCTTCAAATTCTAAATAGAAATGTGACTTTTATGCCCTTGAAGTTTTTTAGTTTTTGTGTTGTTAGCCTCTTCCTTTGTAAAAGGGTGACAACTTATTATGCTTTTACCCATGTGTTACATTAGGACATGCATGTTTTAAATATAAAATCTACTTGAAGTACAACAACATTAAATTAAAAGTATGTGCACAACTATTATCGAATGTACATTTAAATCAAACATGTGTACAATCAAATGTACAACTTTCATTATAAACATGTGTACAATCAAACATCATTCATGTATGTAATCTATTGAATTCAAACTTCATTCATGTATGTAATCTATTGAATCAAGTTCATCAAATTTAAATTAAACATGTGTACATGTGTATGTAATCTATTGAAAGTATTGAAAATTTACAAGTTCATCACACATGCACACGTATCTAGAGTGAAAGTATATATACAACACGCATGAAACATCAATCATGTGTGTAGATCAAGTACTGTAAATATGAAACATATGAATCAATCATGCATGTCAAACATTCTATCAAAAGCCCATCTAGAAATGAAATATAACATCAAACACATCAATCAGTCATGTAGAGTCTAGAAATGAAATATAGTTCATAATATGAAATATCTCTATATATATACATAATATGAAATATGTCTCTGATCAAATATGAAAGTTCCTAGGACTCATCATGTCGACTCCTCACTAAGCAATCAGACCTAGAGTGACTATCATGTTGTGAAGGATGTGCAGATCCCTACAAAGAAAGAGATATATAAATTAAAACATATAAACATTGTACAAAAAATATTGTAAAACATATAAACATTGTATAAAATATTGTACAAGAAAATATGTTATAAAGTGTGTTCACATAGATAATAAATTAAAAACTCACTTGTCCACTACTGATGTCATCATCGAGTGAGTCCCGACAACATACACGATCAATACCCAAAGGAGTAACAAGAGGCATATCCTGATAGACAATATATATATATGTGTGTGTGTGTGTGTGTGTGTGTGTGGGTGTATGTATGTATGTATGTATGTATGTCTGTGTGTGTGTGTGTATACACACACATGCACGTATACACACACACACACACACACATATATATATTTAAGTTTAATTGTAACATTAAATACATGTGTATAATCTGATTTATGTACCTGTGTAGGTAGTGGAAACTGATAGTACTCAGATTCCCTGGCCTCAATCCTATCAACCAAGGTATCAAGATTTTGATGTGTCTGCTCCAAGATCAAATCTGTATCTATAACATGAGTAGACTGCACACGCCTCTCTAATGATGAATGTAATGGACTAACTAGATGAGATGGCATGGAAGTCGTATCATCACATGTCAACAAATCTAGATAACCAGTAGTGGTAATGCTGAACTCAACATCCTCAAGACCAACATTAGAGAACTAATGCCCTGCACTGACTGAAGGGTCTATATGCAGTGCCTCTCCCTGTGCAGCAATAGAGTGGTCAGTAGGTGGATCCTCACGAGCATTGCCACTATGGCCACGGTCTAGGTGAGAAGGATGTGACTGAGCATATCTAATAGTACCCACATGAGATCTAAAATCTAATATGGGGATATCATGATCTGCTGCTATATATGCATATGCATCCAATAGATCCTCAGCCAAGCTAGTCAGTGTCACACGTGACATCTCCCCTGTACGTCCCTCCAAGATAGAAAGTGAAGGGATGCCTGCTGCAATGTACATGTCATCTGCGGTCTTGCTAGCGAATGCTCCACCTGATGATCTGGAGTGTCGTTGAGACATCAGGTACTGACCAACCTGATCACTAGATAAGGGATTTGGCAACTACTATAATGTCCCCCACACTATCAATTGCAGCTCAAAACTGGGTGCTACGAATAACATCATCTGCAACAAGGCCCAGTGAAGGAGCTATAGTAGGTGCCCTCTGACCAACAATGGCCTTGTGTACTAATCTTTGTCGATCAGCTCAATGATAAGCATCTATATCAGCAAGCATGCCATGCCCCTATCCTAGATGTGCTGGTAAATCAGTGTAATTAACAACATGACCGAAATGAACCTCAGCAAAAATCTATTGTGCAAAGTACAGTGGAATCTGGTCATTATTTAGATAATGACCATGGGTAGCTAGAAATCTAGGGTATATCAATGCTGATATAGTAGGATCCTCACACCTGGTAACTTGATATCCCTTCACATAATTTTTATCTGCATAAGATGGGAAAACTTCCACTTTCAGGGTCGCTTTAGGCACTAAAGCTTGTACCTCCTTAAGAGAAAGACCAGAGCCAATCTCTTGTCTCTTCCTCTCAAGTATGGCCTTTATAATATTTGGGGCATAGGGAGTGGTACCATGAATGTCATCCCTAATGCTAATCAAGCTATTAAGGATGGACTGACACATGCTCTTATAGACAGTAGAGCTAGATGGATTATTTATAGATTCTTGCAACTATTGAATCTCTCTATTAGTGCGTGAAAATAGTTCTACAAGGGGAATCGATGCATCTGCCATGATGTGTGATGTGCAATAATATGTCTAATCTAGATCTAGAATATGTATGTACCTGAAAGATTTTATTTACTATCAAATAAAGTCTACATATATACATGTACGTTTTCCTAATTTAAATAAAAATTAAATTAAATACTATGCACATTTTGAACTACATTATTTCAAAGTAAAATCAATTACATAAATTACATGTTTAAATGTAAATTACATTTTAATAGTTCTAATGGGGTCTTAAAGGGTCATATAACCTATCATAGGTCCTAATAGGTCCAATTAGGTCATGTAATAGGTTAAATTAGGTATAATTAGGTCTAATTGGGTGTGATTAGGTCCTAATTGGGTCTAATTATGACAAAATTGATCTAATTGGGTCGAATTAGGTGCTAATAAGTCTTAAGGGGTCATATTACTCATAGTTGGTCTAATTCGGTATTAAAGGGGTCATATAATAGGTATTATAGGTCCTAATAGGTCATAGCAACTAATTGGGTCTAATTAGGTACTAATAGGTCTAATTAGGTGCTTTAATATAAGTCTTAAGGGGTCATGTTACTCATAGTGGGTCTAATGGGGTCTTATGGGGTCATATAACCTGTCATAGGTCCTAATAGGTTTAATTAGGACATAATTGGTTTAATTGGGTATTAAATTAGGTCCTAATAGGTCTAATTGGGTCTATTTAGGTGCTAATTAGGTCTAATTCCATTGTAATAGGTCTTATCTAGGTCTAATTAGGTCATAATACATCTAATTGGGTCTAATTAGGTCCTAAAAGGTTTTAAGGGGTCATATAACCTATCATAGACCTCTTAAAATAGACCTAGATAACTAGGAATTATGATGTCCTAATAGGTCTAATTGCATCTAAGCAGGTCTAATTAGGTGAACTAATAGGTCTACTTTGGTCTTAAGAGCTCATATTAAGCATATTGAGTCTAATTAGGTCTTAAAGGGTCATGTAGTATGAGTATATTAGGTGTTAATTAGTCTTTAAATTCAATCTAATTACAAGGTTAGAAGGGATACTATTACTCATATTACATAGATAATTAGGGCAAGCTATTATGACTAATTTGGTCTAAGGGGTCCTATTAATTTCATAAATATGTCCCTAAGTCGGCATTATTACTATTCAATATTAGTTCCTATTACTTATATTAGGTATGTATTAAGTTCACATGTATTTAAAGGTAAATTAAATAGTATAAAATTATGTATAATTTAAAGGTCTTGTTATGGGTTAATTAGTCTAATTATGCCTAAGGGATCCTATTGCTCATATTAGGTGTACTAGAAGGTCCTATTACTCATGATATTAGGTGTTAATTAGTCTTAATTAAAGGTCTAATTAGGTCTTAAGGGGTCCTCTTACTCATATTAGGTATACTTGACACTAGTTACACATGTCTTATTAGGTGTTAATTGGTCTTATTAGGTCTAATTACGTCTTTAAGGCCCATCTTATTAATGATATTAAAGGTCCTAATTTGGGTCTTATTACTCATATTAGGTTAGGTAAAAGGTTAAAAATTAGGTCTTGATGGGTCACAATTTACTCAAGGGGTCTAATTTTAGGTATATTTAATTTTTTCTTCTTAGTCAAGTATTAGGTGTGTGTGTGAATTTTGTACCTAGTTGCAGGACACAACACTTCAGTAAAACATTAGAGGTTAGCAAAAATCAAAATCTATGCAATGAATTGAAACTAAACTAACCAGGTGATTTATTACCTTCTAATAGGTGCAAGTATGATGTTCTCAGATTGGAATCAAGATTAGTGACCTTGACAACACCTAAATGAAGGATTTGAATGCAAATTTTAGATATGAAATGAATGCAAATTAAGCTATATTTTTGTGTTTTCTATGCAATAATGAATGAAAAACTTATATGAATCTAAGCTAGATGAAATTAATATGCTATGAATTGATGTAATAATGATATAAATCTATGCTAAATGATATGCAATGCTCAAAACAAGAAAAATCTCACAATAGCTTGGATTCGCAAAGATGATTCTTTAGTCTCCAATTCGATAGTGTGAGGATGCAAATTCATGGATCCTTTTTGAAGAGCTAAGGCCTTGATTTTATAAAAATCCAAGGCTTTGGAGGTGCATGAGAAAAACCATAAATCACTCTTGATGAACTCGGGTTGATTTTTGAGTTAACAAGAAATTAAGAATAATTAATTCATAAAATCATGCAAAAACATGCAAGAACAACCTTTTAACTCAAATCAAAATTTTAGATCAACTTTGAACTCAAAATAGATGTTGAATTTCAAAAAGATAATAACTTGAATTAATTTCCTAATTTAAAGTTTAACTGCTCTTTGAATGTGCACAAATAATCATGAATTAATTAAATAAATAAAGTGATTTATCTTCAAATTAATTGATTTTAAATTTAAAAATAACTGATTCGTGGGTTAATCAATTATTTTAATCAAATTTTTATTCAAAACTATATTATTAAATTTGACAATTCAATTTAATCAATTAAATAAGAATTCAACTGATTATTTTTAGCAAATTTGATTTATTGTCAAATAAAACAATATTAATTAGGAATAAATAGAATTAAATATAATTAAACAATTAAGTGGCAGTATTAATCTAATTAATTAAATATTCATCATATTTAATTAATCAAAATTAGGATAAGTGAGATTTATTGCCAAATAATTATTAAATTAAAGATAATTAAATTAGGATAAAATAGGAATATTTAAAGGAATATTCTCTGATGTAGAATTAAGATTTCGATGACTTGATGTGTAGATGTGCCTTAGGTTAGGACTTTTGATGTCGATTTCGATCGATTTGTCAATTTAAGAGGTTAATGAACCTATAGCCCATTTTTGGGGTATTACATTTTGCCCCTCTTTGAATTACTGTGCGAAGCATAGTGGTTTAGAGACAATCTATGTTTGATACTGAAATTTGATTTGAAAGATGAACCGATTTTGAGATAGAAACCGATTGAAAGATTTGAAGATATTAGGTCCTGAATGACCAAAGATAATGTTAACTATAGCAACAATGAACCAATGATTATGAAAAAGTGTCAAAATGCCTAATTCTAAACCTTATGATTGCGAAGAAGTGAGTGACCGATTCCAAACCTGATTGTTGATAAGAATCACATTGGTATCACATCAGAACCCTTCAGTTATGAAGAACCAAGGAAATAACACTAATGAACCGATAGTTACAAAAAATTGATACAGTTTACAAGATTAAGAGAATACCAGATTGATATGGATCTCAATGAATCTGATATGCCCCAAGAAATGATAGATTTGCCCCAAGCAATGAGGTCTTTTGATGAGTCAGCAACTAGACATGGTTGTTGTCTTAATTACTGAGGAAAGATTTGATAGACAAAATTAGATTTATAGACTTGAATGATGTGCAATGCCATGCCCCCTTTAGAATTAAAATCAAAATTTGACAAGAAAAGTCAGTGTTAAATGGTTTAGAAGCATGTTAATTGATTTGAAAAGTGGTTATACACATCTGGGAATGCATTTTGCATCGTTTGGAGGTCCTAAAGACTAAGTTTGACTAGGTTTGACCATGAGTTGACCATGGTTGACCAAGTTGAAATTTTGATAGTTTGATGTAAGATAATTAGTTAAGTTGAATGTTGGATTTCTTTGATGATTGAAGGTCGATTATGCAAGTAGTTAATAATATGAATGATCTTAGATTTTGATTTTGATCCTGAAAAAGATTCTACTTGCTATTTCATTGGAGGGACCGTGTGAGATTCAGCTCTTGTTAGATTTGAAGATGCGATTTGAAGAATCGTTTAAGCATTGAAGTTTAGCCAGTCATTGTGAGATCATGCAAAGTGCAAAATGCAAAGAAACATGCAAAATGAAATGCAACCTAAGACCTAGGACCTAGTCGTTGATCACGTGTCGATTTGCTGTCATCATTGAACTTTTAGGTAACCGGATAAATCAATACAATGCCCACTAGTTAGAAACCATAGACATATGAATATCGATTTGTATGCTCAAGAATCAATACAACACCCACTAGTTAGGCAACCATGGACATATGAATATTGATTTTGTTTCCAGAATGTCATATTAGACATAAGCACCAAGGCATAAACGCCAGGATGACCTAAATATCATGTCCATTTTGATATTGCAATTTTTATAAACATCAGAACATAAATTTCATGATGACCAGAATACACCTTGCATTACAAACACATCAAATAGTCAAGAGATCATTCTAAATCCAGTGTGAATTACCCATAGTGACCTTTTATCGTTCACATCCTTAGGCAAGATCGCATTTCACAGTAGGAGAAAGAATTCACTCAAAAAGACAATAGCTAGATCAAACTTCCTTGAATTTTTTAGGTATCAATGGTCGTGGTACGCATGGCCACCCAATTGAAGAGAGAGGCTCTTATAGTCAGACACCATATCAATCCAAAATTTCCAAAGTTGTTAGATTTTCACATACAAGCAGAAGATAAAGAAAAGATTATGCCCCCAATCATCACTCTCTAAATCCTATAAAAGACATCATCGAAGAGCTCGAAAGGACACAATATGCAAAAATCTCAATGTGAATCAGTAAGCATAAGAGGAGATAAAAGCATGAAGCACAAATTGTTTTCAGTTTGATGTTTGATTGTGTTGTTGTAGATGCAAAATCCTTTATGGAGACGAGACAGACTAATTGACTCACATGAAGCTTCAAAGGACTCTAGATAGACATGAATCATCTAAGGTATATTGAAGACCATAGGATATGACATTGATTGCCCCCAAGTGTTGAGCATTGATAGGATATAGACGCTTGAGCCAATGGTGTACAAACTGACTTATTAAAAATTAGAAATGTAGAAACAAATCGGGAGATATGTACAAACTAAAGCAAGACTGAAAGCTGGGAAAGACCAAGATTGCACTCATAGATGGAGTGTTTTGAACAAGTGGCACCCGTTTGCCAGGTTTTCACCATCTTGGTAGAGATTCTATTTTTTCTACCAAGGTGTCTTTTTCTAGGTTTTCACCAAGGCACTTTTTTCTTTTTCTCTTTTTTTTTTTTTCATTTTTCAATTTTTTTTAAAAAAAATATTTTTTTACTTTTTTTGTGAATCATCAAGGCACCTACTACTAGGTTTTCACCAAGATGTTCATTTTTTTAGGACTTATTCAGATTTTTATAATTTTTTCAGGATATTTTACCAAACACTGAATGCCTTAAGCGTAGAATTTCTTCAGATGGAGAATGTTGATTGGTTCTCGGAGCTGTTCTCCTTCAGTCATTGAGAGTTGATAGGCTCCAGAGCCAAAAGTAGCAGTGATAACAAAGGGATCCAGCCAGTTGGGTTCAAACTTCCCCTTGCGTTCTCGATGTGATTGATTTTTAGGATTCTCTCTCAAGACTAGATCGCCAACCTAAAATTCTCTATGTCTAACTTTCTTGTTATAGCCTCTAGACATTCTCTTCTAATATACTCTAAGATGATCATACACTACTTGTCTGCGCTCATATAGTAGTTCAAGTTCTTGTAACTTAGATACTCTGTAGTCATCATCAGTTACTAGACCATGCATTCTAATTCTTTGTGATGGGATTTCAACCTCAATAGGTAGTACCACTTCAGACCCATAAACTAAAGTGAAAGGAGTAGCCCCTATGGGTGTTCTGATACTTGTTTTGTAGGACCAAAGAGCTGGATTGATCATGAGATGCCAGTCTCTTCCTATCTTATTAACTGTGCGATGCAAGATTTTCACTAGATTCTTGTTGGAAGCCTCTACTTGTCCATTCCCTTGAGGATAGTACCAATGTTGTGTGATCTTGAATTTGGCACATAGATCATCTAAGTCTTTATTCTTGAATTATCCACTGTTATTTGTGACTATGGAATGAGGTATCCCATATCTGCATATGATATAGTTTAGGATGAACATAGATATTTTTTTCCTAGTTGCTTGTGTTAAGGGAACTGCTTCTACCCATTTTGTAAAATAATCTGTAGCTATGATTATATGAGTATGTCCATTAGAAGAATGAGGATATATGGCTCCTATAAGATCAAACGCCCATTGGTGAAAAGGCCATTGTGTAGTAAAGGGAATTAGATCTTTCCCTGGAGCATGAATTAAGTTACCATGTACTTGGCACTTTTGACAATTCTTAGCAAACTTGATTGCATCTTTCTCCATTTCAGGCCAATAGTACACAACCCTAATAAGCTTTCGAGCTAGTGTTAAACTATTAGAGTGTGACCCACAAATACCCTCATGGACTTCCTCAAGTGCATGTTGAGACTCTTCCTATTCTAAACATCTAAGTAGCATACCATCTAGACCTCATTTGTATAGATCGTTACCAATGATGACATATCAGGAGGCATTATGGATTAGGTATCTTTTCTCATGGCGGTTAAAGGTATCAGGAATGATTCAGTCTTGGAGATAGGAGAAAATTTTTTTGTACTAGGATGAATCATAACCCAAAATAGTGTAGATCATTTGAGTTTCAGGTGAGTGATATGCAGGATAAGATAGTGCTTCCACCAAGAACTCATAGTAGAGCTCATGTTCAAGTTGCTACAATAAAGTAGATAGTGTTGCCATTGCATTGGCAGCCCTATTCTCTGTTCTAGGTATTTGCTCAAATGTGATAGATATGAAGTATTTCTTTAGATCATCTACTATCCTTTTGTATGGAATGAGCTTTTTATCTTTAGTTTGGTACACATCATTGACCTGATGGATAACAAGTTGGGAGTTTCCATGAATGTGTATCTCTTTCACTCTCCACTCAATTTCCATCTTCATGCCATTAAGAAGGGCTTCATACTCAGCAATATTGTTTATACAAGGAAAATTTAATCTAAATGCTTTTGGGATTGAGTATCCTTGAGGATTTATGAACAATATACTTGCTCCAAATCCATTATGTGTATAGGAGCCATCAAAGAACAACTGCCATTCTCTAGAAGAAAGAGTCATGATAGAGGAATCTGAGAATTCCATTTGCATTGGTGTATCATCAATCATAGGTGCATCTGCTAATTGATCAGCAATAACTTGGCCTTTAATAGCTTTTCTTTCAACATATTCAATGTCAAATTCACTTAAGAGCATAACCCATTTGGCTAATCCACCCATGAGAGCAGCTTTGCTTAGTAGGTACTTGAGTGGATCAATCTTAGCTACTAAATGAGGGGTATGGGCTAACATATAATGTCTCAGTTTCTGTGATGCAAAGATCAAAGCTAGACATGCTTTTTCAATCATTAAATATTTCTTTTCATATGAAACCAAAGTTCTACTGATATAATAGATAGCTCTTTCCTTTTTATTCTCATCATGTTGTGCTAACAATGCCCCCAGTGATGTATCTGTTGTAGAGACATATAGGATCAACAACTTCCCTTGAATAGGAGGCATCGAGATAGGAGGATTGGATAGATATTTCTTGATGTGATTAAAGTTCTTCTCACATTCCTCATTCCATGCAAATGTGACACCTTTGTGCAATGTTTTTGTAAATGGTTGTGATATGTCTGCAAGCTGTGATATGAATCTTCTAATAGATTGAACTCTCCCCTGTAATGTTCTCATTTGACTAATATTCTTTAGGGGTTGTATCTCTATTATAGCCTTTACTTTAGCTAGATCAACTTCAATTCCTTTCTTTGAAACTATGTATCCTAAGAGTTTTCCAGATGTGACACCAAATGCACACTTCTTAGGATTTAGTCTAAGACTAAAATTTTCCATTCTATCTAGTATCTTGCTCAAATCATTGAGATGTTCAGCTCTAACCATAGATTTTGCTAAAGTGTCATCAACATAATATTCCATAGTTCTATGCATCATATCATGAAAAATAGATGTCATAGCTCTTTGATAGGTAGCACCAGCATTCTTGAGCCCAAATGGCATAACATTCCAGCAAAAGGTACCCCATGCACATGTGAAAGTAGTTTTCTCTTGATCTTCAGGAGCAATTTTTATTTGATTATATCTAGAGAAACCGTCCATTAAAGAATACATCTCGAAACCCGCAGTCATGTCCACTATCATATCAATGTTAGGTAGTGGAAAATCATCCTTAGGGCATGCTTTTTTCACGTCTCTAAAGTCTGTGCACACTCTGATTGATTTATCTAGTTTTGAAATAGATACAATATTAGAGATCCATTCTACATAGTCAACTACTCGGATAAATCTAGCTTTTAGGAGCTTCTCTAATTCCTCTTTTACCAAGAGTGCAACATGAGGATGCATCTTTCTCAACTTTTGTTTAACAGGTTTTACTCCAGGAGCAATAGATAGATGGTGCATTATAAGATCTGGATCCAACCCTGGCATATTTGAATATTTCTATGCAAAGTTGATCTTTTTCTCTATTAAGAATTTTGTAAAATTTTTCTTTTCTTCCTCTAATAAGGATTGTGCAACATGTATCAACTACGGTTCCTCTTCTGTTCCCAAGTTGACAGATTGAGTGGGCTCTACTAGAACTAGAGATCTGTCCTATAAATGACTCGGAAGGACATCAAATATCTCATCCTTAGGTGCCTCAAAGAGGTTTTCACCTTCGGATATGTTGTTTATTTTTACTTTTGTTGGTTCTGAGACTGCCACAAAGTGGTTTTCACCCTCATAACTCCTTTTCTTTTTATTTTTACTCTTATTTTTTTGACTAACATATTTGATGTCTGACTCTGTCATGCTGATGCTCAATTCACTGATGGAAGTCCTCATAGGCTCAACTACATTTAGATAGCAAGCAAGGGCATAGTCATTCAGGAAGGTATAAATACCATAGCTCAGGTTTGTGGAGGTTTGATCAAGAAGGTCTGGATATTTGATAGTCAAGGCGGGGAAAGATTCAGATATGGTGTTCACAGATATAGATCTATCATCATTGGTCCTAACCTGACACTCAAGTTCAAAGGTGATATTACAACTTAAGACGTTCAATTCGTGAATAGGCTCAATGTCATTGTGGGAGTCCACTTCAAGCATCAGTGGATCAGACTCGTTAAGTTTATTATTTTGCTCTAGACTTACATTGGGTGTAGGTGCATATTGGTGAATAACATCGATATGTTTCCTGTGATAAGTTCATCTCCTTCTAGAATGGCTCCCCATTCATAGTCATTTGATTCCTCATCTATACCTCTAGGGAATCTAAGAACATGAGTAAAGTCAAGACGGATACCCCAAGAAGGATTACCCTCAAATTCTGATTTAAATTCATACTCATAGGAATCTATTTCAGAACCACTGGAATGCTCCAAATGCTCACCTATGGTGATAGGCTTTTCTTCTCCTTTTTCTGTTGGATTGCTTTCGAGATTAGCTAGTTCTTGTGTGACAACTATCTCTTGTTTTATAGTAGGTTCTTGTGTTTCTACTACATTCATTCTCTTAATGGGATCATCTTCAGCATCAAGGAAGTCTTTAACTTCTTTAGGTAAACACTCATAAGGGATGAGCTCTTCATATTCATCACTATCAAATTGTTTTGTTTCTTCCTTCTCAAGGAGAGCTTCCTCTGGTTTAACTTGTTCTATAACATGTGGGGAATTGCTGCTAAGATAGAAGGGCTTCTTCTTGTACCCTAGACCTATTGTATTCTTGTTTTCTCGACCATGATGGTCAAGAGGAGATAGAAGACCTTTACCTCATAGTCCTAGAGGTCCTTTCCCTATGTATCCCATCTTTGTAATCAATTTATCCCCTAGACCATATGACTTAGAAGGAATCTTTGGCATTGTAGAACCACATGATTGATCAACTTGAGATTTTCATTCTTCTTTGTAAATCCACACAAGTACAACTTCATCTTCTTCAAATTCTTGTTTAGGCACTTGTTCTGCAACAAATTTTCCTTTGTATGCCTCAAGAGGTTCTTTAGGTTCTGGTTTGGACTGTTTGAGAGTCTGCCCATAAGACTTAGGTGAGATAGGGAGAGATGTCAAAGATAAGACTAGCTCTATAGTATATTCTCCCATACTTTTTTCTTTGATAGTGACCTCTTTAGCAATGTCTTCCATATTGGATGTTGAAGCAATATCTGATGGTTTAGTAGAAAACTCTTTGTTATTAGGAACAAGTTTATTAGCACTTTCCTTCAATGTATTGCAAATAGTGGATACGTTAGCTGGGATAGTCACCTCTACTCCTTCATAAAGAAATTTCAAAAACTGATGGTAGGTAGAAGGAATAGCTTTCATTTCATGTATCCATGGTCTCCCTAGAAGGATATTGTAAGCAGAAGGATATTGTAAGCCAAAGTTATGTCAAGAACTTGACATGTAGTATCTCTGATAACAAGACCTATTCTGATAGGCAAGACAATTGTTCCCTTGGAAGATCTTTCTTCTTCATCATATGCCTTGATAGTTATTTTCTTTCTAGGATCAATAACCACTTCTGAAAATTCCAATTATGTGATCAAGCTGTAAGAAAAAATATTTAGACCAGCACCCCCATCTATCAACAGATGTTTGACACGATGATTTTGGATTAAGACTTCTATGTGCAAGGGTTGGTTATGTGGATGACTCAAGGAGTTATCATCTTCCTCTGAAAAGGAGATATATTGTGGAGACGTAAGATGACCAACCATAGTCTGGAACCTGTCTAAATCAAGGTTATCAAAAACATGGGATCCGAGCAAAGCTTTGTCTAGAATGGCTCTATGAGCTGGAGATATCTGAAGCAACTCAAACATTGAGATTTTTGCATTAGTATGCTAGAGTTTTTGAACAATACTGTATGATGTAGGCTTCGTGTCTTTAGGATTTGAAGATTTAGATGTAGCCTTCTATTTAGAAGAAGAAGACAAATTGAAAGGCATCTTAGGGTTGTTTGATTGATTGGGGATTTGTCCCTGCAGATGTGCCTAAGCTTGTGATCGAGTAACCGTGTTAGCTGCTTGATTTTCTCTATCTCTTCTTACAATTGTGATGACATTGCAATGCTCAGATAGACTTGGTTTGACCATATTGATAATGGCATTATTTCTAGAATAAGCATAATTAACCTTAGCACCCACATTAGGCTGAGAAGGTGAATCTCATTGGCTATGTTTTGGAAATGGTTCTGTCAATGCGATATGATAATTATTGCTTTTATTATTATCAATCATGATGTCACCATTATCAATCAAGTCTTGAATAGTATGCTTCAAGCGCAAGCAGTTATTAGTTTTATGACCCTTACCATGATGAAAGTCATAGAATTCATTCTCCCTCCACCATTTCGGTTTAGGGTCAGGATCAAATTGTTGAATCTTAGTTAGAGAGATGATGTTATTAGCCAATAAGGTTTTCATAGCTGATTCCAAAGATTCTCCAAGAGGAGTGAACTTGTGTTTACTATGAGCGAACCAAGATTTATATGTTTTTGGCTTTTGAGATGGTTCAGACGTCTTTTGTTCAGAAGCTTTGATGGCTTGGGTACCAATAGTTAGATTGAAAGTGGGTGCCTTAGATGGGGCATGAAGAGTATCAACAACACCATCTATGATGATGCCTTTGTTATTTTTCTAGTTTATGTTCTTGTCTTTAGAACTAGATCCAGATTCGTATTTGTCCTTTTGAAGTGTGATGTCTCCTTTTTTCACAAGTACTTTTTCAATTTTGATCGCATTGTCTACCATCTTGTCAAAAGATGTATGATTTTGCATTTGTAAAGGGTAGTTGATTTTTGGAACAAGGTTATTGATGAAGATTTCCAATTTCTCAGTTTCTGGAATGGGCCTAGCATATAGAGAGAATTTCTTCCACCACCTTTTGAGAAATGTCAAGAATGGTTCTCCTGGATACTGCTTGAGATTGCATATATTGATCATGGTGACTGGATGCTGAATGTTGTAGGAGTATTGTTGATAGAACAATTTGATTAACTCCTCAAAAGTTTTGATAGTAGGAGGCATTCTAGAGAACCAATGAATGGCAGCTCCTCCTAAAGATTGAGGAAAGAGATGCATCAAATAGGTGGGTTTGTGCATGAACTCCATAGATTGGGTACAGAATTCTCTGACATGATCTTGAGGGTCAAAGTTTCCATCATACTTATCATACTTCGGCATTTCCACTTTCTTAGGGAATGGTGGCATGTACAAGTCTTTGTCAAATGGAAAAGGACATAGAGCTTCCATGGAGAATTCTTTGGGTTCCTTTTCTTTCTCAAGTTTATTAAGTTTGACTTGCATCGCATGCATCTGTTTCATCATAGCTATGAGTGGAGTTTCTTCCTCATGCATAATGATATCTTCCACATTAAATTTGGGAGGGCATTTAGCTCCTTGATGAGCTAATTATAGAAAGTATGTTTCTCTATCTTCCTTCAAGAAATGCCTCATCATTTTCTTGAATTCATCATCATTTTGATAGCGAAAAATTTCAAAAGGTGTAGGTTCTTGATCCCCACCATGTTGAGAAAAACTCCTTGAGAGCCATGGTTTGTCCTTGCTTGAGACATGGTAAGAGTTTTAGGACTCCCTAGAATAGATTGAGGTGGAGTTTGTTGATGACCTCTGTGAGATGATGGAGGGGGTATGTAGCCAAATTTCAATCAAAAATTTCCAAGACCGTCGTCTTTGTAAAGACCAGAATTATAGAGTTGCTCAAGAGTTGGACCCACCTGAGTTGACAAAGGTAAGGTATGAGATGCTTCTCCAGATTTCTTGTGTGAGGAAGCTCTAGTTTCCACCATTAACCTTGGGTGAAGCAAAAGAATGAGATGAAGACAACTGAAGAATGATTTGATTCAAGAAGATCAGATGACTCAACCTTGTCAAAGTTATGATTGATTGAAGATTTGATTTGACTTAGATGAAGGATACTGTGCCTTGGATGTATGGGTAGATGCCCAAAAGATAGCGGACACAAGCTCGCAACACTTAGTCATTTTGAAGATTGATAGTTATGACAAGGTTTTGACACAAGATGAAAAAGACTCAAATCGATAAATCAAAAGGCTAAATCAAACTCAAGAGGCCACTTTGGGAAAATGATCAGATTCTTTCTAGTTTCTGCTATGTTCCTGACACAATGATTTGTTCAACAAATTCTGGAAACAAGTTGTAAAAGCTGAGTCTCTGACAGTTTTGACCACTTTCTGATGATTTTTCAAATTTTCTCAAATGACTTTTTGAAAACTCGTACCTTATCATACAACAATTGACAAACTCGTACAACTATTGCAAAACTCACACGACAGTTGATAGCAGGATTGGACTTGTTTGAATTTTTCGGGCAGTAAGACTCGTACGACACTGGGTTATTTATCATATGAAAGTTGGGTAGTTCTAAAATGACACTTGCTCAAGACTCGTATGATTTTTTGACTCTCTGGGATGACTTTTGACTCTAGAAAGGAATTTCACTTCAAATTTTGCAATTTTAGGGTTTTCAATTTTTGGATTGTTTGCAAGTTGTACTGTCTAGATTTGAAGATTATACTAGATTCATTCATCTTTGTAACCAAGTAGATAAACAAGCACGCAGAATAGCAAGCAAGTGATTTCAAGCACATCTGAAAATAATGAACAAGGGCAAAAGCAACCTTGCACATGAACAATCAAGTGACTAAATTTGTGCTAATCCCTAAGAGTGCTAATTGTGTATGTTCCAAAAAGTTTTGCAATAATGCACATATTCCTAAAAAATGAAAATTTGGCATCTCTAGGGTTTTTAGTAATGGTCTGACTCTGCAACTTTTATGATCCAAAGGGGTGAACTTCAATCCTAGTGCACCAGGGTTTTGACACAGTCTAAGAAATTAATTAATCAACAGCTGCTAGGGAGATCTGACAACCCAACAATGAACCACCCTATGAAGATTTCTTCCACAAGGATATTTATATAGCGACTGTCACTACCACGATGAAAATGGCTATTACTGCTTGAGGTTCTGTCAACTTGGTTGGCCCAATTAAGGGAATGTCCACTACGATTAACCCTCTCTAAAGGTGACTCACAAAAGATACCACATGGGGACTAGTTCCAGATTCAAGGATCTGAGTTTCTGATACTACCCAAAAAGGGAGTAGAGCATAGTCCTCTAGCCTTTTCACTTTTAACCAAAAGAAAGCAGACAGATAAATCCGACATGCTAAGACTAAGATTATCTCACAAAGATCTATGATTTCAACCGCTCGTGATCTATCAACCTCTCTGGAGAGAGAATGTATCAATCAAAAGTTGAAGACATGCAAATCTAGTAGACAGTGAGACTCTCTCAGTATCCTCCCTACCTACAAGGGATCCTTCATTGAGAAGAGTTTTGCTGGAAACCCACTCTCTCAAGATCCACAAATAGTGTTCATAGGGCCTATTTACTATGTAACAAAGATGCTGAAAAACAAATCTATGTTCATTTTTATAGCCCAAATGAAATATGTGATATGAAAGCAATAAAAGGTCACACAAGCCAAACACATGAGATGTTCATTTTAGTCCAAATCAAAATGTTATCAGCTGAGAAGATTACCTGAATTCCCTATAATGTGCTTAGTAGATTTTTACCTATTTTTATGCAATTCTCTCACTTTTTCCAATCAAAATCAGCAGGGATCAATCAAAAATAGGAAATCTCAATCATTAATGTTAGCTGTTAGTCAAAATCAGGAAATCAAATATGACAAATGACCAAAAATAGTGAAGTGACAATTGAAACCTGGCATCGAAAATCGTACGACAGTGGGTCTCTTTCCAGACAATAGTCCAGAAACTCGTACGACACTGGGTGACTGATATGACAGTTGAGCTTCCAAACAATAGTGGGTTCTTGTTGGCATGATCCTCGATCCAATAAATTGTCATCCAACAGTGGGTACTTGATGGTATGATTTTCTGACAAAACTTGTATGAAAATTGAATGGACAAAATATAAAAATCATAGTTTTGAATAAAAGACGACAAGAAAATGATAGAAATTGATTGAATTGAATTGGAAACCTATTTCAGGGCCCCACGGTGGGTGCCAAAAATATGTGTGTGAATTTTGTACCTAGCTGCAGGACACAACACTTCAGTAAAATATTAGAGGTTAGCAAAAATCAAAATCTATGCAATGAATTGAAACTAAACTAATCAAGTGATTTACTGCCTTCTAGTAGGTGCGAGTATGATGTTTTTAGATTGGAATCGAGATTAGTAACCTTGACGACACCTAAATGTAAGATTTGAATGCAAATTCTAGATATGAAATGAATGCAAATTAAGCTATATTTATGTGTTTTCTGTGCAATAATGAATGAAAAACTTATATGAATCTAAGCTAGATGAAATTAATATGCTATGAACTGATCTAATAATGATATGAATCTATGCTAAATGATATGCAATGCTCAAAACAAGAAAAATCTCACAACAGCTTGGATTCGCAAAGATGATTCTTCAGTCTCCAATTCAACAGTGTGAGGATGCAAATTCATGGATCTTTTTTTAAGAGCTAAGGCCTTGATTTTATAGAAATCTAAGGCTTTGGAGGTGCATGAGAAAAACTATAAATCACTCTTGATGAACTCGGGTTGATTTTTGAGTTAACAAGAAATTAAGAATAATTAATTCATAAAATCATGCAAAAACATGCAAGAACAACCTTTTAACTCAAATCAAAAGTTTAGATTAACTTTGAACTCAAAATAGATGTTGAGTTTTGAAAAGATAATAACTTGAATTAATTTTTTGATTTAAATTTTAACTGCTCTTTGAATGTGCACAAATAATCATGAATTAATTAAATAAATAAAGTGATTTATCTTCAACTTAACTGATTTTAAATTAAAAAATAACTGATTTGTGGGTTAATCAATTATTTTAATCAAATTTTTATTCAAAACTATATTATTAAATTTGACAATTCAATTTAATCAATTAAATAAGAATTCAACTGATTATTTTTAGCAAATTTGATTTATTGTCAAATAAAATAATATTAATTAGGAATAAATAGAATTAAATCTAATTAAATAATTAAGTGGCAGTATTAATCTAATTAATTAAATGATGAAGGGTACTCCCCTTAATACCACAAACACATAACAGAAATAGAGAAACAACAACAATATGCAAGAACAGAAAATTAGCTTCTTATTATCTCCACAAATGTGAAATTACAAACTTTCAGAATTACAATATGCAAAGCCACATGGGCATTCCCTTACAATATTCTGTAGGACAAAGCCTCGAACTATTACCCAGATCTACTACCCAGAACTATTCTGAACTACCTAAGACAATAATACAACCTTCCTTATATAGGCAATTTTTGCACCGCCTGGGAAGGTTCCAGAATTTTAGCCAATAAGGCCGACCAAACTTAGAATTATTTATTTTACATTTTATTACATCATAGTCGGCTCAAGATAACCTTTGAAACCCGAACAAAAATTTTGAAGAAAATTATTTTCTGCCATTTCAGGTGGCCCAACTTTCGAAGACCATAAGTCATCACCAGTTGACCCAGTCGGCTATTATAACCCCATTTCAGAAATGCCACGAAGCGCTCTACAGGCTTGACAAATGCAAGCGCCTGTCACCCAAATTTTTAACCTCATCCGAGGCCTCTAAAGCCTTCAAAACTGAGCTCAAAGTTTCTGTACCCTGCTGCCAATACCGAAAATCTTCAATATCTTCCAATATACACTTGACCTGGCAATGAAACTTTACTGGCAGACTTATATGACCAAAATGAACCTCCAAAAAAGAAATCAGATCATTCTGAGCACATGCAAAAATTACCAAAAATAGTGACTTTCCATAAATAGCAGCTCTGCACAAAATAGCCCTTATTGAATACAAAAACATAAATATTTTTGGGTGATGCAAGATTGCTCTTACACCTAGGATGCTCCTGCATCAGACACCCGGGGTAATTTGAGAAGTGACCCTGTCATGACTCAGGTGTGTAGAGGAAAACTAAGATGGCTAACCTCCTCCTTTGTCAGCCATGATGAATCTTCAACAGGTCGTCATTTTCACTTGACTAGATATTCTTCATATGCCCTATTTCT
Source organism: Chamaecyparis obtusa (assembly GCA_027943335.1). Lineage (NCBI taxonomy): Eukaryota > Viridiplantae > Streptophyta > Pinopsida > Cupressales > Cupressaceae > Chamaecyparis > Chamaecyparis obtusa. The sequence continues at coordinate 1,997,218 of BSBK01003711.1, read as the reverse complement.
TGTGCTTCTGCCAACATGACTGTCTAGTATATCTTTGATCTCCTTAGTGTCTGAACTAGTTGGTGGAATACTCCACTGTGCTGCTGTGATCGCATCTTCAACACCTCCTTCATGATACTCTGTTAGATCTAAAATGTTAAACACTGGTGAAATATTTAGCTCATTAGGCAATTCTACCTCATATGCGTTTCCTGAATCATGCTTCTTCAGTATCTTACATGGCCCAAACTTCTTCATTTTCAGCTTGTTATATGTACCAACCAGAAATCGCTCCTTCCGCAAATAAACCATGACTTCATCACCAACCTAAAATTCCTTATACCTCCTTTTCTCATCTGCCTTAGCCTTATACTATGCATTCATCTTGGTAATATGCTTCCTCACCTCCCCATGGATGTTGTTCAAGTGTTCTACAAAATCCTTAGCTTCAACACTACTTATTTCTCCTTTATCTATCTTCCTCAATTCAGATGCATTTCTTGGACTACTTCCATATACAATCTGGAATGGTGATTTACCAGTGCTCCTATTGACAGAATTCTTGTATGCAAATTCTGCCTATGGTAAAATCAAATCCCATCCTATTGGCTTATCTCCAACCAAACATCTCAGCAAATTTTTCAAAATCCTATTCACCACCTCTATCTGTCCATCAGTCTGTGGATGATGTGATGAACTGAACTTCAAATCTGTCTTCAACTTCTTCCATAATGTACACCAGAAATATCCAACAAACTTAGTGTCCCAATCTAAAAATATGGTCTTTGGTAAACCACGAAGTCTCACTGCTTCTTTGAAAAACAATTCTGCTATATGAACAACATCATTAGTCTTCTTGCAGGGAATGAAATGTGCCATCTTTGAAAATTTATCAACCACCACAAAAATTGAATCATGTCCCCGCTGAGTCCTCGGTAAACCAAGAACAAAGTCCATGCTGATATCCTCCCAAAGCTTCTCTGGTACAGGTAATGGCTGATACAACCCTGTATTCTGCTTCACTCCTTTTGCCATCTAACATACTCTGCAACTTTGTACAAACTTCTTCACATCTTGCTACAACTGTGGCCAATAATAATTCTCACTAACCAAACCAAAGGTTTTATCACGACCAAAATGTCCAGCCAATCCTCCGCTATGCTTCTCCTTGATGAGATTCTCCCTCATAGAACTTCGTGGAATGCACAACTGACTCCCTCTGAATAGCATATCATCCTGGATGATGAAATCCAACCATTTCGTCCTATCTAGAGTAACAGGTTCTGTACAAGCTTTCCAAGCTTCACCAAAATCAGGATCCTCTGGATATAAATTCTTGACTACTTTGAACCCAACCACTTCAATCTGCATTTCTGTCAGCAATAGTTGCCTTTTGTTAAGAGCATCTACAACCCTATTAGACTTTCCACTCCTGTGTTTCAAAATAAATGTATAACTCTGCAAAAACTTAACCCATTTCAAATGCATTTGATTCAATTTTTCTTGACTATTCAAATATTGCAAAGCTTGATGATCAGTATACAAAACAAATTCTTTTGGAAGTAGATAATGTCTCCACTTCTTTAATGCCTGAACTATAGCATAAAATTTTTGATCATAAATAGAATATTTCCTCTTGGCATCATTTAACTTATCACTGAAATAAGCAACAGGTTTACCTTCTTGGCTCATAACAGCTCTTATTGCAGTACCACTAGCATCACAATCTACTTGAAACACCTTATTAAAATCTGGAAGTGCTAAAACAGGTTACTCTGTAACTTTTTGTTTCAACAATTGAAAACTCTTTTCTGCCCCATTAGTCCACTTAAACTCTTTTCTATCCCCTCTCATTGTTTCAGTCAAGGGTCCACAAATACTGCAAAAATTCTTAAAAAATTTCTGTAAAAGCTAGCTAGACCATGAAAAGATCTTACCTCAGTAGCACTCCTTAGAGTAGGCCATTCAAGGATAGCCTGTACCTTCTCTGGGTCCATTTTTAGACCTTCTCCTGAAACTAAAAACCCCAAATACACCAACTCTTTCTTCACAAAACTGCACTTTTTCAAATTAATCAACAATTTCTCTTCTCTCAACTTCTCAAATACCATACAAATATGCATCATATGCTCATCTAATGTCTTACTAAAGATCAAAATATCATCTAGGTAAACAATGACAAACTTACCCAGAAATTTTTTCAGAACCTCGTTCATGAGCCGCACGAAAGTGCTCGGTGCATTGGTTAGCCCAAAAGGCATGACTAACCACTCATATAGTCTTTCCTTTGTCTTGAAGGCAGTTTTCCATTCATCTCCTTCTCTGATCTAAATCTAATGATATCCACTTTTCAGATCTATCTTTGAAAAATACACAGCTCCACTCAAACAGTCCATAATATCATCCATTCGTGGTAATGAAAACCTGTACTTGATTGTGATCTTGTTTATTGCCCTAGAATCTATACACATCTTCCATTCTCCATTCTTCTTTGGTGCTAATACCGCTGGTATAGCATAGGGACTCAGACTCTCACAGATCAATCCTTTCTATAACAACTTATGTACTTGTCTATTCAACTCCTCACTTTCTGTAGGTGTCATTCTGTGTGCTGCCTTGTTCAGCAAACTCACTCCTAGGATCAAGTCCATCTGATGACTGATCTTCCTTACTGGTGGTAATCCATCAGGCATGTTATCAGATACAATATCGTGAAACTCATTCAACAAATTTGCAACTTCTACAAGAACATCTTCTACTTCCTCTTTACCAGCTTTTGGAATTAAAGTAAAACATACATGCTCATGCCTCATACCATCTAGGAAATTTTTTCCATCAACAAAAGTTATCCTTGCATTACCACATACCTTTTCTTCAGTCTCCTTCAATGGTTTTAGCTTATGCCGCACTCCATTCTTTGTCAGGGAATAGATATTCGCACGACCATCATGTACAGCACATCTGTCAAACTGCCATGGTCTACCCAACAACATATGACATGCATCCATAGATATGATATCACACAATACCTCATCTTGGTATCTGCCAATCTTGAACTTCACCAGGAATTATTCATTGACCATGACCTTGTGGTCATCCTGTACCCAGGCAATCCGATATGGATGTGGGTGTTTCTGTCTCTTGAGCTTCAACTTTGTCACCATCTCTTCTAACACCAAATTGTCAGTGCTTCCACTATCAATAATCACATCACAACATTTACCTTCACACTTGCACCTAGTGCGAAACAGGCTCCTCCTTTGCTCAGGTTCATTCTCACCACTCAATAGGACTTTTCTATTAATCAACGTTTCTCCTCTTTTAGCATCTTCAGAATTTGATGATCTGGCATCTTCATCTACATGTGCAACTCTGGCCTGGCTTTCATTTCTCCTGTCTATTCTGCCTTAGCACTGAGGACATTCAAATGCCCTATGACCTTCTTCTCCACAGTGAAAACATGTTCCGCAGAAGCCACCTCTTCTAGATCCTTGTCCTCTTCCTCTTCCTCTCTGATCTCTATTATTCTAATCTTGGAAGTGATTGGAATTATTTCCTCGCTGATTCTAATTGCTACTGGCCTCATCCTTCTTTTTTGGATCTTCATTTCGGCCACCGTATGACCGTCCATGAGATCGTCCACCGCGACCTCTTCCGTTTTGTCTGCTCTCAAACTTCTTATTTAGCTTTTCCTCTACTTTTAGAGAAAACTGGTATGCCTCTTCAATACTATTCATTCGAACTAGATTTAGCTCCTCCTGAATGCTTGGCCTTAACCCATTAAGGTATCGGGCAACTTTCTCCTTATCAGCTTCTGCATGGCCTTTTTTGATGAGAAGTCGATAGAACTCCTCTGTATACTCCTAAATAGATCTTCCTAGTTGCTTCAAACTCTACATTTTCTTCAGTAGGTCAAGCTCATAATCAATAGGAATGAATTGTCACTTCAATTTATCCACCATCCGATCCCATCTTGTGATTTTATCTTTCCCTCTTCTATTTCGCTCCAACTGAATTTCTTGCCACCAGATCTTCGCATGACCTTTCAATCTGGCCTTCACAAATTTGACCCTATCAGGATCGTCAACATCTTCATACTCAAAATATTCCTCACATTCATTGATCTAGTCAATCAATTCCTCTGGGTTAAAATTTCTAGAAAATGTAGGAACCTCAATCTTAGGTCTTTTCCCAATCTTGGAAATGGCCCGAAAAAGTCTTTCTTGCTCCTGGTTCACAATTTTGGCTTCTCCTTCTTGATATTCTTCTTCGGCTTCATCCTCGCTTTCATCTCTGACATTAAAATTCATTCCTCTATGAATCGCTTCTTGCAATGCTCACACTTGTCTCTGCAGCTCTCTAACCTCAGGTGTCACAGCACCAGCTCTTCCGCCACGTTCTCTTCATGGAGGCATTTTCACGATGTGTGCAGAAACCCTAACCACGGTCCTGGTGTAAACTGCCTCACAGTCGGCAATCTGTTTATACACTCAAGAAAACCTACTCTGATACCGATTGATGAAGGGTACTCCCCTTAATACCACAAACACATAACAAAAATAGAGAAACAACAACAATATGCAAGAACAAAAAATTGGCTTCTTATTATCTCCACAAATATGGAATTACAAACTTTCAGAATTACAATATGCAAAGCCACATGGGCATTCCCTTACAATATTCTGTAGGACAAAGCCTCGAACTATTACCCAGATCTACTACCCAGAACTATTCTGAACTGCCTAAGACAATAATACAGCCTTCCTTATATAGGCAATTTTTCTACCGCCTAGGAAGGTTCCAGAATTTTAGCCAATAAGGCCGACCAAACTTAGAATTATTTATTTTACATTTTATTACATCATAGTCAGCTCAAGATAACCTTTGAAACCTGAACAGAAATTTTGAAAAAAATTATTTTCTGCCATTTCAGGTGGCCCAACTTCCGAAGACCATAAGTCATCACCAGTTGACCCGGTCGGCTATTATAACCCCATTTCAGAAATGCCACAAAGCATTCTATAGGCTGGACCGACAGAAGTGCACATCACCCAAATTTTCAACCTCATTCGGGGCCTCTAAAGCCTTCAAAATTGAGCTCAAAGTTTCTGTACCCTGTTGCCAATACCGAAAATCTTCAATATTTTCCAATATACACTTGACCTGGCAATGAAACTTTACTGGCAGACTTATATAAGAAAAATGACCCTCCAAGAAAGAAATCAGATCATTTTGAGCACATGCAAAAATTACCAAAAATAGTAACTTTCCATAAATAGCAGCTCTGCACAAAATAGCCCTTATTGAATATAAAAATATAAATATTTTTGGGTGATGCAAGATTGCTCTTACACCCAAGATGCTCCTGCATCAAAAACTCGAGGTAATTTGAGAAGTGACCCTGTCACGACTTAGGTGTGTAGAGGAAAACTAAGATGGCTAACCTCCTCCTTTGTCAGCCATGATGAATCTTCAACAGGTCATCCTTTCCAGTTGACCAGATATTCTTCATATGCCCTGTTTCTTGTACTTTCGCCAACACGACTATCTAGTATATCTTCGATCTCCTTAGTGTCTGGACTAGTTTCTGGAATACTCCACTGTACTGCTGTGATCGCATCTTCAACACCTCTTTCATGATACTTTGTCAGATCTGAAATGTTAAACACTGGTGAAATATTTAGCTCAATAGGCAATTCTACCTCATATGAGTTTCCTGAATCATGCTTCTTCAGTATCTTACATGGCCCAAACTTCTTCATTTTCAGCTTGTTATACTTACCAACCGAAAATCACTCCTTCCACAAATGAACCATGACTTCATCACCAACCTGAAATTCCTTATACCTCCTTTTCTCATCTACCTTAGCCTTATACTGTGCGTTCATCTTGGTAATATGCTTCCTCACCTTCCCATGGATGTTCTTCAAGTGTTCTACAAAATCTTCAGCTTCAGCACTACTTATTTCTCATTTATCTATCTTCCTCAATTTAGATGCATTTCTTGGACTACTTCCATATACAATCTAGAATTGTGATTTACCAGTGCTCCTATTGATAGAATTATTGTATGCAAATTCTGCCTGGGGTAAAATCAAATCCCATCTTGTTGGCTTATCTCCAACCAAACATCTCAGCAAATTTCCCAAACTCCTATTCACCACCTCTATCTATCCATCAGTCTATGGATGATGTGATGAATTGAACTTCAAATCTGTCTTCAACTTCTTCCATAATGTATGCCAGAAATATCCAACAAACTTAGTGTCCCAATCTAAAACTATGGTCTTCGGCAAACCATGAAGTCTCACTACTTCTCTGAAAAACAATTCCTCTATATGAACAGCATCATTAGTCTTCTTGCAGGGAATGAAATGTGCCATTTTTGAAAATATGTCAACCACCACAAAAATTGAATCATGTCCCCGCTGAGTCCTCGGTAAACCAAGAACAAAGTCCATGCTGATATCCTCCCAAGGCTTCTCTGGTATGCTTCTCCTTGATAGATTCTCCTTCATAGAACTTCGTGGAATGCACAACTGACTCCCTCTCAATAGCATATCATCCTAGATGATGAAATCTAACCATTTCGTCCTGTCTAGAGTAACAGGTTCTGTACAAGCTTTCCAAGCTTCACCAAAATCAAGATCCTATGGATACAAATTCTTGAGTTCCTTGAACCCAACCACTTCAATCTACATTTCTGTCAGCAATAGTTGCCTTCTGCTAAGAGCATCTACAACCTTATTAGACTTTTCACTCCTGTGTTTCAAAACAAATGTATAACTCTGCAAAAACTCAACCCATTTCAAATGCCTTTGATTCAATTTTCTTTGACTATTCAAATATTGCAAAGCTTGATGATCAGTATACAAAACAAACTCTTTAGGAAGTAGATAATGTCTCCACTTGTTTAATGCCTGAACTATAGCATAAAATTCTTGATCATAAACAGAATATTTCCTCTTGGCATCATTTAACTTCTCGATGAAATAAGCAACAGGTTTACCTTTTTGGCTCATAACAGCTCCTATTGCAGTACCACTAGCATCACAATCTACTTGAAACACCTTATTAAAATCTGGAAGTGCTAAAACAAGTTACTCTGTAACTTTTTGTTTCAACAATTGAAAACTCTTTTATGCCCCATTAGTCCACTTAAACTCTTTTCTATCCCCTCTCATTGTTTCAGTCAAGGGTCCACAAATACTGCTCAAATTTTTGATAAATTTTTTGTAAAAGCTAGCTAGACCATGAAAAGATCTTACCTCAGTAGCACTCCTTGGAGTAGGCCATTCAAGGATAGCCTGTACCTTCTCTGGGTCCATTTTTAGACCTTCTCCTGAAACTACAAGCCCCAAATACACTAACTCTTTCTTCACAAAACTACACTTTTTCAAATTAATCAACAATTTCTCTTCTCTCAACTTCTCAAATACCATACGAATATGCATCATATGCTCATCCAATGTCTTACTAAAGATCAAAATATCATCTAGGTAAACAATGATAAACTTACCCAGAAATTCTTTCAGAACCTCGTTCATGAGCCCCATGAAAGTGCTCGGTGCATTGGTTAGCCCAAAAGGCATGACTAGCCACTTATATAGTCCTTCCTTTGTCTTGAAGACAGTCTTTCATTCATCTACTTCTCTAATCCGAATCTGATGATATCCACTTTTTAGATCTATCTTTGAAAAATACACAGCTCCACTCAAATAGTCCATAATATCATTCATTCGTGGCAATAGAAACCTGTACTTGATTGTGATCTTGTTTATTGCCCTAGAATCTATACACATCCTCCATTCTCCATTCTTCTTTGGTGCTAATACTGCTGGTATAGCACAGGGACTCAGACTCTCACGGATCAATCCTTTCTATAACAACTCATGTACTTGTCTATTCAACTCCTCACTTTCTACAAGTGTCATTCTGTGTGCTGCCTTGTTCGGCAAACTCGCTCCTAGGATCAAGTCCATCTGATGACTGATCTTCCTGACTGGTGGTAATCCATCAGGCACATTATCGGATACAATATCTTAAAACTCATTCAACAAATCTGCAACTTCTACAAGAACATCTTCTACTTTCTCTTTACCAGCTTTTGGAATTAAAGTAAAACATACATGCTCATGCCTCATACCATCTAAAAAATTTCTTCCATCAACAAAAGTTATCCTTGCATTACCACATACCTTTTCTTCAGTCTCTTTCAATAGTTTTAGCTTATGCCGCACTCCATCCTTTGTCAGGGAATAGGTATTCGCACGACCATCATGTACAGTACATCTATCAAACTGCCATGGTCTACCCAACAACATATATAATGCATCCATAGATATGATATCACACAATACTTCATCTTGGTATCCACCAATCTTGAACTTCACCAGGCATTGTTCATTGACCATGACCTTGTGGTCATCCTGTACCCAGGCAATCCGATATGGATGTGAGTGTTTCTGTCTCTTGAGCTTCAACTTTGTCACCATCTTTTCTGACACCAAATTGTCAATGCTTCCACTATCAATAATCACATCACAACATTTACCTTCACACTTGCACCTGGTGTGAAATAGGCTCCTCTTTTGCTCAGGTTCATTCTCACCACTCAACAGGACTCTTCTGTTAATCAACATTTTTCCTTTTTCAGCATCTTTAGAATTTGATGATCTGGCATCTTCATCTACATGTGCAACTCTGGCCTAGCCTTTATTTCTCCTCTTTGTTCTACCTTGGTGCTGAGGATATTCAAATGCCCTATAACTTTCTTCTCCACAGTGAAAACATGTTCCCCGGAAGCCACCTCTTCCAAATCATTGTTCTCTTCCTCTTCCTCTCTGATCTCTATTATTCTGATCCTAGAAGCGATTGGAATTATTTCCTCACTGATTCTGACTACTACTGGCCTCATCCTTCTTTTTCAGATCTTCATTTCGGCCACCGTATGACCATCCACCAGATCGTCCACCATGACCTCTTCTATTTTGTCTGCTCTCAAACTTCTTGTTCAGCTTTTCCTCTACTTTTAGGGCAAACTAGTATGCCTCTTCAATACTGTTCATTCGAACCAGATTTAGCTCCTCTTGAATACTTGGCCTTAACCCATTAAGGTATCGGGCAACTTTCTCCTTATTAGCTTCTGCATGGTCTGTTCTGATGAGAAGTCGATAGAACTCCTCTGTATACTCCTGAACAGATCTTCCCGCTTGCTTCAAACTCAGCATTTTCTTCAGTAGGTCAAGCTCATAATCAATAGGAATGAACTGTTACTTCAATTTATCCACCATCCGATCCCATCTTGTGATTTTATCTTTCATTCTTCTATTTCGCTCCAACTGAATTTCTTGCCACCAGATCTTCGCATGACCTTTCAATCTAGCCTTCGCAAATTTGACCGTATTAGGATCGTCAACATCTTCGTACTCGAAATATTCCTCACATTCATTGATCCAGTCAATCAATTCTTCTGGGTTAAGATTTCCAGAAAATGTAGGAACCTCAATCTTAGGTCTTTTCCCAATCTTGGAAATGGCTAGAAAAAGTCTTTCTTCCTCCTAGCTCATAATTTTGGCTTCTCCTTCTTGATATTCTTCTTCAGCTTCATCCTCGCTTTCGTCTCTAACATTAAGATTCATTCCTCTACGAATCTCTTCTTGCAATCCTCGCACTTGTCTCTGTAGCTCTCTAACCTCAGGTGTCACAACACCAGCTCTTCCGCCACGTTCTCTTCATGGAGGCATTTTCACGATGTGCACTGAAACCCTAACCACGGTCCTGGTGCAAACTGCCTCACAGTCGGCGATCTGTTTACACACTCAAGAAAACCTGCTCTAACACCACTTAATGAAAGGTACTCCCCTTAATACCACAAACACATAACAGAAATAGAGAAACAACAACAATATGCAAGAACAGAAAATTGGCTTCTTATTATCTCCACAAATGTGGAATTACAAACTTTCAGAATTACAATATGCAAAGCCACATGGGCATTCCCTTACAATATTCTATATGACAAAGCCTCGAACTATTACCCAGATCTACTACCCAGAACTATTCTGAACTACCTAAGACAATAATACAGTCTTCCTTATATAGGCAATTTTGCCACCGCCTGGGAAGGTTCTAAAATTTTAGCCAATAAGGCCAACCAAACTTAGATTTATTTATTCTACATTTTATTACATCATAGTCGGCTCCAGATAACCTTTGAAATCTGAACAGAAATTTTAAAGAAAATTATTTTCTGCCATTTCAGGTGGCCCAACTTTCGAAGACCATAAGTCATCACCAGTTGACCCGGTCGGCTATTATAACCCCATTTCAAAAATGCCACGAAGTGCTCTACAGGCTTTACCCGCACAAACGCCCGTCACCCAAATTTTTGACCTCATCCGGGGCCTCTAAAGCCTTCAAAATTAAGCTCAAAGTTTTTGTACCCTGCTGCCAATACTGAAAATCTTCAATATCTTCCAATATACACTTGACATGGCAATGAAACTTTACTGGCAGACTTATATGACCAAAATGAACCTCCAAGAAAGAAATCAGATCATTTTGAGCACATGCAAAAATTACCAAAAATAGTAACTTTCCATAAATAGTAGCTCTACACAAAATAGCCCTTATTAAATACAAAAACATAAATATTTTTGGATGATGCAAGATTGCTCTTACACCCAGGATGCTCCTGCATCAGACACCCGGGGTAATTTGAGAAATGACCCTGTCACGACTCAGGTGTGTAGAGGAAAACTAAGACGGCTAACCTCCTCCTTTGTCAGCCATGATGAATCTTCAACAGCTCATCCTTTCCACTTGACTAGATATTTTTCATATGCCATTTTTCTTGTGCTTCTGCCAACACGACTGTCTAGTATATCTTCGATCTCCTTAGTGTCTGAACTAGTTGCTAGAATACTCCATTGTGCTGCTATGATCGCATCTTCAACACCTCCTTCATGATACTCTGTCAGATCTAAAATGTTAAACACTGGTGAAATATTTATCTCATTAGGAAATTCTACCTCATATGTGTTTCTTGAATCATGCTTCTTCAGTATCTTACATGGCCCAAACTTCTTCATTTTTAGCTTGTTATATGTACCAACCGGAAATCGCTCCTTCCGCAAATGAACCATGACTTCATCACCAACCTGAAATTCTTTATACCTCATTTTCTCATCTACCTTAGCCTTATACTGTGCGTTCATCTTGGTAATATGCTTCCTCACCTCCCCATGGATGTTCTTCAAGTGTTCTACAAAATCTTCAGCTTCAGCACTACTTATTTCTCCTTTATCTATCTTCCTCAATTCAGATGCATTTCTTGGACTACTTCCATATACAATCTGGAATGGTAATTTACCAGTGCTCCTATTGATAGAATTATTGTATGCAAATTTTGCCTGTGGTAAAATCAAATCCCATCCTGTTGGCTTATCTCCAACCAAACATCTCAGTAAATTTTCCAAATTCCTATTCACCACCTCTGTCTGTCCATCAGTCTGTGGATGATGTGATGAACTGAACTTCAAATCTATCTTCAACTTCTTCCATAATGTACGCCAGAAATATCCAACAAACTTAGTGTCCCGATATGAATCTATGGTCTTTGGCAAACCATGAAGTCTCACTACTTCTCTCAAAAATAATTCTGCTAAATGAACAGCATCATTAGTCTTCTTGCAGGGAATGAAATGTGTCATCTTTGAAAATCTATCAACCACCACAAAAATCAAATCATGTCCCCGCTGAGTCCTCGATAAACCAAGAACAAAGTCCATGCTGATATCCTCCCAAGGCTTCTCTGGTATAGGTAATGGCTGATACAACCCTGTATTCTGCTTCACTCCTTTCACCATCTGACATACTCTGCAACTCTGTACAAACTTCTTCACATCTTGCTACAACTGTGGCCAATAATAATTCTCACTAACCAAACCAAGGGTTTTATCATGACCAAAATGTCCAGCCAATCCTCTGCTATGCTTCTCCTTGATGAGATTCTCCTTCATAGAACTTCATGGAATGCACAACTGACTTCCTCTGAATAGCATATCATCCTGGATGATGAAATCCAACCATTTCATCCTGTCTATAGTAACAGGGTCTGTACAAGCTTTCCAAGCTTCACCGAAATCAGGATCCTCTGGATACAAATTCTTGAGTTCATTGAACCCAACAACTTCAATCTACATTTCTATCAGGAATAGTTGCCTTCTGCTAAGAGCATCTGCAACCCTATTAGACTTTCCACTCCTGTGTTTCAAAATAAATGTATAACTCTGCAAAAATTCAACCCATTTCAAATACCTTTGGCTCAATTTTTCTTGACTATTCAAATATTGCAAAGCTTGATGATCAGTATACAAAACAAACTCCTTAGGAAGTAGATAATGTCTCCACTTCTTTAATGCCTGAACTATAGTATAAAATTCTTGATCATAAATAGAATATTTCCTCTTGGCATCATTTAACTTCTCGCTGAAATAAGCAACAGATTTACCTTCTTGGCTCATAACAGCTTCTATTGCAGTACCACTAGCATCACAATCTACTTGAAACACCTTATTAAAATCTGGAAGTGCTAAAATAGGTTTCTTTGTAACTTTTTGTTTCAACAATTGAAAACTCTTTTCTGGCCTATTAGTCCACTTAAACTCTTTTCTATCCCCTTTCATTGTTTCAGTCAAGGGTCCACAAATACTGCTAAAATTTTTGATAAGCTTTCTGTAAAAGCTAGCTAGACCATGAAAAGATCTTACCTCAGTCCTTGGAGTAGGCCATTTAAGGATAGCCTGTACCTTCTCTGGGTCTATTTTTAGACCTTCTCCTGAAACTACAAACCCCAAATACACCAACTCTTTCTTCATAAAATTGCACTTTTTCAAATTAATCAACAATTTCTCTTCTCTCAACTTTTCAAATACCATATGAATATGCATCATATGCTCAGCCAATGTCTTACTAAAGATCAAAATATCATCTAGGTAAACAATGACAAACTTACCCAGAAATTCTTTCAGAACCTCGTTCATGAGCTGCATGAAAGTGCTCGGTGCATTGGTTAGCCCAAAAGGCATGACTAACCACTCATATAGTCTTTCCTTTGTCTTGAAGGCAGTCTTCCATTCATCTCCTTCTCTGATCCGAATCTGATGATATCCACTTTTCAGATCTATCTTTGAAAAATACACAGCTCCACTCAAATAGTCCATAATATCATCCATTCGTGGCAATGGAAACCTATACTTGATTGTGATCTTATTTATTGCCCTAGAATCTATACACATCCTCCATTCTCCATTCTTCTTTGGTGCTAATACCACTGGTACAGCACAGGGACTCAAACTCTCACGAATCAATCCTTTTTGTAACAACTCATGTACTTGTCTATTCAACTGATGAAGGGTGCTCCCCTTAATACCACAAACACATAACAGACATAGAGAAACAACAACAATAATATGCAAGAACAGAAAATTGGCTTCTTATTATCTCCACAAATGTGGAATTACAAATTTTCAGAATTACAACATGCAAAGACACATGGGCATTCCCTTACAATATTCTGTAGGACAAAGCCTCGAATCAATACCCAGATCTACTACCCAGAACTATTCTGAACTGCCTAAGACAATAATACAGCCTTCCTTATATAGGCAATTTTTCCACCGCCTGGGAAGGTTCCAGAATTTTTTTTAGCCAATAAGGCCGACCAAACTTAAAATTATTTTATTTTACATTTTATTACATCATAGTCGGCTCAAGATAACCTTTGAAACCCGAACATAAATTTTGAAAAAAATTATTTTTCGCCATTTCAGGTGGCCCAACTTCCGAAGACCATAAGTCATCACGAGTTGACCCGCTCGGCTACTATAACCCCATTTCGGAAACGCCACGAAGCACTCTACAGGCTTGACCCACGCAAGCACCCGTCACCCAAATTTTTGACCTCATTCGGGGCCTCTAAAGCTTTCAAAACTGAGTTCAAAGTTTCTGTACCCTGCTGCCAATACCGAAAATCTTCAATATCTTCCAATATACACTTGATCTGGCAATGAAACTTTACTGGCAGACTTATATGACCAAAATGAACCTCCAAGAAAGAAATCAGATCATTCTGAGCACATACAAAAATTATCAAAAATAGTAACTTTCCATAAATAGTAGCTCTGCACAAAATAGCCCTTATTGAATAAAAAAAATAGAAATATTTTTGGGTGATGCAAGATTGCTCTTACACCCAGGATGCTCCTGCATCAGACACCTGGGGTAATTTGAGAAGTGACCCTGTCACGACTCAGGTGTGCAGAGGAAAACCAAGACGGTGAATCTCCTCCTTTGTTAGCCATGATGAATCTTCAACAGGTCGTCCTTTCCATTTGACCAAATATTTTTCATATGTCCTATTCCTTGTGCTTCTGCCAACACGACTGTCCAGTATGTCTTCAATCTCCTTGATATCTGAACTGGTTGCTGGAATATTCCACTGTGCTGCTGCAACCTCATCTCCAACACCTCCTTCATGATACTCTGTCAAATCTGAAATGTTAAACACTGGTGAAATATTCAGCTCACTAGGCAATTCTACCTCATATGCATTTCCTGAATCATGCTTCTTCAATATCTTACATGGTCCAAACTTTTTCATTTTCAACTTGTTATATGTACCAACTGGAAACTGCTCCTTCCGCAAATGAACCATGACTTCATCTCCAACCTGAAATTCCTTATGCCTCCTTTTCTCATCTGCCTTAGCCTTATACTGTGCGTTCATCTTGTTAATATGTTTCCTCACCTCCTCATGGATGTTCTTCAAGTGTTCTGCAAAATCTTCAGCTCCAGCACTACTTATTTCTCCTTTATCTATCTTTCTCAATTCAGATGCATTTCTTGGACTACTTCCATATACAATCTGGAATGGTGATTTACCAGTGCTCCTGTTGACAAAATTATTGTATGCAAATTCTGCCTATGGTAAAATCAAATCCCATCCTGTTGGCTTATCTCCAACCAAACATCTCAGCAAATTTCCCAAACTCCTATTCACCACCTCTGTCTGTCCATCAGTCTGGGGATGATGTGATGAACTAAACTTCAAATCTATCTTCAACTTCTTCCACAATGTACGCCAGAAATATCCAACAAACTTAGTGTCCCGATCTGAAACTATGGTCTTTGGCAAACCATGAAGTCTCACTACTTCTCTGAAAAACAATTCTGCTACATGAACAGCATCATTAGTCTTCTTGCAGGGAATGAAATGTGCCATCTTTGAAAATCTATCAACCACCACAAAAATTGAATCGTGTCCCCGCTGTGTCCTCGGTAAACCAAGAACAAAGTCCATGCTGATATCCTCCCAAGGCTTCTCTGGTACGGGTAATGGCTGATACAACCCTGTATTTTGCTTCACTCCTTTCGCCATCTGACATACTCTGCAACTCTGTACAAACTTCTTCACATCTTGCTGTAATTGTGGCCAATAATAATTTTCACTAACCAAAGAAAGGGTTTTGTCACGACCAAAATGTCCAGCCAATCCTCCGCTATGCTTCTCCTTGATGAGATTCTCCCTCATAGAACTTCGTGGAATGCACAACTGACTTCCTCTGAATAGCATATCATCCTGGATGATGAAATCCAACCATTTTGTCCTGTCTAGAGTAACAGGTTCTGTACAAGCTTTTCAAGCTTCACCAAAATCAGGATCCTCTGGATATAAATTTTTGAGTTTTTTGAACCCAACCACTTCAATCTGCATTTCTGTCAGCAGTAGTTGCCTTCTACTAAGAGCATCTGCAACCCTATTAGACTTTCCACTCCTGTGTTTCAAAACAAATGTATAACTCTGCAAAAACTCAACCCATTTCAAATGCCTCTGATTCAACTTTCCTTGACTATTCAAATATTGCAAAGCTTGATGATCAGTATACAAAACAAACTCTTTAGGAAGCAAATAGTGTCTCCACTTCTTTAATGCCTGAACTATAGCATAAAATTCCTGATCATAAACAGAATATTTCCTCTTGGCATCATTTAACTTCTCACTGAAATAAGCAACAGGTTTACCTTCTTGGCTTATAACAGCTCCTATTGCAGTACCACTAGCATCACAATCTACTTGAAACACCTTATTAAAATCTGGAAGTGCTAAAACTGGTTGTTCTGTAACTTTTTGTTTCAACAATTAAAAACTTTTTTCTGCCCCATTAGTCCACTTAAACTCTTCTATCCCCTCTCATTGTTTCAGTCAAGGGTCCACAAATACTGCTAAAATTTCTGATAAACTTTCTGTAAAAGCTAGCTAGACCATGAAAAGATCTTACCTCAGTAGCACTCCTTGGAGTAGGCCATTCAAGGATAGCCTGTACCTTCTCTGGGTCCATTTTTAGACCTTCTGCTAAAACTACAAATCTCAAATACACTAACTCTTTCTTCACAAAACTGCACTTCTTCAAATTAATCAACAATTTCTCCTCTCTCAGCTTCTCAAATACCATATGAATATGCATCATATGCTCCTCCAATGTCTTACTAAAGATCAGAATATCATCTAGGTAAACAATGACAAACTTACCCAGAAATTCTTTCAGAACCTCGTTCATGAGCCGCATGAAAGTGCTCGGTGCATTGGTTAGCCCAAAAGGCATGACTAACCACTCATACAGTCCTTCCTTTGTCTTGAAGGCAGTCTTCCATTCATCTCCCTCCCTGATCCGAATCTGATGATATCCACTTTTCAGATCTATCTTTGAAAAATACAAAGCTCCACTCAAACAATCTATAATATCATCCATTCGTGGCAATGGAAACCTGTACTTGATTGTGATCTTGTTTATTGCCCTAGAATCTGTACACATCCTCCATTCTCCATTCTTCTTTAGTGCTAATACTGCTGGTACAGCACAGGGACTCAGACTCTCACGGATCAATCCTTTCTGTAACAACTCATGTACTTGTCTGTTCAACTCCTCACTTTCTGCAGGTGTCATTCTGTGTGCTGCCTTATTCGGCAAACTCGCTCCTGGGGTCAAGTCCATCTGATGACTAATCTTCCTGACTGGTGGTAATCCATCAGGCACGTTATCGGATACAATATCCTGAAACTCATTCAACAAATTTGCAACTTCTACAGGAACATCTTCTACTTCCTCTTTACCAGCTTTTGGAATTAAAGCAAAACATACATGCTCATGCCTCATACCATCTAAGAAATTTCTTCCATCAACAAAAGTTATCCTTGGAGTACCACATACCTTTTCTTTGGTCTCCTTCAATGGTTTTAACTTATGTCGCACTCCATCCTTTGTCAAGGAATAGGTATTTGCACGACCATCATGTATAGCACATCTGTCAAACTACCATGGTCTACCCAACAACATATGACATGCATCCATAGATATGATATCACACAATACCTCATCTTGGTATCCGCCAACCTTGAACTTTACTAGGCATTGTTCATTGACCATGACCTTGTGGTCATCCTGTACCCAGGCAATCCGATATGGATGTGGGTGTTTCTGTCTCTTGAGCTTCAACTTTGTCACCATCTCTTCTGACACCAAATTGTCAGTGCTTCCACTATCAATAATCACGTCACAACATTTACCTTCACACTTGCACCTGGTGCGAAACAGGCTCCTCCTTTGCTCAGGTTCATTCTCACCACTCAACAGGACTCTTCTGTTAATCAACGTTTCTCCTCTTTCAGCATCTTCAGAATTTGATGATCTGGCATCTTCATCTACATGTGCAACTCTGGCCTGGCCTTCATTTCTCCTGTCTGTCCTGCCTTGGCGCTGAGGACATTCAAATGCCCTATGACCTTCTTCTCCACAGTGAAAACATGTTCCACGGAAGCCACCTCTTCCAGATCCTTGTCCTCCTCCTCTTCCTCTCTGATCTCTATTATTCTGATCCTGGAAGCGATTGGAATTATTTCCTCACTGATTCTGACTGCTACTGGCCTCATCCTTCTTTTTCGGATCTTCATTTCGGCCACCATATGATCGTCCACCAGATCGTCCACCGTGACCTCTTCCGTTTTGTCTGCTCTCAAACTTCTTGTTCAGCTTTTCCTCTACTTTTAGGGCAAACTGGTATGCCTCTTCAATACTGCTCATTCGAACCAGATTCAGCTCCTCCTGAATACTTGGCCTTAACCCATTAAGGTATCGGGCAACTTTCTCCTTATCAGCTTCTGCATGGCCTGTTCTGATGAGAAGTCGATAGAACTCCTCTGTATACTCCTGGACAGATCTTCCTGCTTGCTTCAAACTCTACATTTTCTTCAGTAGGTCAAGCTCATAATCAACAGGAATGAACTGTCGCTTCAATTTATCCACCATCCGATCTCATCTCGTGATTTTCTCCTTTCCCCTTCTATTTCGCTCCAACTGAATCTCTTGCCACCATATCTTCGCATGACCTTTCAATCTGGCCTTCGCAAATTTGACCCTATTAGGATCTTCAACATCTTCATACTCAAAATATTCCTCGCATTCATTGATCCAGTCGATCAATTCCTCTGGGTTAAGATTTCTAAAAAATGCAGGAACCTCAATCTTAGGTCTTTTCCCAATCTTGGAAATCGCTCGAAAAAGTCTTTCTTCCTCCTGGTTCACAATTTCAACTTCTCCTCCTTGATATTCTTCTTCGGCTTCATCCTCACTTTCATCTCTGACATTAAGATTCATTCCTCTACGAATCTCTTCTTGCAATGCTCGCACTTGTCTCTGCAACTCTCTAACCTCAGGTGTCACAACACCAAGTCTTCCGCCACGTTCTCTTCGTGGAGGCATTTTCGTGATGCGCACTGAAACCCTAACCACGGTCCTGGTGCAAACTGCCTCATAGTCGGCGATCTGTTTACACACTCAAGAAAACCTACTCTGATACCACTTGATGAAGGGTGCTCCCCTTAATACCACAAACACATAACAGACATAGAGAAACAACAACAATAATATGCAAGAACAGAAAATTGGCTTCTTATTATCTCCACAAATGTGGAATTACAAATTTTCAGAATTACAACATGCAAAGACACATGGGCATTCCCTTACAATATTCTGTAGGACAAAGCCTCGAATCAATACGCAGATCTACTACCCAGAACTATTCTGAATTGCCTAAGACAATAATACAGCCTTCCTTATATAGGCAATTTTTCCACCGCCTGGGAAGGTTCCAGAATTTTTTTTAACCAATAAGGCCGACCAAACTTAGAATTATTTTATTTTACATTTTATTACATCATAGTCGGCTCAAGATAACCTTTGAAACTCGAACAGAAATTTTGAAGAAAATTATTTTTCGCCATTTCAGGTGGCCCAACTTCCGAAGACCATAAGTCATCACGAGTTGACCCGCTCGGCTACTATAACCCCATTTCGGAAACGCCACGAAGTGCTCTACAGGCTTGACCAGCGCAAGTACCTGTCACCCAAATTTTTGACCTCATCCGGGGCCTCTAAAGCCTTCAAAACTGAGTTCAAAGTTTCTGTACCCTGCTGCCAATACCGAAAATCTTCAATATCTTCCAATATACACTTGATCTGGCAATGAAACTTTACTGGCAGACTTATATGACCAAAATGAACCTCCAAGAAAGAAATCAGATCATTCTGATCACATACAAAAATTACCAAAAATAGTAACTTTCCATAAATAGTAGCTCTGCACAAAATAGCCCTTATTGAATTAAAAAAATAGAAATATTTTTGGGTGATGCAAGATTGCTCTTACACCCAGGATGCTCCTGCATCATCAACTCCTCACTTTCTATAGGTGTCATTCTATGTGCTGCCTTGTTCGGCAAACTCGCTCCTAGGATCAAGTCCATCTGATGACTGATCTTCCTTACTGGTGGTAATCCATCAGGCATGTTATCGGATACAATATCATGAAACTCATTCAACAAATCTGCAACTTCTACAGGAACATCTTCTACTTCCTCTTTACCAGCTTTTGGAATTTAAGAGAAACATACATGCTCATGCCTCATACCATCTAGGAAATTTCTTTCATCAAAAAAAGTTATCCTTGCATTACCACATACCTTTTCTTCAGTCTCCTTCAATGGTTTTAGCTTATGCCGCACTCCATCCTTTGTTAGGGAATAGGTATACGCACGACCATCATGTACAACACATCTGTCAAACTGCCATGGTCTACCCAACAACATATGACATGCATCCATAGATATGATATCACACAATACCTCATCTTGGTATCCGCTAATCTTGAACTTCACTAGGCATTGTTCATTGACTATGACCTTGTGGTCATCCTGTACCCAGGCAATCCGATATGGATGTGGGTGTTTTTGTCTCTTGAGCTTCAACTTTGTCACCATCTTTTCTAACACCAAATTGTCAGTGCTTCCACTATCAATAATCACATCACAACATTTACCTTCACACTTGCACCTGGTGTGAAACAGGCTCCTCTTTTGCTCAGGTTCATTCTCACCACTCAACAGGACTCTTCTGTTAATCAACGTTTCTCCTCTTTCAGTATCTTCAAAATTTGATGATCTGGCATCTTCATCTACATGTGCAACTCTGGCCTGGCCTTCATTTCTCATGTCTGTTCTGCCTTGGTGCTGAGGACATTCAAATGCCCTATGACCTTCTTCTCCACAGTGAAAACATGTTCCGCGGAAGCCACCTCATCCAGATCCTTGTCCTCTTCCTCTTCCTCTCTGATCTCTATTATTCTGATCTTGGAAGTGATTAGAATTATTTCCTCGCTGATTCTGACTGCTACTGGCCTCATCCTTCTTTTTTGGATCTTCATTTCGGCCACCGTATGACTGTCCACCAGATCGTCCACCGCGACCTCTTCTGTTTTGTCTGCTCTCAAACTTCTTGTTCAATTTTTCCTCTACTTTTAGGGCAAACTAGTATGCCTCTTCAATATTGTTCATTCGAACCAGATTTAGCTCCTCCTGAATGCTTGGCCTTAACCCATTAAGGTATCGGGCAACTTTCTCCTTATCAGCTTCTGCATGGCCTGTTTTGATGAGAAGTCGATAGAACTCCTCTATATACTCCTGAACAGATCTTCCTGCTTGCTTCAAACTCTACATTTTCTTCAGTAGGTCAAGCTCATAATCAATAGGAATGAACTGTCGCTTCAATTTATCCACCATCCGATCCCATCTTGTGATTTTATCTTTCCCTCTTCTATTTCGCTCCAACTGAATTTCTTGCCACCAGATCTTCGCATGACCTTTCAATCTGGCCTTCACGAATTTGACCCTATCAGGATCGTCAACATCTTTGTACTCAAAATATTCCTCACATTCATTTATCCAGTCAATCAATTCCTCTGGGTTAAGATTTTTAGAAAATGTAGGAACCTCAATCTTAGGTCTTTTCCCAATCTTGGAAATGGCCCGAAAAAATCTTTCTTCCTCCTGGTTCACAATTTCGGCTTCTCCTTCTTGATATTCTTCTTCGGCTTCATCCTCTCTTTCATCTTAGACATTAAGATTCATTCCTCTACGAATCTCTTTTTGCAATGCTCACACTTGTCTCTGTAGCTCTCTAACCTCAGGTGTCAGAGCACCAGCTCTTCCGCCACGTTCTCTTCGTGGAGGCATTTTCATGATGTGCGCTGAAACCCTAACCACGGTCCTGGTGCAAACTGCCTCACAGTCGGTGATCTATTTACACACTCAAGAAAACCTGCTCTGATACCACTTGATGAAGGGTACTCCCCTTAATACCACAAACACATAACAGAAATAGAGAAACAACAACAATATGCAAGAACAGAAAATTGGCTTTTTATTATCTCCACAAATGTGGAATTACAAACTTTCAGAATTACAATATGCAAAGCCACATGGGCATTCTCTTACAATATTCTGTAGGAAAAAGCCTCAAACTATTACCCAGATCTACTACCCAGAACTATTCTGAACTACCTAAGACAATAATACAGCCTTCCTTATATAGGCAATTTTTCCACCGCTTGGGAAGGTTCCAAAATTTTAGCCAATAAGGCCGACCAAACTTAGAATTATTTATTTTACATTTTATTACATCATAGTCAGCTCAAGATAACTTTTGAAACCCGAACAAAAATTTTGAAGAAAATTATTTTCTGCCATTTCAGGTGGCCCAACTTCCGAAGACCATAAGTCATCACCAGTTGACCCGGTCGGCTATTATAACCCCATTTTAAAAAGGCCACAAAGTGCTCTACAGTCTTGACCCACACAAGAGCCCATCACCCAAATTTTTGACCTCATTCAGGGCCTCTAAAGCCTTCAAAACTAAGCTCAAAGTTTCTGTACCCTGCTGCCAATACCGAAAATCTTCAATATCTTCCAATATACACTTGACCTGGCAATGAAACTTTACTGGCTGACTTATATGACTAAAATGAACCTCCAAGAAAGAAATCAGATCATTCTGAGCACATGCAAAAATTACCAAAAATAGTAACTTTCCATAAATAGCAGCTCTACACAAAATAGTCCTTATTGAATACAAAAACATAAATATTTTTGGGTGATGCAAGATTGCTCTTACACCCAGGATACTCCTGCATCATTAAATATTCATCATATTTAATTAATCAAAATTAGGATAAATGAGATTCATCGCCAAATAATTATTAAATTAAAGATAATTAAATTAGGATAAAATAGGAATATTTTAAGGAATATTCTCTGATGTAGAATTAAGATAAAATCAATTAAGATTTCGATGACTTGATGTGCAGATGTGCCTTAGATTAGGAATTTTGATGTTGATTTCGATCGATTTATCGATTTAAGAGGTTAATGAACCTATAGCCCATTTTTGGGGTATTACATTAGGTCTAATTAGTCTTATCTAGATCTTATTAGTCTTAATTAGTCTTATCTAGGTCTTATTAGGTATAATTAGTGTTATCTAAGTTTTATGTACATACACCTGTTAACATAAAAGTCTATCTATACACATGTACATGCATGTATACATACATATATACATGCACATGTATGTATATGTGTGTGTGTGTGTGTGTGTGCGTGCATGTATATGTATGTATATATAGGTATGTGCATGTATGCATGTATGCATGTGTGTGTGTGTGTGTGTGTATATATATATATATGCACATGTGTGTGTGTGTGTATATATATATGCATACATTCACATGTATATATATATATATATATATACATATATATACATACATACATATATATATATATATATATATATATATATATATATATATATATATATATATATATTGTATGCATATATATATATATATATATATATATAATAATGAAAAATCTATATATAATATATACACATGTGCATATATATATGCATATATACACATGTATATATGCATATATACATGTGTATATATGCATATATATACACATGTATACATGTATATATGCACATACATACATACATACATACATACATACATACATACATACATACATACATACATACATACATACATACATACATACATACATACATATATATATATATATATATATATATATATATATATATATATATATATATATATATATATATATATATATATATATATGTGTGTGTGTGTGTGTCCATGTATGCATATATACACATGCATATATGCATATATACTATTTATGCATCTATCAAAAACTGAAAATAAGAAAAATGAAATATGAAAATACCTCAAAACTGTGTTTGCAAATTCGGAAGCCATCCCCACTGTCACTGTTGAGTTTCACCATCGCCGAAAGTGATAGTGAAAGTCACTTTCAAGGGTTTTATTTTTGCTAAAACAAACCCTAATTAGTGACTTTCAATCAAAAGTTACTAGGAACCTTCAATCAAAAGTTACTAGGAACTTTCAATCGAAAGTTACTTTCGATCGTAAGTTTACTACTTACGATTGAAAGTTTTTTAGAGTTTCTATCGAAAGTTGATAAATAATATTTTGCTAAAAATGCTTTTCGGGACGAATTCCTTCCTCTAAAAAATTGTAACCCACTATTGTGGGTTCACCCTCTAGTTTTTCTCTCTAACCAAGGGTTTTCGTGAGACCAAAAATCTATGTGTTATGGGTGTGTGAGTCATATCATGAGTTACTATTATTTACTTTATGTTTTTCAATTATAACATATCGTTAATACAGAAAGGACTTTCGGTAAATTGAGAATGAAACTATATGTTTAAGATTAAAAGTTTGAATTGATACAAATCTATTAGAAATGAAATAAGAATACAAAAGACCTAAATATCACAGACAAGAGAGAAACCGGAATCACTATAAGCATGCACACAAGAATTCACTCACAACTCAATCCATAATCCAATGCAAGCATTTAAGCTCAACCATAACTACATAAGATATGCATTAACATCTATCGAGGATAATATTTGCATTTTGATTCTAATTAATGCTCAAAATGAGTTCACAAAAGACCAACGATTCATTTCTTAAAAATTCACATAAAGATCTTACTATTTCTTATATCATATATAACACGATAAACATCTTCTAATTAATTGTACAATACATCCATAAAAAAGAATATTTACAATACATTACATCCTTAATCAAAATAATGCTAATATAGATGTACAACATTGATAAATTGCACTTTGTTTTCATTTACATAACAAAAATTGATGATAATACAAATAAATGATACTATAATTTAACATCCATTCTGTGAACAACAACACAAATATATTATGATCTTTGTTCTGGCTTACAGATACTATCGTAGGTCCACCTAGAACATAATACAATCCCACTAATCAGAAAATAGGATAAAAAATGCAAGAGAAAACCCAAATGATGGAATTATCAAGTCCACTATTAAATTCTAAAAATATGCACGATTCAACAATAAATCAAGCATGATGAGTGTCACAAATAAATAGATAGAGAGTCTTGGTGTAGTCCAAACATAAGAAAATTCAAAAGTCGATGCCAGCCTGCAGTACAATAATGGAAAAAATCAATCAAGTAAACTAAATAATTTATTCAACATGAAATACATTCACATAGCCTTGTGACTAGTACCAATCACATCAAAGGAAGCAACCACTACTGGGTTATATATTATCTGCAAATAAAAGAAAGAGTTTATTATTCTTATTCTTGATCTAATTATGTTTTTTTCTTTTATTTACAAGTTTGTTCTTTCTTTTTAAGAAAATCAACTGTGATGTGACATGATATTAAAGCTCCAAAAATCTTACATGCTACTAGAACACAAAATTTCCCATTATTATCAACACTAAATTGTTTAAGATTCAATATCTAAAAATTTTCGGGTATCTCTACTTCACACAACATAATTCACACCAGAATTGAAGGAATATGTACAATGCATAAAACTGTTAGCTATCAGCGATATTATCCAATGAGGAACTTATCAACCGCGATCAATAAACCATCTTTCTCAATGGATGTTTGCAAATGACCAAGATAACATGATTATAATTACTATTACAGAGAATACAAGGATACCCTAAACATAGATCTGAATCAGAGAATAAAAAATGAGATGAATTATGATGAACCAACTTTACCATCTTGGATGATCGTCTTGCATGGCTTTTCTTGAACCCATCATTTTCTCTGCGTCTAGAGAGGGATGATTTGGATGAATGAGAAGAAGAGGAAGAGCAATTCACACACCATGTCATCCTCCTTCTTGTCGTTGTAATTCTTTTCAGCTCTTCCACCTGCACATATCATTCAAAGATAATAAATTGAATATATATATTTATATGTTAAACAAGAATTGCACCTGTTAAAATGCTTGAAAAAGAGATTGTTCGTAGTATTCCAAGGGCTGCAGATTGGTGAAGAAAGGCTGCTGCACAGGGTGATCATTGTTTATAAGAGCTTCAATTATTTGGTCCAACTCCAGACTCTACAATCAATAACAATTTTGCAAATTATTCCCATAGAAAAAGACCGGTAAGAAAGCAAAATGGCTTTTTTTTATTCAACTCTGAGAGAATTCAAATGGATGCCAACCTTCCAAATTTCCACTTTATATTGTATCCTGATCGGACAAGTATTTCAAGAACTGCTGGATTTGTTTTTTTAAATCTTATATCTTTGACCGGAAATACCAACCATCAAAATCAAAGTCTAATGTTTACGAAGACCAGGTGTTAAAGTCATAGACTAGAGTTTACCAAGACCAGAGATCGAAGCCAGAGATTAATTTATGTTATTCTTCTGATCTTTGATCGTTGGTCTTTCTAGTCAAAGATACATGATGAAACTCGCAATGCGTGTTTGATCAGGATGCAATATGAAAAAAGATTGGCTTTGATTTATTTTTCATATAAAGTGGAAATTTGGAAGGTTGGCGTCCATTTGAATTCTCTCAGAGTTGAATAAAAAAAAAGTCATTTTGCATTCTTCCTGGTCTTTTTCTATGGGAATAATTGGCAAATTTGTTATTGATTGTGGACTCTGGAGTTGGACCAAAAATGCAAGCCCCTATAAACAATAATCATCCTGTGCAGCAACCTTCCTCCACCAATCTGCTGGACTACTATGAACAATCTCTGTTCCAAGCATTCCAGCAGGTACAATACTTGTTTAACATAAGAATAGATATATACTATTTTATCTTATTTGGCCTGCAATTCCTTTGAATGATATGTGCAGGTGGAAGAGCTGAAAATGATTACAAAGTCAAGAAGAAGAATGGGATGGTGTGTGAATTGCTCTTCCTCTCCTTCTTCTTGTCCATCCAAATCACCCCTCTCCACTCGCAGAGAAAATGATGTGCTCAAGAAAAGCCATGGAAGACGATCGTCCAAGATGGTAAAGTTGGTTCTTCATAATTCATCTCTTTTTTGATTCTTTGTTTAGTGTATCTCTGAGTTCTCTGTAATAGTAATTATAATCATTTTAATCTTGGTCTTTTGCAGACATCCATTGAGAAAGGTGGGCCACCTACTACAGATGGTTTAATGTCGGCGGTTGATAAGTTTCTCACTGGAGAATTCCGTGGATAGCTAACAGTTATATGGATTGTACATTGACCAATTTCCTTGGTTTTTCATTTATTTAATTCTGGGGTGAATTTTGTTTTGAGAAGCAGAGATTGTTGAGAACATGTGTCTCAACCTTGCAGTCTTTTTCTAGAAAATTCCATAATTTGTTTGAGATAGTTTTCCACATGTTTATACATTGGAAAATGGTTAGTGAGTTGTTAAAAATGAGTCTTGTCCATAGTAGAATATAGGTGGGCCATTTTTAGAGCCTTAATGACTCATTTTGTAATTTTTATGGGGGTCTAAACTAGAGGACAAAATTATGGACGGGAATACTATTTTAACCTGGTTGTTTTTCCATCTTGGAAATGTAAATGTCAAAAATGGGGACCATGTGGCATGGTGGTTAAGCCCATGGTTTTGTAAAACCACAAATGGTTTCTAGGTTGTAAAATCACTATAAAAGGAGGGGTTGGGGAGGTGTTTGATCATTGAGGTTTTGCAAGAGTGGATGCTAGAAGGAGTCTCTCTGAGTTTGAGTTGTGGTGATGCGCTCCTGTAAGAACTTGCATTGCAAGTGTATTGTAATCATCTTGATTTGATAATACATTGTGCAGGTTTTGGAGGGTGGGGTTTTTCTCTCGGAAGGGTTTCCCCACGGTAATCATTGTGTTATGTGTTCATTATTATTCTGTTTATGCTTTATTGTGCATTTCTTGAGATCTTTGCAATATTTAAGTTGAAATTTGCATAATCGTCCTCTCAAGATTAGCGTAGGAAGCGTTTCCGCACACCTTTGCTTCCTTACAAGTGGTATCAGAGCCTGGCCAGTTTTGGTTCTATTTGTTGGGTACAGGGTTTTTTGAGCTAATCAAAGTTTGAGTGGGAGCTTGTGCAGAGTATTTCATTTCTGTGTTGCAGGATTGGAAAGATGGCAAGCATTTCAGGGAGGATTGATGTAGAGAAGTTTTCTGGCACAAACTTTGAGATGTGGAAGCTGAAGATGGAAGATCTGTTGATTGATCGGGATCTATGGGATGTGATTGATGAGAATAAGCAGAGGCCCGCAGATCCGACTTTAGCCGCACAATATGATGTGACTGATAGAAAAGCTAAAGGTCTCATCAGACTGTGTCTTGCAGACTCTATTCTGATAAATGTCCATGAAGAATCTACTGCAAAGAAGCTTTGGAAGAAGCTAAGTGAGATCTACCAAGCGAAATCACTTGTGAACAAGATCTTCTTAAAGAAGAAATTGTATTCTTTGAGAATGGAAGAAGGTGGATGAATTTCTGAGCATCTGGAAAGCTTTAATATGTTGGTGACTTAGTTGACCTCTGTTGGGGTGCCAATGGATGAAGAAGAAAGATGCCAAATCTTGCTATGTTCATTGCCAGACTCATGGGACAGCCTTGTTATGGCCATAGGGAGCACTTCAGTTGTCTTGAAGATGGAGGATGTGGTTGGTTCTCTACTTTCTGAAGAGATGAGAAGGAAGGTCTCTCTGAATGCCAAAAAGGCTTTGAGTGTTCGAGGAAGACCAAAAGAAAGAGGCAAGAACGAAAAGCAGCATGGCCGTTCTAAGTCCAAGAATAAGGGGAGATCAAAATCTCCTGTGAAGTCCAAGGCAATCTGCTGGAACTGTGGCAAACCCAGACACTTCCGAAAGGACTGCAAAGAGGAGAAGAAAAAGAAGAAGAAGAAGCAAGATTCTGATTCTGAGTTCGGGAAGGAAGATGGAGATGCTTTCATCGCAGCCTTGGCCACTCATGCAAGTGACAATGCATGGTTAATAGACTCAGGTGCATCTTTCCACATGACTCCTAATAGAAACTGGTTTAGTAAGTATGAAAATTTTGATGGTGGTAAGGTATATTTGGGTGATAACTCAGTACTTGATATTGTTGGTCATGGAAGTATTCGTGTGAAATTTTCTGATGGTAGAATTAGAAGATTTGATGGTGTCTTGCATATCCCGGGACTAGAAAGGAATTTTTTATCTGTTAGCAAGCTAATAGATGCGGGTGTGCATGTACAGTTTTCTGAAGCAGGTGTGAAAATGGTAAGAGGTGCTATGGTGATAGCAAGAGGAAGCAGATTGGGTACACTGTACCAGCTTGATGCATGCACAGTTGAGTGCAATAGTACTTCTGATAAGATTGTGAAAAAGACTACTCAGTTGGAAAAGGAGAGGGTTTCTCTTTCAACAGATGGTCGTAGGTTTTGGGTACCCAAGGGTGCTCTATCTACCGAATCAAAGTTGCCTGCAGAGAAGACCATGTTATGGCACCAAAGACTCGGCCACATAGGTGAGAAGGGTCTATGGACCTTGAAAAATAAGAACCTTGTTGATGGGTTGAATGATTGCAATCTTGAGTTTGATTTTTGTGAGCATTGTATCTATGGTAAACAAAATCGCATTCAGTTTTACTCGAGTTCTCATAAGTCCTCATGTATTTTAGATCTGATCCATTCGGATGTATTTGGTCCAGTTGATGTTCCTTCTATTGGTAGATCAGTTTATTATGTTTCTTTCATTGATGATTTCAGTAGAAGAACATGGGTTTATTTTCTTAGGAGTAAAGCTGAAGTTTTCAGTCGTTTCAAAGAATTTAAAGCAATGGTTGAGTTGCAGACTAGAAAGAAAATAAAATGTTTGAGAACTGATAATGGTGGTGAATTTTGCTCTAATGATTTTGACACATTTTGTAAAGATTGTGGTATTAAAAGAGAAAAGACAACTCCGTATTCTCCACAACAGAATGGAGTTGTAGAAAGAATGAACAGGACCCTGATGGAGAAGGCTAGGAGTATGCTAAGTGGAGCTAGACTAGAACAAAGGTTCTGGGCTGAAGCTGTAGCCACTGCCTGCTACCTGATAAACAGGTCTCCTACATCAGCTCTTGTTGATAAGACGCCAATGGAAGCGTGGTCGGGCCACAAGCCTTCACTTAGACATCTGAGAGTGTTCAGTTGCGAAGCATATGCTCATGTGCCAAAGGAGAAGCGGACTAAATTGGACAACAAAGCTGTTAAATGTATTTTCATCGGATACAGTTATGGTGTGAAAGGATACAAGCTTTGGAATCCTGTTGAACAAAAGGTATTTTATTCAAGAAGTGTTATTTTTAGAGAAACTAAGCCTTCTTCTGTTATAGTGCAGCCAGAACAAACAGAACAAAAGAAAGATGTGATTCAACTACCTGCTACACCGGAGAAAGTTGAATCAAGGCCCTTAGAAAGACAAGAAGTCGAGGAGAGCTCTATGAGTTCTGAATCATCAGAGGAAGAAGAGGTACCTGAAGCTGAAGTTGAACCTGAACCAAATCTTGTTCGAAGGTCTACTAGACAAAGAAAACCACCTAAAAGGTATGGGTATTCTCCTTATGATTGGAGATGCATATTTGCATTAAATGCTAACATTGATGAACCGAGATCTGTAGAAGAGGCTCTTGGTATGAATGATTCAGAGTCCTGGAAAATAGCCATGGATGAAGAAATGGCAGCTCTTAAGAGGAATGAAACATGGGACCTTGTACCATTGCCTGAAGGACGAAAGCCTGTTGGTTGTAAATGGGTGTTCAAGAAGAAGATAGGTTCAGATGGAAGTATTGAGAAGTATAAAGCACGTTTGGTTGCAAAAGGTTACTCCCAGGTTGAGGGAGTAGATTATGGTGAGATTTTTTCTCCAGTAGCCAAAATGACATCCATTAGATTTTTACTTTCTATTGCAGCAGCCTATGATCTAGAGATCGAGCAAATGGATGTGAAAACTGCTTTCCTTCATGGAGATTTGGAAGAAGAAATTTACATGACACAGCCAGAGCACTATGTGGTGAAAGGTAAAAGTCATTTGGTCTGTAAGTTGAAGAAATCCTTGTATGGCTTAAAACAGAGTCCTAGGATGTGGTACCAGAAGTTTGATACATATGTGTTGAGTTTGGGATTTGTGCGATCTAAATCTGATCATTGTATATATTTTAAATCTGATGGTGATCATTTCTTGGTTATTGCCTTGTATGTCGATGACATGTTGTTTATTGGCAAAGGAAAAGGTTTGATTGCAAAGTTAAAATCTCAGCTCTCGATAAAGTTTGAAATGAAAGATCTTGGTGCAGCTAGGCACATTCTGGGAATGGAGATTGTAAGAGATAGACAAAACAGAAAGCTTTGGTTAGGCCAGAGCAAGTATGTTGGTACTATTTTGAAAAGATTCAATATGCAGGATTCAAGACCATTGAGTGTTCCTGTTACAATGGGAACAAAGCTTTCTAGTTCACAATGTCCTACATCCCCATTGGAGATGGAAGAGATGAGTTGAGTACCATATCAGAGTGCTGTTGGAAGTTTGATGTATGCTATGGTCTGTACAAGACCAGACATTGCCCAAGCAGTGGGAGTTTTTTCCCGTTATATGTCTAATCCAGGAAGAGCACATTGGGATGCAGTAAAAAAAGTTTTCAGATATTTGAGGGGTACTTCAGAGTACTCGATATGTTTTCATGGAACAGGAAATGAGCATTCCTTAGATATTCAAGGCTATGTGGATTCAGACTGGGCTGGTGATGTTGATAGAAGAAGATCCACCAGTGCATATGTGTTTACATTATTTGGTGGTGCAATTAGTTGGATGAGCAAGCGATAGGCTATGGTCGCTTTGTCCACTACTGAGGCAGAGTATATGGCAGCTACTCATGCCTGTAAGGAAGCCATCTGGCTAAAGAGATTGTGTTTAGATATAGAGTTCAAACAGGGTGCAGTGACAATTTACAGTGACAGTCAGAGTGCAATCTGCCTAGCGAAGAACCCGACTTTTCATGCCAGGACCAAGCACATTGATGTACAATATCATTTTGTGAGAGATATGGTTGAGGATGACAAGGTGAAGCTGGAAAAGGTAGAGACTTTGGTGAATGTTGCTGATGCATTAACTAAGCCCGTGAGCACAGAGAAGTTCAGATGGTGTTCAGAGTCTATGGGCCTCTCGGCCCCTAGCAATTAAGTCCATGATATTTTGGATCCCCTGACTCTTGCAAGGTGTTCGACAAGTGGGAGAATGTTGAGAACATGTGTCTCAACCTTGCAGTCTTTTTCTAGAAAATTCCATAATTTGTTTGAGATAGTTTTCCACATGTTTATACATTGGAAAATGGTTAGTGAGTTGTTAAAAATGAGTCTTGTCCATAGTAGAATATAGGTGGGCCATTTTTAGAGCCTTAATGACTCATTTTGTAATTTTTATGGGGGTCTAAACTAGAGGACAAAATTATGGACGGGAATACTATTTTAACCTGGTTGTTTTTCCATCTTGGAAATGTAAATGTCAAAAATGGGCACCATGTGGCATGGTGGTTAAGCCCATGGTTTTGTAAAACCACAAATGGTTTCCAGGTTGTAAAATCACTATAAAAGGAGGGGTTGGGGAGGTGTTTGATCATTGAGGTTTTGCAAGAGTGGATGCTAGAAGGAGTCTCTCTGAGTTTGAGTTGTGGTGATGCGCTCCTGTAAGAACTTGCATTGCAAGTGTATTGTAATCATCTTGATTTGATAATACATTGTGCAGGTTTTGGAGGGTGAGGTTTTTCTCCCGAAAGGGTTTCCCCACGGTAATCATTGTGTTATGTGTTCATTGTTATTCTGTTTATGCTTTATTGTGCATTTCTTGAGATCTTTGCAATATTTAAGTTGAAATTTGCATAATCGTCCTCTCAAGATTAGCGTAGGAAGCATTTCCGCACACCTTTGCTTCCTTACAGAGATACCCAGAAACATTTAATAAGTTCTAGATATTGAATCTTGTACAGTTTAGTCTTGATGGTTGTTTTCAATTCAATATTTACGGTAACATACTTGGATAGTTCTATCATCCAGAATACAAACTGATCATTGATATGGCTATCTGAATTTTTAATTCTCTTACTTCCTAATGTGCCCAATTATCTGATTTTTCCCTTAACCCATTGTATTGATCCAAACTTCAATCTCCTGTCGTTACCAATCTCAATATGAACCTTTTTCATATAATACCTTAATGTAGAAATCCTCGAAAAGTAAGACAAAATAGCAGGGATTTCAAATGTGAACAAACACAAAATTAATAAATGTTCTATTTTTCTTCTCTACTTATTAGTAAATTATTTTTCAATTCCTTTGAGATAACAACTAATCAAATGAAATATTAACTATACTTCTGATCCTTGTACTTAAGCCAGTTTCAATAGAATAAATAGCAAGTTTGAAAAATTAATTACCTTCAGCTAGCTGGGATAGCTCAGGTGGTAGAGCTTCAGACTGGAAATCTGAAGGTCAGCTGTTCGATCCTCCCGTTCTCTTTTGCGCAAAGCTTTTGTTGAATAGGAACAGAGGAAAGAATAAATTATGCAAAATACATAAAGTGATATATCTAAATATGCATAGATATTGTTTTAGAGAAGGGAGGCAATTAAGCTTCTCTTTTTTAATATGGACATTAAAAAGTATGAAAGAAACTTTGTAAGAGAGTATAGAAATTATTGATATTAATAGTAATCAGCATTGTGAATTTTAAGCTTCTCTTTTTTAAGTAGAGAAATTATTGATATTAATAGTAATCAGCATTGTGAATTTTAATATTTTTTTTCATTTTATTTTTGAAGTATTTTGATATAAAGATGTTTTTAATAGATGTTTTATTCTTTATCATATGATTATATATCTTTTGAACTTCATTAATCAATATTTTAAAGTGAACTTTTGATTTCTTTAAAGATTCTATTAAAACTAACGATCTAATTATTTGTATGTAACAAATAGATCTTCATAAAAAAAAGTTGCTAGCAACCTCAAATGCATGATCCAAAGCACCTTTATATTTCTCCTTAATGCAACAACATGCTATGAAATATCTAGAAAATGTGAGATATTTATATAGATAATATATCAAATTCACTCCAATATCTCTTGCATATATTCAAGAAAGTGGGCCTGCAAAACTCCTTTTATACTTACAAGTGTGATGAATGATGATGCAGAGGAAATGATTCATGAAATAGTCAAGTCTTAAATTTATATTTTTGATTGGTTCCTTGTTATCCATTTTAATAAGACAAGACTTGATTGAGTATTTGAATATTTTTTTATTCACTGTGTTATTTGAATTCTCAGTGCTTTGATGACATAAGAAGTCGCATTGGTATTTGTTTTTTGAATTTGTTCCCATTCATTGGTATCCGAGCCAAGTTTTGTGAGTGTGTAGGTGGATTCGTCATAGGAAGGCAATTTGCACTAGGACCGGTGGGTGGAGAGAGAGCTTGAGATGATTGATTGAAAGAAAACTAAAGATGCCACCTTGAAGAGAAATGGCAAGGATCGAGGAGGTGTTGGAGAGATTTTAAGAGTTCATAAGAAGTTTTACCAGGGAGGACATGCGAATTGAGTTGGGATTGGTTACTAGAACTGCATGAAATTTTGTGTGGAGAAAATAGTGATGTAGAGGAACATGAAAGAGAAGAAGAAGAACTGAAAGAAATGGGCCAAGGTTGATTTTTTAGGGCTCTTTCACAAATTGCAAGGAACAAAGAAATAGAAGTATCAATCTTTTCTAGAACATTAAATCGAGTTGATTTGATTGATTGTATAGGAGAGTTGGAAGAATATTTTGAGGTGGAAAAATCAAAGATCTACAAAGAGTCAATATAGCACAAACAAAGTTGAAAGGACATGTTTCACTATGGTGGAAGGAATCGCAAATGGACTAGACAATTAATGGAGACTTGGGAATAACAAGGTGGAATCAAACGGTGATCAAGTTGAAGAAGAAATTTAGTCCTAGAGATTATGAAATAACATTATTTAAAAAAGTTATAAAACTTGAAGAAAAAAGATATGAACATGGAGGAATACACTAAGGAGTTCTACAAGTTGGCCATTCAATTAAGAAGGCATGGGATTGATAAGTAGAAGATAGGTAGTTATGTGAGTGACTTGCGGTTCAGTAAAGAGTAAACAACAGTAGCAACCAAGGAGTTGTTTCTTCATTCTTCTAAATGTTGTGGCGATATGGATGACTCAGATTTGTGTGAAAAGAAAATAGTTGATGACAGAAGCATAAGGCCCAAAAATAATTTTAGCTGCAAAACTTCATAAGCCATGCTCACAAATACCTCACCTAGGAAGTCTAATGCAAGGGCATCCTTTTCATATGATGTTTTATTTGTTTACGTTAAGTTTTATTTTCTATTTAGATTTTTTTAGCATGTTTTTTTTTTGTGGTTTGGTGTTGGTTTCTAGTTTCAGTTTACATGAAGGTTAGAATAGAATATTTTAGCGACCAGTTTCTTGTTCAGTTTTGGAAGAGAAACGTCCACTGGAATCATTCAAGAAAAGGATTTTAGGTAGAATAACAAGGGGTTAGGGAGAGTGAAGGGTTGAGGATGAAAAGTTTCCTAAGAAATAGTAGTTGGCAGAAGAACAAAGGTGATGCAATATAATAGAGAGGCTTGGCTTAGAAAGTTATGATGTAGAAAAGACAAGAATTTGAGGCACCGCTAAATGGAGAAAAATGAATGTAGGTTTTGATGATGATTAAAAAATTGAATGCAAATATGATATCTATTCAATCCCAACCATAAGAAAAGAAATTCATAGGCATTTAGTCATCATCCAAGAGAACGCTACTTCATGAAAATACAACAAACATGTTAGATAAACATCAAACCAAATTAAGTGCCTCCATGAAACACTTGATTCCCTTGTCCTCTATCAACCAATATGTTGTTTACAAATTAAATGTGGGTGCTCTTAGTTTCGTAGCACAAAGCACAAGAGGGTATGGTGAATGGAGATAGTTGATTGATGAACAAATGATTGATAATGATATTAAGCAAGATAGAAAGAGGATAATGATGATAAATAAGATAAGATTAGATGAGATGTGATTGCATTAGGTATTAGATGATATGAGATCAGATTAGGGATTCAAGCCTTAAAAATGAGGAGACATTCTCTTTTATAGAAACCTCGTGAAAACCAACTATTGAGATTAAGAGGCAAAATATGAGTGGCTAAGATTAAAATGTTAGTTATGGTTTTGGTACAAGTGAAGGAGATTAAGAGGTGAACAGATTGAGTGGTTGAGATTAAGTGGCAAAAGGAGGCATGTTGACTTTTCAAGGTGCATTGCACTTAGACACAAGCTAAGTGGAAAAGATCAAATGAAGAGTTGAATGAGAAATGACACATTGGAGAAAATTTTAGGAATTGATCCATGTCATTAAAGGAAATTGGTTAAACTGGAAACAAGAGGATTTAGGAATTTATAAAATAAACAAAGGTGTTTATTTCATAAATAGAAGAAATAGACTATGGTAAAATGCTTAATTAAATAAATAAGAATTTATTTAATTTTTTAATAGAAAAAGATAAATAATTATTTAAATAAATAATAATTATTTATTTAAATAATAGATGAATAGGCTATTTAATTAATGAAATAAACATAAGTGCATATTTAATTAATAGTCATTTTTTGTTGGTTTCATGAGGATATTTTTAGGTGTTTACAAATTCATCAATAGTAGAAGGGGCCAATTGATAGGATCAATCAACTAAGGAAGAGCCTGGTGTTACAAAGGCTTGACATGTGTATTGCTAAAAGCAATTTCATTCTTTGTGAAGGAAGGGTAGGTGGATTATGGAAGGAATATTTTTTTGTTCAAGTGGTCATGATATGTAATAGTGAAATAGAGGCATGAATAGAGTAGTGAATCCTCAAGATGGAAGAAATGAAAGAATATACCAAACGACAGAGAGTAGTCAGCTTTTAGATTTATATGTGTAATTGGTCCCTTGTTATCCATTGTAATAGGACACAATTTAATTCATAGTCTGAATGTTATGTTATTTACTATGTTATTTGAATTTTTGTTTCCTTGAGGACAAAAGAAGTTTTATTGGTATTCGGTTTTTGAATTTGTTCTGATCAAACCTTTAGCTCCATTACTTTAATATTTAAACTAATAAACAACTAGAGCAATGATAGATAAAAAAAAAAAATTGATAGATAATAATAATAATAATAAAGTTCAAAATATACAAATTTAAGAAAGTATTAACACCATTGTCTATAACTAAAAATGAGCTTAAAGATCATAGCTAGAAAAACTCACACATATATTTAGATAATAATATGCTAACTATAACATCTACTAAAACTATATGTCTAGATCTTAAAAAAGAGCTCCAAGAGATGTCATCTTTCCATTGAAAAATAACATACTTCTAAATTTTTAGGATTTAATCATATCATTATGTTGCAACATAGTCTAACTTAAGAAACTAAAATGAAAAACAAGTCCTATATCTATAAAAATACTCCTTATGTAAGAGAATATCAGGATCTTGATGAAGATCTAGGATCCTTTTTCACACCAACTCCTTGATTTCTACATCCCCTCTGAGGTTTTCTCCTGTTGGATCCCACATTTCCCTAGGCATGTTGAGAGTTTGACTAGCTATTTGAGTTCAAATTGTATAGATAAATTCCTCATTTCTTCTATCCTTTTTAGCTCATGTGGATAATGCATAAGAGTTTCTTCTCCTAGATGGGCAATCATGATTCCAATCCTCAATATATGGTGAGGATGACCCTATGAACCAAAAAAAATCAACAATCCATCTTTCATCTTTAGCAATCTCTCCTCCCATTTAGCCCCAGTTACCAAATTTTCATGTCTAAGAAAGTATTTTATCCATGTTAGACCTTCATTGTGTCTCAATTTATAAGTCTTCATAACAAAATTGATCATATTTCTAATACCATACCTTCTAGCCCTAAAGAATTATGGATTTTCAATATCCAAAATAGGGTATCTCTTCAGAGGTCACCCATTTAAGATGGCACTATCATAGTCTATCTACCTTGGAAGGGTTAAGTTGTCATCAATATTTCTTATAATTTTTAACATGTTCTCCAAAGAATTTGGATAAAAAACTTTCCTACAAAGCTTCTCTTTCGTTTCTTTGTTGAACCCTACATGTATTAAAATAAAAAGAAATATAGCCCATTATAAAATCTCTATCCAGAATGCCTAAAATGATATAAGGTATAATTATATATATGGATTTCCCATAATATCTTGTATTCTTTGTACCATAATGTCACCTAAGAAAATCACCTACCTCTTAGGCTTCTTAACCTTAAATAAAATAGGGGGATTCAATTGCATAATCTTTAGCTTCATTATTAACTTGCCTTGTTTTAATATTTTATAAGCTTCTTTAACAAGGTCTTTGGAAGTATCCCTAATCACAAAACTCACTCTAGAAACCTCTAAATTTCTACAAAATGCCCCATCAAAATTGTATTTGTTGAACTTAGATGAAAGGGAATTTAATTTCTTCTTTTTCCTTGTTGAAGAGGAAGGATTAACACCTAAAGTCTTAACATAAAGAGGGTTTAACTATTTCCTTGGTCCTTAACATATTCTTAAGAGGAGGGAAAAAATTTCCTTTGATATTTTTCTCTTACTCTTGTCATGGTCAATTTTAATATAGCAACTTCTAATTTAGATAGTA
The DNA here is from genome assembly GCA_027943335.1 of Chamaecyparis obtusa. Taxonomy (NCBI): domain Eukaryota; kingdom Viridiplantae; phylum Streptophyta; class Pinopsida; order Cupressales; family Cupressaceae; genus Chamaecyparis; species Chamaecyparis obtusa. The sequence goes on along the minus strand of BSBK01003711.1, from coordinate 1,958,672 downwards.
TCATATCAAAGTGAAAGGAAGTAAAATATTCTTCTATTTCTTTCTTTCTAAATTTGTCAAACAAGAAAACAAGGGCTAGTTGCCCACAAACAAGAGAATAGTTCGTTTGGCTTTAAAGGAATCAAGCACTTTAAAAGTTTAAGAAAATTTTCTATAAGAGATCTGCAACAATTTAGATAAGCATACAAATAGGTCTAACATGTAAGGGTAAAGGGACAATTCAAAGAAATGCATGAGCTATAATTCCCTCTTCTTTTGTACGTAGGGTACATCTAAATAAACCAATATAGCCAGTTTTCTTTAGCTTATGTTTCATTGACGAAACCAAGGATGGAAACCCAAGGAAAGTATTTAGATTTTGGCAAATAATATCTTTACTAACATTTTACATAGGGATATTCCAAGTTTAAGACTTGATTACAAATAGACATATGCCAAATTCTATTTGAATAACTCCAATTCTTCAAAATATTCATCTTAACTTTTCATATTTATTTTTCTCTCATTCTTCCAAAAATTAATTTTAAACAATCTAGAAAGTCATCTTGAAAATATCTTTTTAATAGAAAATATATAAATCTTCAATCTCTTTAAGACATGTATAGACTTGAACATGCATATTCTATTTTGAGATAAGAAGATTCCCTCAATTTTTGAAATCATTCCTTTGTTCAATGAATTGAAGTTCATATTATGAGTCATCCTAGAATTTGTTACCTCATAAATTAATGACTTCCTATACAAGATGATTATAGATTTTTTTACCCGTGTGCAAACTTACAAGCAAAATGAGCTAGTCAACTATTATAGATTATTTATATAACAGTTTTAAATTTTGAGCCTCTCAAAGACTTGCAGTAGTGAAAATTATGTTTGAATTTTTTTTTTACATTGATACTAATGAATCCAAAATAAAATGATATGAAACTTGATAAACTTCCCTTCATGACCTTTTTTAATTAATTTAATTTAAACACCAAAAGATTATTATGACTTTTTGTAAATATCAAAGAAAATTTATTTAAAATATAATTTTATTTAATACTTAATTATTAAACACAGATTAGTTTTTGTCTTCAAATTCCATATATTAGATCAGTAATATTAAAAGAATATTATTAACTGTACCTCCTGGAACATGTGGCCATCTTCATTATGAGATTCTCTGACATACCACTAATAAAGACTTCCAAACAAACTCTAAAATACTATTTAGAGTTAGCGAATTACAGAGAACTAATTTTAAAACAGCATTATCTTTGACTAATCTGAATAACATTATTTTTTTCAAATTTGAACCATTCATTTCTATTTAAACGCTTAACTTTCTTCATAACTTGAGCACTTCTCTTCATAGTGGAAGAAGTTTATATTTCGATGGCTTCTCGTAGATCACCAACAGTCTTTCTCTTCATAGTATGCGTTATCTTTCTTGTTTCAACATTTTCTGCCATGACAACAGGTGAATAACAGAAAACGTCTCTTCATTTCATTCTATTTTGGGCAATGAATTCATATCTGGATAATGTTTGAATAGTAACAAATAATGGGTCAGTTCTTGTTGATGGTTTTTAAATTAGATTGAATTTGATTCTTGTTGTTGATGGTTTTTATTAACGTTTGAGATCATTTTCTATATTTTTAAGCTTTCCAATCTTATAAAGTGTAATAGGAAATGTTGATCTAAAAAATATAGACAAACGAATTCTGGAACAATTAAAAAACTGTTATAAACTGTAAAAAACTAATAATTTTCATATAACAGAAAATTGTATTCCTTGATAGTTGCAGGTGAACCAGCTGATGTTCAAAAAACTGAGCTGAACCAACTTGTTCAAAACAACAATAATTCTCATCATGTTCCTCACAAACATGAGTCGTGTGTTTGCTGTGCTGAGGCACATGGTTCAATTATCAAAGTTTGGTTCTGTTGTCAAAGATGTTGTCGTAAACCTAAATGCTAATTTGTCTGATGGATAATTTACAGACAGTACTGAGAATAATCTATAAATAATGGGTTTGGAACATATCAAACCACATCTTCTCTTGTTAAAAGTATAATACTCAATATGGTTGTTTTAGATTTCTTTATCTAATAGAAATAAATGAACAATCAGCTTTGAATAGGCTTGAAGTGATGTTAAAATTAAACATGGAAATCTAATATAAATTGAATTAGGTATTTAATTAGATTTTAAAAGAGATTGATTTCGAAAATATTGAGATTGATTAGATCATTTTTTTTAAATTTACAAATTATTTATATTTTGTTTTCAAGTAAAGAAATGTTTGTAGATTTTGTTTGAAAAATTAGTAAGTGATGGATGTGTCAGGTTGTTAAGGGTAAACTAATTTAATATTAATGAATCAAGATTCAAATTGATAAGTAGAAGATATTTTCCATAGCAAGTCAAATTGTGATATTGCTATCAGGATTCAACTGTGTAGTTTTTGAGTCAAACTCATTGACCCATGTTTCATGAGTAGTGGTTCACATGAACCCATCTCTCATGACAATGAATGGAACACTTAGCACTTATTGGATCTAAGTGATGCTCACAGAGGTGAAGCACCAGGACTTCCCGGGAGGTCACCCATCCTAGTACTACTACAGCTTGAGCGCGCTTAACTACGGAGTTTCCTCCATGGTTAAACCCACTCTCCTACTTATCAATTGATGAGCTTAAGGGGATTTCTAATGAGTGGTTCATAAGGCACAACACTTGGTGAAGGTTTTGCAAATGAGGTTACAAGCAGAGTGGGTTTAACCAGGGAGGAAACTCTGTAGTTAAGCGTGCTCAAGTTGGAGTAGTACTGGGATGAGTGACCTCCCGGGAAGTCCTGGTGCTTCACCTCTATGAGCATCACCTAGATCCAAAGAGTGATAAGTGTTCCATTCATTGTCATGAGAGATGGGTTTGTGTGAACCACTACTCATGAAACATGGGTCAATGAGTTTGACTCAAAAACTACATAGTTGAATCCTGATAGCAATATCACAATTTGACTTGCTGTGGAAAATATCTCCTACTTATCAATTGATGAGCTTAAGGGTCTTTCTAATGAGTGGTTCATAAGGCACAACACTTGGTGAAGGTTTTGCAAATGAGGTTACAAGCAGAGTGGGTTTAACCATGGAGGAAACTCCATAGTTAAGCATGCTCAAGCTGGAGTAGTACTGGGATGGGTGACCTCCCGAGAAGTCTCGATGCTTCACCTCTGTGAGCATCACCTAGATCCAATGAGTGCTAAGTGTTCCATTCATTGTCATGAGAGATGGGTTCGTGTGAACCACTACTCATGAAACATGGGTCAAAACTACACAGTTGAATCCTGATAGCAATATCACAAGATTCAAATTAACACATACACTATGTGTATTATAATTTATGTCATAATAATACAAGTGGAATTCATAATGATGTCATTAAAATATTTTAATATAAATGCTATTATAATGTTTAGTATCTCTTAAATAATTATAAACGAAGGGATTTCAATTTTTTCATTTCGTTATATTTTTTTAAAATAGTAAAGATTTTTTTACTCAATGAAAAATTATACATTTTGATTATAGATGGTTCACATATATTATTTAATGAACAAAATATATAATTATATTTTTCTATTCTATAGTTATTTTCTTCTTGATATTTTTTTTAATCTGAAAATTTATTAAAAGAAATTATTTATGAAATGAAAAGTCATTTCAACTTTTAAGTTTTAATTTTATTTTCCATAATTAATAATGTTATAATATTTATAGAAAAGTAATATAGACTATTCAATTTATATTATACCAATTGTTTGATATATACTATGCTAACCACTTCAAGAAGATATATATTTATATTGATTAAATTAATATAATTTATATTCATGCATTCATTTAGATTTATTGAAGTGGATTAGTAAAAATGAACAATACCAAATATGATAATTAAATGGAGAAAGTTTGATATAATTTGATTATATAAATAGATCTAGATTAATTTCTTAGAGCACTAAATTGATAATAATATATTAAATACTTAAATTAAAAAAATTAAATAGTTTATTTTAATATTAATTATATAGAATAATATTGATGATACACAAAATTAGTTTTCCATGTTTAAAATTAGTTTGTCATAAATTTAAAATGTGTCCTCATTTTAAGGGTCTAATAAGCTTATAAGGACTAGATAGTATTTTAAACATGTTAGACAAATTTGTGAGATTTGAGCTCTTCTAAGTTTAACCTATATGTATTAATACTAATTTTACTATGAAAAAATAATTAACATAATAACATAAAAAAATGTTCATGTAACTGAAGCCAATTTTGGTTCTTTTTGGTTCTTTTCCCTTTATAAAATTGAACCTTCCTCTAAATATTTATCCTTATTATGAAATATTGGTTAATGGTGAGGTGTTCTAACATGTCATACAAAATTGTACCAAATTAATTCATAACAACTCTATGTGTGAGAGAGAGTCCTGGAATTTGAATTTGAATATTTAAATTTGAGACTTAATTCTTTTGTATTGCAAGATCCATATCAAACAAATGAGGGATTAATGGTGGATTCATACGAATAAGTGTAAATAGGAGATGAATAGTGTTAGCTAAATATTTTGTAAGTGATTTTACATCCACCATGCTTACAAAATGGTTACTCTAATCATAGTGTATGGAAAGGGGAGGCACCCTTCTTATTAAGGATATAAACCAATTAGATGCTTAAATAGGAAATTATGATTGGGGTGTTACAACGAATCTCTTCCCCTTTTTTTCATGAAGAATGTTTTTTAAATAAAATAAATCTCTTACAACTAACTTTACTGAAAAGTATCAATTGCAAAAATAATTCCAATATCTTTACAAGGTTAAAGAAAAGAGGAGCCTTAGTCATGTACCAACAAACTATCCTATTAAGAAATCTACACAAGCATCAAGACTTATGCACTTTTCCACAAATATTTGATAATAAAGATGGAATATATGACAACACAAAGAATCCTACTATAATCAATTCACCACTCAAGCTCACTAATAGAAATGCATAGTTATCATTCTTTATTTTCAAAAATCTAAGAAGCATATCAAATCTTAATAATAACAAGAATATTTTTCTTGTCTATTTTAATTTAAAATAATTAAATAAATATTTAAAATTAATGAAATTTCATAATTTAATATAATTGCATATGTACACACAATGCAATTTGATTAAATAAATTATTAAATAATATAATTTTTTTTAAATGGGTCATGATACACTTATTAAATAATTATAACAAAAATGCATAAGTTTTATTCTTGCAAAATGGTGAGTGGGAGTAGAATTGGGAGTGAGAGCAAGAAACATAGAGAATTTGAGTGTTTGAATGACAAATATATTCTTTTGGTTGGATTCTTGCAAGAACATTGATTATGGATTGGGGTATTGGTCAACAAAAGGAAAATGAAAAAGATAATGGACAGAAGGATGAAAATACATACAACAATGATTATGGCACTTTTAAAGTGGTCCCAAGAGGTATATGTTCTTTTGTTTCTATTCCTAGAGAGGAGGGGTAGAATGGGGGTCATTGGATGCTCTTGATAAGAGGAATTTAGTTTCCAAAGTAAGATCACATGAGGTTTTTGATTCTAAGATTCCCAGGAGGGAAGAAGAGATCTCTAAGAGGGAAAAGGTAGGTAAAGGTGTTAAAAAACCTTGGTCATCCCTTTTTGTGATTAAACCTTCTAGAAAATCTTCCTTTCCTCTAGTCAATAATATCTATGATCCACTTAACAGAAAGTTTTCTATTTCAATTCTGGATCAAGTGATTGACCATAATATTTCTCTATCTCTGGTGGGGATGTTCATGGGTCCTAGATCCAGCATTGAAAATATTAGGGTATTTGCGAGGAGGAAGTGGATGCTTAAAGGAAAAGTAGAAATCACAGTATTTTCAAAGAGTTTAGTCTCTTTATCTTTCTCATACTTGAAGAATATTTAATGGTTGTTTTGTGTGGAGGGCCATAGGTTATCAACAAATCATCCTTGGCCCTCAAGAAATGGTCTTCTAGTTCAGACCTTCTAGATCCTTATTTTGAAGTTTTTCCAATTTAGTTAAGGCTACCAAGGTTACCACTAGAATTCTAGAGCGAAGACATTTTTAGGGGTATAGAAGATTCTTTTGGAAAATTTTATTCATTGACCCAATGAATGCAACAAGGAAAAGATTGGTCTTCTCTAGGGTTTGTGTTGGTATAGTGCAATATTCATATTCCTTCCTTAATAGAGATTATCTCAAAACTTAGAAAATGGGTTATCCTATTGATTTTGAAATATTATCATTGTGTGTTTCATTTGTAAAAAAAATAAGTCACTGGATGAACTGATGTCCTCTGAAGGCTAGCAAAAAGCCAGCCAAAATAGTAAAAGTATGGAAAGCCAAACACAAAGAGGACCCGAAGATTATGGAGGGTACTAATTCAAGAGATCAAAGAATTGGGAATGAAGTTGTGGTTAATAACAATGAGGATTGTCGTGTATCCAAAATGTGTGTCCCTCAAGAAAACAATGAGAATATGGAAAATCAAAATAATCCCTCTAAGAATGAGGAGGGGCAATGAAATAGAAATATTTAGTGTGATTCTCATAATAGGGATAATCAATTCTTAGTTACTAAGTGCACAAATGATAATAATGTGTTCCCCCTAGTTTTTGGTGCTCAGGCACCCATGTAGGTGGTCAGTTCTTTCTTGAAGAAAAAATGTGAGGACCACATTACCACTAAAGTGGTCCAACCCTTGGGGAACACCCCACAACACAACGGTAAGTTGTGAGCCTCTCAATTGGGAGGTCTTGGGTTCAAATCTTCTTGAGCCCCTTGTTGATCTTGGCTTCGGCCTATTACCTATCCAAAAAAAGAAAAGTGGTCCAACCCTTGTTACAAGATGAAGTCCATGAGGATAAAGCTTATCATTCCCCCATGCTTGTCAAATATACCTTTTAGTCTAATACTGATATATTTTTTGGAGACAATATTCAACCTACTCCTGAGATACTCAAATCTACTCTTCTTTCTTTAGAGAATGATGTTGAGGAACATATTTCTTATACTATTATCTTTGCAATACTAGATCACAATTCTTTAGCCCATTCTCCAAAAAGGAAATAATCTCAAAGGGACACCTTGGAAAGGGACATTGACTCTGGTAAGGAAATCTTAGCCTTGGACAAACTAATATGGATGATGATTGTTCCTTTACTAGGGTTGAGAGGAGGAAATGAAGGAAGATGAATCCCACTTTGGGAGTTTCTACAAGAAATAGGAGGTCCCAAGGCCTTGGGAATAAAACTATCCAAATAGTACAAGGATCATGAATGCTTTCAGAATATAGGTGATGGAATCCAGAGAACCATTTTGGAGGTCTACCAAAGCAACACCCCTAGTAAGAAATGAAGCTTATGTCCTAGAATATTAGGGAGCTCAATAGATCCCACAACTTATGATATTTTGTCTAATTTTGTCAAGGACCATAGACCATATATAATGTTAGTCTAGTAGACCAAGATGCCTAAGGATAAAGTAGAAAGTGTGAAATTCTATAAATATTGTGGGGTTCAAGGAAATAACTCTGATGGAGCTTCATGTGGCTTAGCTAATTTTTAGAATTCTAATTGCATTCAAGGAACCCCTCTTTGGGAGGATTCCAACCATATAGATACTAGATTCAAACATATAAGAGATGATTTTGGTTAGATTCTCTCTAATATTTATGCTCCAAATTATAAACTAGCTAGAAGAAACATTTGGCACTCTCTTGTCTCTTTTAGGTTGAAACTCCTTGAGGACAATTGGATCATTGTGGGAGATTTCAACACTCCTTTACATGAAATAGAAAATTTTTATGGGATATAGTTTCAATTGGATATAAAAATAAATTTAATGGATTTCATAAATAGTCTAGGACTACATGATGTTGATTTGAGAGTATTTTTTTATACATGCAAATAGGAGACTTGGTAATGAATTGATACAAGTGATCTACTTGACCACACTCTTATCTCTAATGGATGGTTTATCAATTACTTTTTTTCCTTGAATGCATTACCTAGGATTAGGTTAGATCACTATCTTAGAAGTTTTGTGGCAGAATCTATTGGAGTTGATGAGTAAACAACCCACAGCTCCCAAGAACACCTGCATGCAAACACCTATCATAGAAAGAGAAAGAAGAAGAAAGAAGCTATGGAGGCATGAACGTATTGATCCATAAGAGAGGAGAAATCATTCTTGATGTGCAAAAACAAAAATTGCAATTCAATAATGAATAATCTATTATGAAAACAAAGGAGATCAATCATTATAAAAGGAGATCTAAAAACCTAGGTTACATAATAATAATTAATAAATCAATTAATTATTATATGCCTAAAGTTTAAAGCTTAAGTAGAAAGAGATAATAAGTGACTTAATAATTAAATCAATATGATTTAATTAATAAGCAAACATTTTATTACTCTAACACCCCCCCTTAAGATAAACTTTGGGAGAAGCTAAAAACCTAGAAATAACTATTGAAAGCAAATGGGTCCCGACAACAAAAGGTCTGATCAGGTAACCAAGTAAAAAAAAAGAGTCTCTATAAAGAGGAGAAATAGAGAAAACCACATGGAAAAAAATCTACTCCAAAAAGAGATAAAGACTAGTCTGAAGGACTGAAGAAGCCTCCAAAACTAAGAATGTTCTAGAAAATAGGAGAAAAGATGAACATGTACAACATCACTGAAGCAAGAAGTTGCAAACTCTATTAAGAAGTAACTGATGATCTGAAGATCCTCCACTGAAATATGACTAGGTAGAGAAGATTGTAATTTGCATGAGTGCCCTCAAATGACACTACTCGAATCAGGAGGCAAAGAAAGTCAAACAACTAAAATTGAAGATATAGAATACTGTAATTTGTACAAGTGCCCACAAATGACACTACTTGAATCAGGACGGAAACAAAGGAAAACACCTAAACTCGAAGATACAGATGGCATAAAAATACCAAAAGTCTGAAGAGTTGATCAATCAAAGCTGGAAGAGTGCATCCAAAAAATAGGAAAGAAAGAGTGTCCATATGGTAAATGATCCATCTCATCGGAATGTATAGGTACCCAGCCACTGCATTCTCCTAGTACATAGAATCTAATACTGAATACATAGCTCATACTATCGAATCAGGGAAGAAGTAGAACCAACAGTAGAAACACCCCCATAATGCTGACAAGGGAGTATGACAAGTACACTGAAAGATCATCCAATGTGAATTGCATGATACCGAGAACATTGAAGGTGCAGAGAGAGTACAAATACAAATAAAGATACCTAAGGCTAATGTCATATGAGGAACACTCACATAAAAAAAGTAGATGGAAAACAAAGGGAAAAATCAACCCCCCCAACACTTTATAATGGAGTGCGAGTACATAGAGCACGAACAAGTTCAAAATCTCATACATGCAATAGAATGGCACTTTATCTCATTGTGTGTGCATAAAAGAATGTTACAAAAGTGAAGTATACACTACTCAAAGAAGAGAAATGGTTGTTGAAAAAAAAAGAACAACCTAAAATGAGCCATCCCTCAAAGGGAAGAGATCCCAGGACCTGTAACATCCAAGATATCTACCAGATTGCAAAAATGCAAAAATTTGAATAAAATGTACCTATAGTAGAATCTAGAAAAATGACTCACAGCACTGAAAAGCTCTCAGAACAAGATTTTCAATGATATATCATTTTCCCAAAATGCAGTCTGGATGCACAAGATAGAGCTCCCAGAGTACAAAATTGACATCTGGCTTTCACAGTAAAAACCATCATCAAAAAATAAAAATAAAAAATTCAAACCTCTAGATTTGGATAGATCTCGGAACTAGCTTTCTGATGATATCTCTTTTGCCCAATTTTGACACCGTATGCTCAAGATATGACCAAAAATCTAACAGCTGCGCCGAAGGGCCCAAAAGGGTGTCTGAAAGTGCTGATGTAGTGTTGATGTTAGCACTTCACAATGCTAAATTTGATGGTCAAATGGCCATTGCAGCAAAAAAATAATAGGCCCTTGGGGCCAAAAACTATGGCCCCTAGTCACCACATGACTAGGGACTCGCGGATGGGGGGCTGGATCTATAGAGGCTAGTCCCCTGCATGTGACCGTAGGCTGTAGAAGGGGGGTTGACCTGGCGGTAAACCGTAGCAGCTGCTAGCGGGGCCACCCGCGATGGCGCCTAGGTGGCCTCCTAGTGGCACCCGAGGTGAGGCCCACCTGATATGGATATTGGGTTTCTCAGATGCTGTGTATGCAGCCATGAGGTCTTTTTGGACAAGAAATGCTCCAAAAAATAGTGATGGCCTCAGGATTCGTGCCAAGGCCGGTTTCAAAATTTTTCCACAAATTCCAACTTTGTCCAAATTGGACAAATTTTATATAGATCTAGGGGTTCTTGGATGTTGTGAACACAACCGTGAGGTGTGTTTGAAGCCAATATGACCAGAAAAATAGGTCTCCCTAGATCTGACAGAAAACCCTCTAAAAATGTAGATCTAACGAACACGGTTGAATCTCTCAAGAATAGGATAGGGATAAACAGATCTAAAGCTTTGATAGCATATTCAAGTTAATGAGTAAACAATCCATAGCTCCCAAGAACACCTACATGCAAACACCTGTTACAAAAAGAGAGAGAAGAAGCAAGAAGCTATGGAGGCCTAAACGCATTGATCCACAAGAGAGGAGAAATCATTCTTGATGTGCAAAAATGAAAGTTTTAATTCAATAATGAATAATCTATTACATAATTTGTTATGAAAACAAAGGAGATCAATCCTTATAAAAGGATATCTATCTGAAAACCTAAAAAGGAAAAACCTAGATTACACAATAATAATTAATAAATCAATTAATTATTATATGTCTAAAATTTAGCTTAAGTAGAAAGAGATAATAAGTGACTTAATAATTAAATCATAATTAATAAGAAAACACTTTATTACTCTAACAGAATCTGTATTTGGTAAGAGGAACTCCCCCTTCTATTTTGAAAGGATGTGGCTTTCCCACCTTCAATTACACGGTTGTATCAAGGAGTGGTGGAGTATTTAGGTGAGTGGTTCTATTATGTTCAAGTTGGATAAAAAGCTAAGGGAGGTAAAAGGGAATATTAAGAAATGGAATAGGTAAAATTTTAGAAACATATTCTCTACAAAATCAATGACTTAGTCAAATCTTAAAGAGATTCAAGAAAAAATTCAAAAGGAAGAAAATGTACCATATATATGTCAAGAGAAAATGAGATACTTGTCAAGTAACATGATGTCATTTCAAAGGAAGAGGAATTTTGGAAGAAAAGATCTAGATCCCTGTGGTTTTCTTCGAGGGATAAAAATATTAGATTCTTCCACAAGAAAACACTAAAAAATAAGGCTTCCAACCAAAATTATCATCTAATGAGAAATGAAGTTAAGATTCGTAAACATGATGATATCAAGAGGGAGACAATTAGTTTTTTTTTTTTTTAAACTTTTTGTAGAAGAGAGACTTGATGGGGTGGATCAGAATTAGTTGATTGATGCAATACTAAATATAAATTAAATTAAGAGAAAAGTAGAGCATTGACTATTATCCCATTGATAGAGGAGGTCAAAAGAACAGTCTTTTCCTTTGAAGATAATAAAGCACTTGGTCTGAATAGTTTCCCCTTGTTTTTCTTTCAAATCTTTTGGGATATTTTTTTTGAGGATGTTGGAAATGTTGTGAAGGAATGTTTTGGCTCAAGAAAAATTCTTAAGGAGATGGATTTCACATTTATTGTGATAATTCCCAAATTTCCTAGAGTTGATTCTCTAGATGCATTTTCCTCAATCAGTCTTTGCAATTCCTCCAATTAAATTATTTCTAAATTGGTTAATTCAAGATTGTTGGGTGTTCTTCCATCTCTTATAGCTTCTCAATTGAACAATATTGTTTCGGGAAGGAAAATCCTTGAATATATAGCATTATTCATGAGAATATTCATTCCTTGGAAGTTTCTAAGAACCAAGGCCTTTTGCTAAATTTGGATCTATCCAAAGCCTATGATAGGGTAGACTAGAAATTCTTGATGAATATTCTTAGAGCTTTGGGATTCAAAGATAGATTTCTTGATCTTATTTTGTAACTCATTTTAACAACTAGCACTTCGATTATTGTGAGTGGATAACCTTCTCATTTATTTGAGTTCTCTGGAAGGCTCAGATAGGGTGATTCTATTTTACCCATTCTCTTCACCATTATTGCTGAGACTTTGAGTAGAATCTTGCATAAAAAGGTTATGGAGGACACCTCAAGGGTCTTGGACCATCATCTATAGAAATATAGTGTTCTAATGAGCATTATTTGGATTACACATAATTGATGGGAAGCTCAATAATATGGGAAGACACTAATTTGAAGTATATGCATTCATTATATGAAGAGGCTTCAAGACAAAAAATAAACAGAGATAAAAGTTCTCTTTTTTCTTCAATACCGTAGAGAATAGACAAAGTATAATTTCTCATAGCCTCGTTTGTTCCTTTTCTTTTCCATTTCAAAGTAAAACTAAAAAAAGTGGTTTTCTCATGCTCAGAATTCTCTAAGCTTTTGAAGTTTTTTTTTTCCAAATTTCCTGTATGAACATTAGAAAAAGCACAAAAAAATAAGAATTGATTTTTCTATTCACCTTTATTTTTCCCATTTAAAGTAGCATGATATTTTGTAAAATGATCTAAAGATTTTGAAAATTTATAAAAATAGCTAAAATAAATAATAAACATTATTATATCTATTATTAAAAATTATAAAGATTGTACAACACACTATTTTTTACTTTAATTTGTTAAAACCAATAGAGAAAAAGATTTATTAAGAAATTACCTAGATTACAATCCTCGAATAGCCTGTTACCTATTATTTGGAACTGTGTGGGAGGCTTGATAAGCATTTGATGTTCTTACTTGGGTGTGTTAGAACTTGATCAATATCGGTCAATAGATTCAAGGGCTTAACATAAAGCAAAACTGTTAAAGGTGACATTGAAAGTTGGGCCAAAACTAAACACTAGATCTTTGTCGGGGTTCAAGCATGTGACATTGTAAATCGCAAATTGAGTACTTGGAAGAGTATTGAATGTTCAATTTACAAGTATTGGAATGTTACTAAATTTAATCCTAAATTATATGTTGGTAAAATTCTTGTAAATCAAAAATTGAGTACTTGGAAGAGTTGTAGGAATGCTAAATTTACAAGTATTGAGATGTTAATAAATTTAATCATAAATTATATGATGGTGAAATTCTTGTAAATCACAAATTGAGTAATTGGAAGAGTTGGAGGAATGTTGAATTTACAAGTATTGGAATGTTACTAAATTTAATCCTAAATTACATGTTGGTGAAATTCTTGTAAAGGCTTTCCTTGCAAGTGTATTATAATATTCTATTTGATTGTAACAATTCTTTGAGAAAGTTCTAGAACAACAAGTTTTTCTCTAGAAAGGGTTTTTAACACAAAAAATGGTGTGATGTTTCATATTGTATGTGTTTTTTATTTAGAAATTTCTCTATTTTCTCTTACTTTTTTACATCAAATTTAAACTCTTTTTGCACTTCTTTTTAAAGATTAGAACATGAAGTTGAATTTACTACCTCTTACTTCATAACATATCCTTGGTTGCATCAACACCTAATATAGTAATCTTATGAAGAATATTATTGACATTATCCTTTTCTCCAAATTTCAAATTAAATTAAATTTAAATTCATGTGCGTAGTTTAAATGTGTAAATAGATTTAAATTTGCAATGAAAAATGTCTATTTTATAATTTAAAAAAATAATCCAATGTAACAAATAAAAAAACTACTTATTTAAAAATATTTAATTTAGACCCATTACTTATTTAAAAATATTTTAAAATTACTTATTTTCTGCACAATTTTGTAATAATTTGATGTAGGTAGATGATATTCCATTATGCGCAGACAAGGAGAATGTTGGCAAAGGTTGTACCTTACGTTTAATACCTTCCCATAGTAGTTCACAAGGTTGTCACATTTTTATCAAGCATTTTGTTAAACAGCTTTGATCCTTTCTTTGAAAGATTCTATCAAAACATTCATCATTTTTCTCATTTTGAACATGGAAGCATTTTTTCAAACTTGAGGCAACTTTCTACCAAAAGAATTTGGCTCATATACCCAACAATTCATGACATTCTAAAATGTTCAAAATGGTTTCAAACGATTCACATGCAGTGTCTTTTATATCAGTGTGTTGTTTATGTAAAGAATTTAGAGAAAGACTAAATTCTGGAAGCACACAGGAAGAGTCTTTGTTTTAGCAAGGAATAAAATCAAAATCTCCAAAAATAGGGCAGACATGACAGACTGGAGAAATATGCAAGAATCTACTTGCTTCTATTCAAACAAAACACTTCTACAAATAGAAATTAAACTTGCAACTACTAGAGCTGCATACAAACTTCTATGAGCTTCACAAAGCTCTTACAAGATCATCTGAAGCAATCACTGCTTAACAGAAAGATCATTCACATCTCTATCAAAAATAGAGTATTACAAAAAAGACTCTTGCTGGTGCATACAAAAGAGAGATTACAAACATGTATATCTCTTGTTGAAAGAATAAAAACATTCTTTCCTTTATACAAAATTTGTTGTCCAAAAGAAGAGAGAAGAAGTTCAAGGAAGAAATCAGATTTCCCAAATCTGATTTGAACTTATCTCCCAAAAGTTCATTCAAAAATAATATCTTAAATAAACTTTATCAAAAAAGTCAAATATGGAGGCTAAGACAATCGGATTTGATTTGAAAATCCAACACTCACCCATTGTCTTGAGCCGACAAACAAGATCATGTTTGATCCAAACTAACTACACCAAGATTTCTCCTTAGGCACTCAAAATTTTCAATACCCAATGGCTTGGTGAAAATGTCTGCTAGCTGCTGCTCTGACCTACAAAAATCCATCTTTATTTCACCATTCTCAACTAGTTCTCTAATAAAATGATATATGATTTCAATGTGCTTTCTTCTTCCATGAAACACTAGATTTTTTGACAATACTATTGAGGAAATATTGTGGTTCCATCCTCTTGTTCTTCCTTCAAATCTGCCAAGATTCTTCTTAGCCAAATAGCTTGACATGTTGCTGCATTTGCTGCTATATATTCAGCCTCTGCTATAGATTGAGCAACTATGGGTGACTTCTTAGAAGCCCATGAGATTACACCTGAACCCATGTGAAAGAAATATCTGGAAGTGCTCTTCCTATCATCCAAACTCCCTACCCAATCACTATCTGTGTAGCCAATAAGATCAAAAACATTTACTGCAGTATACAAAATACCATATCCTTTGGTGCCTTTCACATACCTTAAGATTCTTTTTCCCACTTGCCAATGGGAGTCCTTTGGAGTTTCCATAAATCTAGAAATCAAACTTACTACATGCATAGTATCTGGCCTAGTAGCTGTTAAATACATCAAACTTCCAACTAAACTTTTAAATAAAGTTGGATCCACATTGCTACTACAATCTTGATTGCTTAACTTCAAACCTACTGAAGTTGGTGTTGGAGTAGGCTTGCTACTTTGCATTATAAATCTTTCCAAAATCTGATTTGCATATATTTCTTGAGAGATAAAAATACCATCATGCATTTGTTTTACTTCTATGCCTAGAAAATATCTCAAGAGACCTAAGTCTGACATTTCAAACTCACTTTTCATGGCCTCTTTAAAATCAACAATGAGGAAATCATTATCCCCAGTAAAGATTAAATCAACATACAAGACAATAATTAAAATATTACCATTAGTTGCCTTGATGTAAAGAGTGGGCTCACCATCACTTTTGCAAAAGCCATTGCTCATCAAATATGAGTCAGTTCTGCTATACCATGCCCATGGAGCTTGTTTAAGCCCATAAAGAGCCTTCTTCAACCTATACACTTTACTTTCATGACCCAAAACTTCATAACCAGGTGGCTGCTCCACATAAACCTCTTCTTTCAATACTCCATTCAAGAAAGCAGACTTCACATCCATTTGATAAACCTTCCATTTGTGCTGGGCTGCAATTTCTATGACAACACGCACGGTTTCCATTCTAGCAATAGGGGCATAGGTCTCATCATAATCTCTACCAAACTGCTGTTTGTACCCCTTGACCACCAATCGAGCCTTATGCCTATCTATTTTTCCTTCAGCATTACTCTTGGTCTTGTAAACCCATTTAACTCCAATAATTTTCTTGTTTGGAGGTAAATTAGTGAGCTCCCAAGTTTCATTTCTTTTTATTGCATCCATTTCCTCATCCATGGCCTTACACCATTTTTCTTCCTTTTCAGCATCCTCAAAATAAATTGGATCACTATGAGAAAATAATGCAAAATTGATACTCTCATCAAATTCATTTTCATACCTTTCGTCTTGGTATATCTCCCTTAGACTCTTGGTCTTTTTTGGCACTAGGGAGGTGAGAGTGGGATCATAACTCTCAGTATTGCTGCTTCTGCTCTTTGTGGGACCAATTTGTAGCCTTTTGGAGCCTTCTATATCAGTTGTTATATCATTTTGCTAATCATTAACTTCACCATCTTCATCAATAATAGGCACTTTGCTTGAAGTGCTTGAAGATGTGTCCACCGAACCATCCCATGACTCATTCTCAATGAACTCCACATCTCTTGAAGTGATCATCTTCTTACCAACTGGATCATACAACTGATATGCCTTGGATTCTGGACTATAACCAGTAAAAACACACTTCACTCCTTTATCATCAAACTTTTGCCTTTGCTCCTTTGGCACGTGTGCATATGCTACACACCCAAACACTCTCAAGTGTTCAACCGTCCATCTATGCTTCGTCCATGCTTCCATTGGAATCTTGTCACGAACTACTTTTGTAGGACTTATATTTATTAAGTATACTACTATTGCTACAGCCTCTCCCCAATATTCAATTGGGAGCCCTTTTTCTTTCATCATGCTTCTTGCCATCTCAATGATGGTTCTATTTTTTCTTTCAGCCAGTCCATTTTGATGCGGAGTATAACTGGTTGTAAGCTCTTTTTTTATGCCATTTTGCCTACAAAATTTTACAAAAATATTGGAGATATATTCCCCCCCTCTATATGATCTTAGGACTTTAAGATTTTGTCCACTTTCATTTCAACCTGGGCTTTAAATTTTAAAAACTTATCAAAAGCTTCAGATTTATTTTTCATAAAATAAACCCATGTTCTACAACTGAAATCATCTATGAAAGTCATAAAATAAGTACTCCCCCCAATGGAAGTGATTTGCATAGGGCGAACTAAGTCAGTATGCACCAATTCTATTGGCGCTCTTGCCCTTCTAGAGTTTCCAGAATTAAAGGGCAGCCTATGCTGCTTACCCAAAATACAAGCCTCACACTTTCTATTGAACTCTTTAATACATGGAAAACCATCTACCATTCTTTTCTTGGACAATAAATTTAAACCAGCATAGCCAAGATGTCTATACCTTAAATGCCATAGCTTGGAGGGGTCCTCAATCACACTCTTGAAAGCTAATTGTTGCACTATTGTACATTCTTTCTTGGGAGGTGCAGTTGCTGATTGTGAAGAGAAACACATCTCTATCTTCAAAGGAAACATTCAATTCTTTGTCATTTGAACTACTGCAACAATTTTCTTACTCCCATCCTTCTCATAAATGACACATTGGTCATTCTCCATCAACACTTTGTAACCATTTTGAGTGAGTTGTCCAACACTCATCAAATTGTACTTTATTCCTGGGGTAAAGTAAACATTCTGAATTTCTTGTTTCTCACCTTGCTTGGTGCGGATCATAATAGATCATTTTCCCACAACTGGAACAATTCCATTGTTCCCCATTCTAATTTCAGACTTTACATTTTTATCAATGAAAGAAAAAAGACTTTCATTACCACTCATGTGGTTACTACAACCGCTATCTAAATACCAGACTTCAGGGCTGCTTTCTTCACCAACGTTACACATGATGAAGGCTGTGGGATTATTTCCATCACCCACTTTCATATCAGCCACATTTACACTTGGCTTTGAATGATTACCTTTCTTTTTCCAGCATTCACTAGCATAATGCCCAAATTTATGACAATAATAACATTCAATATTACTCTTGCCAAAGGTAAATTTCTTCTTACCTCCTTCAGAATTATTCTAAGAGCTACTAGCTCCCTCATTTGTGGCTGCTCATTCTGAGCTTTCTCCTCCAGCATTTTGTTGTCCAGAGTTACCTCGACCTCTGCCTCTTGAACTTCTTTCGGAATTATTTCTTCCTCTTCCCCTACCTCTTGCATTGGCTTGAGCTTTGAACGCTTGCTCTTGAGAAGAATTTGCTGACCTATTAATGCAATGCTCATGGGTTTGGAAAGAACCCATTAACTCATCAATAGTCATTACTAAAAGATCATTTGCCTCTTCAATGGCAATAACTAAATTATCAAATTTTGAGGACAAACTTCTCAAAACTTTTTCTACTATTCTTTGCTCCTCCATGGTTTCTCTATTGGTTCTCAACTGGTTTATCAAACCAAAGAGTCTTGAGCTGAAATTTGAGATGGACTCATTGTCCTTCATGAGAAGAGTCTCAAACTCTCTTCGAAGCATTTGGAGCTTCACTAACTGAACCTTCTCAGTCCCTTTAAAACTTGTGTGAAGAATATCCCAAGCTTCTTTGGAATAATTAGTTGCTGCTATTCTAGGAAAGATTTCCTCTGTTAAGGTAGTTTCTATCAAGCTCAAAGCTTTTGCATCTTTCCTTCTTGACTCCTTCAACTAAGTCTTTTGATTGTTTGTGAGGCTATGAAACTGAGATGGGTTAGTTACATCCGTAAATCCATTGACCACGAGCTCCCATAAATCATTTGCTATCATAATGGTCCTCATCTTCTTTACCCAAACATCATAATTTTGTCCATTGAAGGATAGTGGCTACTGTTAGCTCTTTCCTACATCTCTAGCCATGTCTCCTTTGTAAGATAAACAAATACCCAGAAAAAACAAATGTCCAAACTCACAAGGATTGAAGGCCAATCAGCTCTGATACCATGTAAAGAATTTAGAGAAAGACTAAATTCTAGAAACACATAGGAAGAAGCTCTATTTCAGCAAGGAATAAAATTGAAATCCCCAAAAATAGGGCAGTCATGACAGACTAGATAAATATGCAAGAAACTACTTGCTTCTATTCAAACAAAACACTTCTACAAACAGAAATTAAACTTGCAACTGTTGGAGCTACATAGAAACTTCTATGAGCTTCACAAAGCTCTTACAAGATCATCTGAAGCAATCACTACTTAATAGAAAGATCATTCACATCTCTGTCAAAAATAGAGCATTACAAAAAAGACTCTTGTTGTTGCATACAAAAGAGAGATTACAAACATGTATATCTCTTATCAAAAGAATAAAAACATTCTTTCCTTTATACAAAATTTGTTGTCCAAAAGAAGAGAGAAGAAGTTCAAGGAAGAAATCAAATTTCCCAAATCTGATTTGAACTCATCTCCCAAAAGTTCATTCAAAAAAAATATCTTAAATAAACTTTATCAAAAAAGTCAAATATGGAGGCTAAGACAATTGGATTTGATTTGAAAATCCAACAGTTTATACCCAGCCATATCTACGCTCTCTAGATCTGTGTTACTTTTTCTTAGACTAACATGTGTGAGGATTCAATCATGGGACCTAGTAGAACATGATGGGGGACCCCAAGTGATTAAATTATGGTTAAATCCTTCTTTCACCCTAGCTTATGAAGATTTGGAGATATATGGGTTGAACCTTTATGCAAATTCCTCTCATTCTTCTTTTTCTTTATAGAATTGCAGATCCCTATGCCTAATAATACAATTCTAACAAGGGAAGTGATCGAGCCATCGAGAAATTTTGAGGTGTTGAGTTTCATCAACAAGAGATGACTATCTGAAATGAAGGTAGTGGAACTAAAATTCCTCTTTCCAGCCACCTGCAACCTAGTTGGGATCTATCTAAGGGTAATTAATTCTATGGGATATCAGTTGCAAGTTTCCCATTTGTAAACTAGTGGGACCCCTCTCAAGGCTATGAATCCCCCAAAGCTCCAAATTGTGACTCCAATTACCTACAATGATCTACTAGTGGGAAAATCTATGGACTCCACCAAATTGGGAGATGAATTGAGATACTTTTCCCTAAAATTTGGAACCCTAAACAAAACAGTCATTGTTCAAAAATGTTGATAGATTTGCCTCAAAAATTGCTCTTGTGCTACATTTTTCTTCAACAACTTGACTTCTTATCATGATATAGAAACTAAAATTAAAAACGTAAGAATCAATAAATGGATGAGGCACTTGGTAATTCTGAGCGATGTAACATTATTTTTTCTTTGTGTACCTCTCACTTACAAACTACAATACAAAATCTGAAACAAAGCAACACTTCAAATTGCTTCAATGGTCGTGGTTTTGCCTGTAATATTTTCAACCAATGTTGCTCCTTATCTAACTGTGATCCGAGAGATGCTAATAGATATTTGGCTTCTTCGAATAGATACAGTCACTAACACAAGTCTTTTCACACAAGAAAATTGATGTAAAAAAATGGAAAATGCAAGTTGAGAAGGAAAGTGTTTCACATGAAAAGAAGTTGGAAGTGCAAAAAATGGACTAAAAAATCCTTATGGCCAACATAATTTCTATGGTCGACCATGCCTTTAGTAGGTTTTTAATCGCTAATCTACAATTTCAGGTTACTCTTCTCAGATAAGGAAATGCCTTTGATGTAAATAAACAGAAGTGGCATTTCTAAATATTAATTAAAACTAAAATTGAGATTTTCCATTTTTAAATAGACATTATATAGGTGTAGAAAATCCGAATAAGGGTATATAGAAATTAAGGATATTAAATTTTAAATCCAAGATTGATAATTCTAATTTTTCTTTTATTACTTGGCATTTCTGGTTGGAGAGAAATTGTCGTATTTTTTAAGATGTGTTGTTGGGTGCTCATGGTGGAAAATTCTCCATTCTTTGGGAGAAATTGTTTCAACAAAATGTGACCTAGTGGAGGTTTGGGACCCTGTTGATGTCATTTTCCATCCCTGCCTTTGTATTCCTCCTTGATGAGGAGACCTCATGAAAAATAGATGTAGACACCCTATTCAGAAGATAAATAGGGTGGGGAGGTGGACTCCTCCTTCATAGGAAATTCTAAATATCAACACGGACAGGTCTTCTCAGGAAAACTTGGGGAAATACAGGTCCTACGAGCATTCTTGGAGTTGGTAGAGATAGCTTGGGGACTACTTATAAGTTTTTTTTTTTTGTTTATAAAGGTCATCATACTAACAATCTAATTGAGGTTATTGCTATTTTATATGTTGTGGAGCGTGCTTGTGCTCTTATATGGAGAAAGCTCATATGTGAATCAAATTCACATGTGGTGGTGCATATTTTAACTCAATTGCATTCTGAGGATGTTCGTTGGCAATAGGTTTTGGTTGTTAACCAGAATAGAGTTGTGGATTGTTCTGGCCAAATGGGCTTCGTCTAACATACAAAATTAGAATATTGTGGATAGAGTTCGATTACCTTTGGGCTTGTCTCATCAGTTAGATCACTTATTGGATCTTGATAGGGTTGTTTGATGCACATGCTATGTACTTCTTACTGATTGAATAAATTTTCAACCCTCTTTTATTTCAATATTTACTATCTTTCACATAGAACACAAAAAAAAAACTTTACAATGTAAGGATATGTTCAAGAATACTTCATTAATTCAAAAAATTTGAAAGCTTCAGGTTGTAAAATCCATTTTGTAAGAATTGTGCCCTCATCTCATTTTGTTCCTTAAGAGTACAACTCTTTGCCGCATTTTGTCAAACAATTCAAGTGTGTTTTTTATGATTTTATGTTTTGCATGCATGTTTACAGTAAATTTTTTTTACTATAATATGTGACAAAAATATAATTTATTCCTACTTCATACATGTCCACAAGAGCATTCAAAGCTTCCATTGTTCACAAGTAGGGAGGATAATAGAAAAGGTTGCAAAGTTTGACTTTAAACATGTATATATATTATTAAAGCTCTTAAACTAGTTAAACAAATCCATTTCATGTTCAACCTATAATTGCAAATGTTGTATCCATTACACTATATGAAATGAAGTTTTTTTTATGTATTCTGACAAACAATTCACATGCTCTATTTATGCTTCTTATATTGTAATATCTCAAGATAATTTCTGAAGTTATTTCATCAAATCCAATTTTTTTGAAAATTGTGCAATTGTTTCATTCATTGAGATGACATATCATTTTGCAATAGGTCAAACATTTTGGGTATGGAGTTTATGATTTCACATTTTGTATGTATGTCTACAAGAGCATTTTCAACAACATTGGAGTGGGTTTTATATCCTTACAATTTAATAGATGTCCATGCACTACCTTAAAGCTTCAATTTTTCTCATGCAATGAGGATGACACTAAAAAAAGCGATGGAATTTACATTTACACCTGCCAACTGTATTTGTTTGAAAGATTTCAATAAAATAACTAATTTTCATTTACATGTACCTAGAGAAGACATCCACATAGCTACCACATGTCTAAATGTGATCATAATATTAAAGTTTTGGGTGTTCTTGTAAAAAATATCTAAAATATGAATAAATTATAATACAAATAAGGGAAGATGAAAAATAAAGAGAAATAAGTGGAGGATAAATTGACCTATCTTCTATTCCCACTTAATATTGGCTAGAATATTACAAAGAATATATGAAGGAGAGGGGAAAATCATATTATTATCCCCTCTTAGTGTTCACCTCTAACATACCAAGCATTCCTCTTAATTTTAAAAGTTTGGCCTCAACCATATTCTTAGTAAATATATTAGTTATTTGTTCAAATTCACTTGGACAAAATTATAGATTGACATTAGTTGTTTGAACCAAATCTCAAATGTAGTGAACATAAAGCTCAATATTCTTTATTTATCATGAAAAGAAAAATTTTCGCAACTCGAATGGTGCTTTGATTGTCACAATACAAAATAATAGCAAAATGTTGAGAAAATACAAGCTCAAATAAAATATTTAAATCTAAACTACTTCCCTCTATGCTTTTTATGTTTCTCTATGTTCTACTTCACATGAGATGTAGTTGTTTCTTTTTTGATGATCCATGTAATTGGACCTGGTTCAAACTAAAAAATATAACCACTAGTAGATTTCCTACAATTACATCACCTCCTCAATCTGAATCCATAATTCCAACAAAAGAAATATAAGACGTATAGCCACAATGGATACCAAAATGTAGTGTTCCTCAAATGTATCTCAAAATTCTCTAAGAAATCAACTAGTGACTTTATTTAGTTGTTTGCATTAATCTTTATACAGAAAAATAAATAAATAAATAAATTGGTCTAGAATGAGTCAAATAAACCAAGCTATCGACAAGATATCTATATAAAGTGTCATCAACTTTGTTAAAAGAGCATCCTTTAGTAAGCTTGACTCCTAATTGAAAGGAAGTCTTACATTAAATCGTGTTAATTTTTTTTTAAATATCTAAAGAATAATCTATCATGGAGTCTACAAACTTGTAGACCAATAAAATAATTGAGTTCTCCCAAATCACTCATATGAAATGCCTTCTTGAAATTAGATTTTAAATCATTGGTTAACCCAATATTTGTCGAACAATAAGTAAACTATTTAAATAAAAAATGACAACAAAAATAATCTTGTCTTTGACTTTCTTCACATAAATATTTGGAGTAGTGTTACACCTTTTAAATCATTGAAGTTGAAAACACCTGTCAATCTTCTCATTCCATTCTCATGGTGCTTATTTTAGACAATAAAGTGACTTCTTTATTCTACAAACAAGGTTAAGATTTTCATGATCTATAAAATCTGGTGATTGATTCATTTATATTTATTCATGTAAATCCTCATCATGTTGCCCATTTTTCATTTGTTCATGATGACAAAAAAGAGGGTTACAGGTTGATTTCATAGTATATATTTGGTAAACAGGTTCAGGCTTATGGCAGATATAATTCACACTATGCTTGTGTTTGGCATTGATGCTTAAATGGACTCTTTTTGGTCATATTGGCTATTTGATATCATTCTCTATATTTTGTTTATAATGGTACAATGTTTATTGTGATGCACTTTAGCACAATAGTGCCCAATGGATCAAGTTATATCGATGCATCATATTTTAATTTGGTTGATGTTTTAAGTTCTAGTCAAGCACTTTGTTAATACTTTTATAAAGTAACAAGGTTTTGTGACCATCGGGTTCCAAAGCATTACATATATTATTTTTTAAAACTATTGGGTTTCATCATACAACACAATGTGCTTGACAGCGTGAAGAGAGGTGATATATTTAAATGTTTACTTAATATTTGATGATGGCACCTTAGATAGCCTAAAGGCTATAGGATTGAATATAATTACATCAACTCATATTACTCTTTCACATTCAAAGGCCTATCAAGTTTATTGAGTGCATCTGATATATTTACTATTTTTCATTAGTTAATGGTTTATCAGGTTACTTTGTTGACATCACATTTCTCATTGGGTTTCATGTGTATTAAGCTCATTGAATTACATCTTACACGGTTGGTGACAACATCTTATGTGGATATGTGGATAGTGAGGTGGCACTTGTTGAGGTAAGTCAGTGAGTGACTTGTTTGGCGGACTCCAAAGTAATGATATTTTTCTTGTGGGGCATGTATGAAATGAGCCTAGGTTAAATAAAAGATTCATTTTGTTTTTGAAGAAGAATAACTCAAAACCCTACCACCGCCATGGGATACATGAAAAGTATGACAGTGATGGTTATGGTTCATTGTTCCATATGGGTTTTTGATATGTTGATACTAACTCAACAAGGATTAAAATGGTACCATTTTTGTGGGATTTGATGAAAGTTAGCAAAGATCTTTTAGGTTTCGATTAACAAGTAAAATTGTTCCAGTTTGTTTTGTCAAAATGAAAAATACTTTCAAGATTGGTAATTTAGAAAAGAATTTTTTTGCCTAGTATTATCTATTGAGTTTGTTTTAAAAAGGATTTAAAATGTGCTTCTGAAACTCTTGAGGATTTAGGTGATGCATTCAACAATAGTTATGCAAAAATTTGATTAATAAAAAGGCAGTAAAAATGTTGAACATTGCTAGTACAGTTACCTTGATTGTTGTATAAACCCTAAGTCAAAGGGCTGATGAAATTCAAGGCTTAAACAAATTAGTTTTTCTTTTGAGGTATATCCTATCTAAGTTTAAAGGAACCCTAACATGAGGGTTACAATAGAAGACATTGTGTGATAAGACAGTTCGAAAAAAAATGCTGATTTTTTTAAAAATTGTGTGTGACCGGAAAATTACTTCTTTGTTAGTTGTTTTAGTTATTTGTTTTGTCTTAATTTCTTCTTAATATGTAAAAAATACATAACTATTTTTTGTTACAAGAAAATTGGGATGCATTGAATTACGTGGGAAGAAGAAAATTAAGATATATATAGAGAACAGAGGTTTTGTGGTGAAAGGGTTATCTTTTGGTTGTACCTAAGATGTCAATTTGTAGTTGAACATATTGCATATATTTCTTGTAATTCTCTCTAGATAATAATTGTATGATTGCAAGTCTTAAAGAAATTTTGAATTATTAGCAACTGTGAAAACATATTGAACTATTGAGGAAGGGGTTGGTGCTCCTTGCAGTTGGAGCTACAAAATACATTTGTAACAAAGCTGGTGCTGCCAAAAAGGTGGTGCTCTTTGGACTAATAAAAAGGATTACAAGTTCGAGAAGTTTTTCTACCCTAAGAGGGTTTTCCACTCATGAAATTCATTGTGTTATGTGATGTCATTTGTGTCTTATTTAATTACATTGTAATAAGGTCTTCATGCTAATGCTCTGATACTTTTAGTTTTCTCTTTAAGTTTTTTATAGTTAAATGTTCAAATCAGTCATCGTCTTAGTTTGGAAGACTTCATGTTTAAATTTGTTCATTGATCTATTTAAAGCATAAACAAGATTGTTCATTTATTAATGGAACAATTACATAATGCTTTTAATATGAAGATTTAATGGCATTTGTATGTATATTAAATTCAGCTTTAGTTTGGTGTCTTCCTGCATCAACATATTTCTAGTCATCTTCTCAAATTGTGTTTCAATTCATTCTTTGTTCATCAATCTTTACTAATAACTGGTCAATTGAAAACATTGGTCATTATTGATTGGATAATCACTTTCACATGTTTTGATATAAATCTATTGAAAGTGAGTCAAGTCAACTTTGTGATTTTTCAAGTGATTCATTTCAACAGTTAAGTCAAACTTGTATGTTCTTAATTAATTCATCAGTTCAAGTCATAGTATACAACATTGTCAAAAATTAAAAGTGTTACATTTGAAATAAATTTATTCACTCTGATTCACCCCCTCTTAGAGTGAATCTCCTTCCAACACATCTATCAAAGAATTTTTAACATCAATTTGATGAATATGTTGCCCAAGACTCGTAACCAGGGACAGAGTAATTCTAAGTATATTCTGTTAAAATTTTGGCTAAGTAGGATATCATGATGTTGTCATTATGGAAACATGTATTCAATATTAAGACAACATGATCCAAGGATAAAGTTCTAGATAAACTTAAATAAATTGTCTAAGTATAATATTGTTTATCTATCTACATAGAGACTATTTTGATCAACAAAGTTCACAGAAGTATTTTTCAGTGTATGCGAACTTGAGCACAAATTATATGATGTATATTGAAGCTACATCTAAGAGCGCAAGACTGTATGACATGTACGGATAGAGATATTAGTATTTTACAAAAATAGTGTTGAGCTGACTAGAATAGGACAACGACTAGTAAATAATTGTTTTGAGTTAAGGGATTATTTTATTTATCAAATTAAGGACTTAACTAATTAGGGACGACATCCTAGATGTTAACCCTAAGGCAATAAGAATTAATATTATGGTTTGGTAACATGGAAGCCAACTAGAAAGCTATATTTGTGATGGCTTGTATAAAGGAAAGTATTTTTGTAATGCATAATAGTAAGACTAATGTGAAGTTGTAAGAACAATTTTGTATTGATGTATAATGTTGTATTATGTTAAATATGATATATGATCATAGCAGTGTGAATTGATAGCAGGTTATGTGAAGAGCCTACAAACTAGATCAGAATATTGAAGATATTCAGTAGCAGTAAAAGGTTCTTGTACTCTATATTTTGTATTGAAGATTATCATTGTATATTGCATGTTTGGGCAGTGGGCTCATCTTTCATACATTCATGTTTTGTAATAAAAACTCCTAACAAGGTTGAGGCTTCTAATAAGGCCTAAGTCCTCTAACAAGGACAGAGACACTATACGGATGTAATAGACTCCTAACAGGGTCAATATCTTTAATCAGCTACTTTTGATTAGTGGACCATTTGTGGGTACCATCCCCACTGTGGTTTTCCCTTGACTAAAGTTTTCTCGAGAACAGACATGGTGTTATGAGTTTCTTTATTTTATGGTTGTGTTTATTATTCAGTTTAGTTTCTTATGCAAATTGCAAGTTAATTACATATATTAATAAATGGACAAAAGTAAAAGTTTGTGAAATAGTGATTCACCCCCTCTCAGTATTTCCTATTTCTAACATATTCAACTCAACAATGGGAGCAAATGTTTACAGAATAGTTTTAAGGCTTTTAATTTTATTATATGAGATTTAACTTTCAAATTTAAAGGATTAAAATAAATCAGTGAAAACATTTGATTGCTACAAACATTGTATGCTAGTCAATGATAAAAGGTTTTGTTTACATAAAATGAAGAATTTTTATGTGCTGGAATTTGTGATTTAAGAAAATTTTGAGTTATAAGGGGACCTTCGGCCAACTCTCTGAATTTCCACTTTATATGAAAAATTAATTAAAACATATTACAAGTTTCATCTTGTATCTTTGACTGGCAAGACGAATGATCAAATATTGTAAACGGGCTTTCAAAATTCCCCTTCCCTTGAAAAAAATAGAGCCATGGGATCAATTTTATGGGATATTGTATTTAAATGTAAAGGATTTCATTAAGTAAAAAAATAGTTCATTAATTAAAGATTGGGTTTTTAATTTTTTTGTATGGGATTTAACTTTTAAATGTAAACGATTAATAATATTGATAACAATTAAGAATCAAAACAGTTAAGGTGGGTCCTTTTGCCGGGTTTTTAGTTGACTTTTATAGCTGGTATAGAGGATTTAGACTGATATTTTATTTGGATAATCTTTGTGTTAACCTTTATACAGAGAAGGTCAGGACGTTTGGTAAGGTGTAGACCTTTGTATGAGTATTTTTCGTTTAAAATCTCTCAGGCCCTGTAACTATTAAATATTTGTATAGATCTTTAGCATAATGATGCATGATTGGGCTGGTTTGGAAATTATATCTTATGCAGCAAGACAAGTACCCTAGTAATTTTACTTTTGAGGAAGGTAAATACAATATTTTTAACTTTGGATCTATTTACTTTATTTTCTTAATTATAATTTAAGCCCTAAAATATGAGATATGGAAGATTTCTATTATGATTTTTAGGAGGATACTATCAAGCAGGCAACCTAATCACTTTGTCATCGAAGATTCTATAAAATAACATGCTAATTGTATGAAACTCGAAGCTGTATCCTTGAAAAAAACAATGTAATAAATGTAACATTAAATCCTTGATATTATCGAGCAATGGGTATGCCCACTGAAATTTGTATTCATAGACAAGTCTTGATTGTTTGAGTTGTGGGAATGCCCACAAGAACAATGTATTTTAACAAATCTCAATGATTGTTGAGTCGTGGGTATACCCACGTAAATTTTGTATAAGTACAGGACCTTTGGTCCTGAGCAAGGCTGGAGGTTTTCTCAACCCCGCTCTTTCCTACTAGTACTTGCAGTGAGCGGGGTCACAATGTAAAATAATTTTTATATATTAATAAAAAACTTTATAGGGCTTCGGCCTTTTACTGATAAAAAAAAAAAAAGAATCAAAAGAATCACTGATATCGGTCTAAGGTTTTGATCTCTAGTCTTGGTAAAAATTCAGACTATGGCTTCAATCTCTAGCCTTGGTAAGATTTAGTCTTTGGATTTGATGATTGGTATTTCCAGTCAAAGATATACAAGATTTTTTTTTTAAAAAAATTCTAGTAGTTCTTGCAATATGTGTCTGATCTTGGAAATTATTTCTCAATTCCTTTGAAATAACAACTATTCAAAATAAATATTAACTATACTTCCTGATTCTTTAAACGTAGGCATATGTCACTTTTTAATTAATTTGTGTGGTTAAAAAAACTTTTAGCGGGCTCGAGAAACTCAATTGGTAGTGCATCAGACTAAAAATCTGAATGTAATTGACGGTTGTATTAAATTTATTGGAATTTGTTAATAAACTATCAAAATCTGTTATAAGTAATATAATATCTGTTTATTGGAATGGGTCTGATGAAGCTGAGGATGAGGAGGCAGACGATGAGATGGAAGGGGATAACGAAGACCATGATGTTGATTAAGATGAAGTCGAGGATGAGGACAAGGACGAGGACGAGGAAGCAACAGATCATGTGGACCAAGGGAACAATTCCAGATCCCATACTGAAGAAGAGGAAACTCGGGATTCCTTGGCAAAGAGTTCAAAGAAGGATTCAACTTCTGCTTCGGATTAATACTGGTGCAATGTTCCTTCTCAAGAATTTTCAATTTTTTTAGTTCATACTTGTTACTTATATAGTATTATTTTTCTAGTATAAGCTGGAATCTCGTCATATTTTTGAGCAGTTTTAGGAGGTACTAAGCTATGTTGCTCTCATTTTGATGTACCTCGAATATGATATCGACATATTTGGTATTAAGTTTCAAATTTAAAACTTATTTTATGTTATGATATTTTATATATATTAATAGAATCCCTTTGGCTTCAGCCCCTTACTGATCAAAATATATAAATATATTATTTTATAATATCTGTGACATATATATTAATTTAGAATCTTTATATGAATTTTAGAAATTTGTTTTACAAACATATTTTATATTATTTTATATATATATATATATATATATATATATATATATATATATATATAAATTTTATTAAAAATAAAAAATTTCATATAATTAATTATATATTATTATTTTACAATTGATTTTAGAAACTTTCTTATATTATATTAATTTAAAATTATTAATATAAAAATAATATATGGTCTTGGCTAGTTAATTTGATATTTTTATGATTTTATATTCTTTTTTATATCATAAATAAAATCTTTTATAATTTTGAGAAAGGCAAAGTTGAGTTTGGATACCCTAGATGCATTGATATTATTTATTTTTATTATTTTATGTTTTATATCCTTAATAAAATAAAATTAAAAAAATTTCGACATTAGATTATTAGATTTTTACTTTTGAGTGACTTTTTTAAAATTACACTTTTCATTTAAAAATAATTAGATTATTTGCACTGTTTTATTAAGAATAAAATATTTTTTAATAAATTAATATATGTATTACAAGTTATATTGATAAAACATTTAAAGTTAAAATAATTTATCAAATTATTCATAATTTTTTTTTAAAATGACAATCAATATTTTTTTTTAAAAACTAAAACGAAAGCCACTAAAATGAACAAACCGTCATAAAAAATTCATATGACACATAGAGGTGACAAAAATGACATTTCTAAATATTTAAAATTAAAATTTAGATTTTCCTTTTTAAAATAGACATTATATAGGTTTGAATCTAAATAAGAGTATATAGAAATTAAAGATATTAAATTTTACTCCAGATTGATAATTTTGATTTTGAAATATCTTAATTTTTTCTTTTTTTTAAGTATTTCTATATAAAGATGTTTTCAATGGAGTCATAAGATTTTCTATGTGCAAATCTAGATATTACTTATTTTCATTGTTATCATATTTACTGCATATTTAGAACTTTACCAATAAATACTTAGAAGTGAACCTCCAATTCTCTAAAAGATCCCATGAAAACTAACCTTCTATATTATTTGCATCTAATGAATAGATCTTGGTAAAAATAAAAATAAAGTTGCTATCAACCTCAAAGATATGATCCAAAACACCTTTGTGTTTCTCTTTAATGCAAATATCTAGGAAATTTGCTTGACAAATATAGATGATCTATCTAAACTTACTCATATGTATCTCTCTACATATATTAAGAAAGAGGGCCCCCAAAACTCCATTTATAGCTACACGTGTGATAAATAGAATATAATGGGGCAAGGGAAATGATTAAATAGATTTACAAATGAATTTAAACCCAACGAATTTTCCAAGTTTTATTTTTAAGAGTTGTCAATCATTAAATTCTTATTTGAATCCACTCCTTGATTTTCTAAGTAACTGACACTACTATTAAATCCTCTCTAAAACAATATTGAAAGTAATAGGATGTATAATATCTTAGACAAGCCAAACTTCTTGGAGTATGTTATTTAATTTCAATTGCCACATTATCAAACAATCTATACACCAAAAACTAAAGAAAAATCTTTAGCTTTATTGTTAACTTGCCTTATTTTAATATTTTATAAGTTTCTTTAACAAGGTTTCTAAAGTATCACTAATCACAAAACTAACTCTAGAAAACTCCAAATTGCCACTAGATACCACATCAAAATTGTGTTTGAAACCAACTCAAGCTCCAATCTGAGCCTAAAGCAATAACAAAATTGATACATCAAAATAGTCTACAAAAAGCACAGAGCAGTACAAATAACCCTCAACGAGAAGATTTCATAATCCTAGGATTGGCTATGGAAGACCAAGGGATAAGTCTACAATGGATCTGAGCCTTGCGAGATCAGTTAGAAATTGTGTGGGGAACATTAACAAGTCTTGGATTCCTCAATGGGTTTATCACAACCAAGCGTGGGTGAATGTGTATAGGACGAATAGAGCGTTGGGTCCATCAAATGAGCATTGCCACGGCATTTCAAACACTAATTCTTCTTTCTCAAAGGGCATATCTATCAGTTCTTCTATAGAAGGTGTATTGGGTGCACAACCTTCTCTCTCTTATACCCGCAATGACCCTCTTTCATTCCCAAATGATATCATATTGTAGACACCGAAAAATCCTTCAGAAAATAAATTATTTTTGTTTTCTGAAAATCCTTGATGACATCATCATTTATTAATTAATTAATTATTTAATTAATTTATTTATTTTTATGGCATTAAATCCCTCTCTCTTAATTAAAAATATTTAATTAAGGAATCTAGCCTAAAAATGTCATTTGGACATTATCCCTAATTTATTAATTATTTAATTAATAAATTGACCAAAAACTTCAAAAATAAATTAATTTATTTTTTATCCCAAAGTTGGCCAAAATTCTAAAGAGCACTAAACTCTTCTAGAAAGTCCTAAACCTTCTTCTAAATGGGTCAAATCCCTAATCTAGTCCCTTCAAACCCTAAGCCTAGATATTTAATATTTATTAAATTTACCTTCAATAAATATCTAAATCTCACCAAAAGCCACTTGCCCATCCCTTTCTCCTAATCCTAATCCTAAACCCCTTTCTAATCTTGTCACATTCCATTAGCAAAAGGTTTACCAAAACTTATGCTAACCTCCTCTTAGTCATCCTCCTTAGTCAACAAAGATGGCCACCTCTTGGCCACCTCTTGCAAATGCATTTAAGGATGCATTTAAGCTTTCCTTATCTTTCTTACATGCATTCATTATGCATTTAAGACCATCTTATCCCTTCCTTGCCACCTCTCGGCCTTGGGCACATTTACCAAATTGTGCACATGCCCTCAAACTTTCAACTCAATCCTCCCTTGACACTTGTCAGGACACTTGTACTTGACTCAACCCTAACCTTAGCCCTAACTCTGACTCATCCTTTTAACCCAAGACCTTCTCTTTTCCTATAAATAGCCTCACTTCTTTGAGCAAACAATCCTCTCTCATCTTTCAACTCTCAAACTCAATAGCAAAGTTATAATGTCATTTTCATTCTAGCATAAGCATAAACTCATCATTTTAGATCATTTTCAAGCTTAAATCACATCTAAATTAGCTTAAATGGATTAACATAGATTCATTTCTTATCAATCTTAGTTCATTCATTTAGCTTTGCATATTTGTGTGTTCTTGATGCCTTTGAGGCAAAATAGGTTCCTCATACCTATTTTGTGTCATTTTGGGTCTTCTTGATCCTCAAATCATTTATCTTGCATGCTCCAAGTGCTTGAGTTTGCACACCCACATCCCTCTATATCCAAGCATATCAAACGGTGCATGGGCGCATCCGTTTTAGGCTTAAACTGAAGTGGCTTTGATTTTAGTTTGTTTACCATTAAATTTGATTTGATTATATGCTATGACGTTTGTTTGTCTTTGGCTTTCAAAATAGGTTTAGGTGCACGCTCAAATCCTAGTCTACATTCTGGCATGCCCGGTGAGAATGTAGACTAGGATTTGAGCGTGCACCTAAACCTGTTTTGAAAGCCAAAGACAAACAAACGTCATAGCATATAATCAAATCAAATTTAATGGTAAACAAACTAAAATCAAAGCCACCTCAGTTTAAGCCTAAAACGGATGCGCCCATGCACTGTTTGATATGCTTGGATATAGAGGGATGTGGGTGTGCAAACTCAAGCACTTGGAGCATGCAAGATAAATGATTTGAGGATCAAGAAGACCCAAAATGACACAAAATAGGTATGAGGAACCTATTTTGCCTCAAAGGCCTCAAGAACACACAAATATACAAAGCTAAATGAATGAACTAAGATTGATAAGAAATGAATCTATGTTAATCCATTTAAGCTAATTTAGATGTGATTTAAGCTTGAAAATGATCTAAAATGATGAGTTTATGCTTATGCTAGAATGAAAATGACATTATAACTTTGCTATTGAGTTTGAGAGTTGAAAGATAAGAGAGGATTGTTTGCTCAAAGAAGTGAGGCTATTTATAGGAAAAGGGAAGGTCTTGGGTTAAAAGGATGAGTCAGAGTTAGGGCTAAGGTTAGGGTTGAGTCAAGGACAAGTGTCCTGACAAGTGTCAAGGGAGGATTGAGTTGAAAGTTTGAGGGCATGTACACAATTTGGTAAATGTGCCCAAGGCCCAGAGGTGGCAAGGAAGGGATAAGATGGTCTTAAATGCATAATGAATGCATGTAAGAAAGATAAGGAAGGCTTAAATGCATCCTTAAATGCATTTGCAAGAGGTGGCCAAGAGGTGGCCATCTTTGTTGACTAAGGAGGATGACTAAGAGGAGGTTAGCATAAGTTTTGGTAAACCTTTTGCTAATGGAATGTGACAAGATTAGAAAGGGGTTTAGGATTAGGATTAGGAGAAAGGGATGGGCAAGTGGCTTTTGGTGAGATTTAGATATTTATTAAAGGTAAATTTAATAAATATTAAATATCTAGGCTTAGGGTTTGAAGGGACTAGATTAGGGATTTGACCCATTTAGAAGAAGGTTTAGGACTTTCTAGAAGAGTTTAGTGCTCTTTAGAATTTTGGCCAACTTTGGGATAAAAAATAAATTAAAAATAAATTAATTTATTTTTGAAGTTTTTGGTCAATTTATTAATTAAATAATTAATAAATTAGGGATAATGTCCAAATGACATTTTTAGGCTAGATTCCTTAATTAAAGATTTTTAATTAAGAGAGAGGGATTTAATGCCATAAAAATAAATTAATTAATTAAATAATTAATTAATTAATAAATGATGATGTCATCAAAGATTTTCAGAAAACAAAAATAATTTATTTTCTGAAGGATTTTTCGGTGTCTACATTTTGCCCCTCTTTGATGCGATGCCGCAAGTGGCATGGCGTCAAAGACAAGAAAATAAGATGCCAAGGCTAGAATCAGAAGAAGAGGGTATGATGCCTGGGTGGACTAGAAGAAAGAGGAACATGCCCCAGTGGGACAAAATCATAGAAGATGCGCCCAGTGGGACAAGGAGAAAGAGGGATTACGCCCTGGGACAGAGTGTGCCTGGCGGGACGAGGAAGGAAAGGCCTAGGAAGAAAGGGGAGATAAATAACCTCACTTCTAAGAACAAATATGGATGATATGCAAGATGAGATGGAAATGCAAGATGTAAGATGTAGCTATATGCAAAGATGCAAGATTAATCTATATGATAAATGCAAGGGACCAGATAGCTCCAAGTGCAAACGGGAGTGCACAACCTAGATTTAATATAGCTATGTTAGAGACCTGCCAAGGATACTGGGATCACGAGGCCTGTCAACAACGTCGCAGAGGACTGATGCTAAACAAACACACAGGGTTGCCCCAACATCACTCATGAAGCGCAGAGGCGACATGGCGGAACCGATGCTGAAGGAACCACAAACACACAACTGACTCACAGGCAGAAGCGAAAGATCAAAAGACCTTGCCCCAGATTATCCGCACATGCAGCACACCGTGATATAATGAATCGTGGTGACCCTGGTGGGATAATGAGAAGCCAAAAAGATTAACAAGATCAAAAGGACAAAACCCAAGATCAAAATGATAACTCCAAAAAGACATCCTTTGCCAAGGAGAGAGATTAGGTTTGATTGATGGTGGGAAGATTGGTCGGACAGGAGGAACGATATATCCTCAAGGACCAGGATGGAAGATTAGGTCGGACAGGAGGAATGATATATCCTCAAGGACCCATGGGTTGGTGAGAGAATAAGTGTAGTTGTTCGCTGGCAAAAGCTGAAGTTCAAGGAATAATCAGGATGAGCAAGGATAAGTCGACAATTGATGTTGCTGAAGCACAAGGCCCGAGTGGGACTAAAAGTTGTCTGAGGCTGGGGGTGGGACAAGATATTTGATCAAATGCTGCTGCAGGATGGACAAAGGACTAAGACAAAGGATGGGTCCTAAAGACACAAATGTACAAATGAGCTTAGGTGGAGACACGACTGACGCTATGGTACAAGACTCAAGAATAGGATATACAAAGAATCTGGGGATGAAGCTGACAACTTCAAAGATATGCAAGATGATGCCCCAGCTAGGTTGGAAGGCCAAGATGGACTGGCAGCGGATGATGTGTCCTAAAATGACACGGATTTGGGAAAGACATATCCCAATGATGATGATTGAATTGAGATCAAGGCCTGCTACAAGACGAAGGATGTGATTTGATTGGTTGGCTTGATCTTGGGTGTTGGCTAGCTAGAAGATATGGATAGGTTGGGAAGATTGCTAGCAAGGTGTGGATAGGGATGAATGGCATTGGATTGCAATGAGGTTGGCCTATAGCTAGATACCAATGACAAGAGAAGATACTAGGTGTTGGAAAGATGGAGGAAAATGCTGAGGATGGGGAGGATGGAACTGCTAGAAGATTTGGATGGAGGAAGATTCGGGGAGATTGGATGGTGGAACTGCTAGAGGATTTTGAAGATGGAAAAGCTGCTTGGAGGATGAAAAGCTGGTGGAAGATGGAAAGCTGGTGGAAGATTACCAAGTGTCAACAAAAATGAGCTGCTGTTTTCCCAATGGAGGATCAGTGATAGGATTGCGTCAACCTAGGATAGAATGATGATCTTCGGTCAACTGGATTCTTGTCAATACAAGCCAATCTCTTGCTCGAGATGATAAGGCTATGCAAGGACAAGGTTTTGATTTCTTTAAGACAACACGTTGTGCCAAAAAGAGGATGATTTCTGATTTAGGATAAGGGATGGAAACAACTCAAAGGGCTGAAACATGATAATGCTTGTGGATTTGGAGCTCTGGATTTTGGTGCAAAAGATGGTGAATCTGCTTTCTGCTGTGGATGGTGGATGTTGGATTCTGATAAAGGATATGGGATGCTGAGTTGGTTTGCTGGTGGATCAAGATAGAGGATGCTGGAGGAACTGCTGATGGATTAAGATAGAGGAGTGCTGGAAGGATTGGATGGTGGTTGGTTTGGATTTGGATAGAGAAATTGCTGAGGATTTTG
Organism: Chamaecyparis obtusa; assembly: GCA_027943335.1. NCBI lineage: Eukaryota > Viridiplantae > Streptophyta > Pinopsida > Cupressales > Cupressaceae > Chamaecyparis > Chamaecyparis obtusa. The sequence goes on along the minus strand of BSBK01003711.1, from coordinate 1,921,496 downwards.
GGAGATGGAAGATTCGGATTTGGATAGCCTCCAAGGAATACGTCACCAAGGAAGAGGATGCCCTCTGTTTAAGATAGTTCATGTGTTTTAAAGGCATGGTGTATGCTTGGACGGAAGATATGCCAACAAGAGGATGAGGAAGGATGGAAGCTAGGATGAAAGGATTGGATAGAGGATATGTAGCTGAAAGGTGCAATGGATGCCAAGGAGGTGCCCAAAAGCATGTACATCTGATAGTCTCTGTTTTTGTCATCAAGATCCAATGGAAAATGAAGGAATTGAGAGACAAAAGGGGATGGAGGACATGTTGGATAAGAGGTGATAGAAAGGAAGCCCCTAACTACAGAAAGGAATTAAGGGGGGGCACTACGCATGGCGCCTGTTTGCCAGGTTTTCACCATGGTACTTGTCCAAGGCGCTTGAATTGCCAAGTTTTCACCAGAGGACGAATGTTTTTCTCTTGATTTTTGCTTTGTTGATAATTTGCTCCTTTGATTTATCCAATTTTTATGGATTTTTGTGTTTTTTTCCTTGACTTTGTGCTGATCTTGCTGATTTGTTGCTGAGCTTGTGCTGATATGCATTGATACTTCTGATTTGTTTGGATGTGTTGCTGATTCGGTGCTGATATGCACTGACATTTTGATTTGTTGCTGAAGCTCTGATTTAATGCTGTCGTGCTTGCTGATCAGCTGATGTCACCGTTTTGGTGCTTCCTCTTGATTAGATGGTGACCTTTTGATTTGTCACTGATATTTTGATGGTGTTGCTGATTCTTTGATTGGATGTTCCCTTATGATTTGATGATGGCCCTGCTATTTTTGATTTTGCACAGATATTTTGATGTTGTTGCTAACTCTCTGATGTGGCGCTGAGTTTTGTGCTATTTTTGGTGCTATCATGCGATTTGATGTTGATCTTCTGAGAGATTCTTCACTGATTTTCTAATGTGGATTGCTGATTTTCTAATGTTGCCAGCTTGTCATGGGGATCCATTGCTAGATGATGGACGACAAGCTTAAGATCACACTTAAGCATGTGCATATGACCATGCACAGTTGATAATTGACTCCTCGGAGCAAGGCACTTAAGGTCATTATTCACTTTCTGTCAGGTTAACCTCCATGTAGATGAGCCACAAACATCCTTCTGTACCCAAGTTGATTTAGCTTGGTTTCTACAATGTTGATAGGGAACTATCATGTGTTGTTATCCCAGATAGGAGGAAGAGGCAAAGCTCCATCTTCTAGCGCTTGAATTGCCAAGTTTTCACTAGAAGATATGCCCTTTATTTTTACTGTTTTAGAATTAGAATGTGCCCCAGAAGGGTTTTCACATAAAGACTCATGATTTTGCCTTTGCTTTTTTAACTTTTGTGACTAAAGCTTACCTCCTCTCCAAAATATGCTTATGTTTTAAGCTGATAGGCATATGTTGATGCTAAAGCCTGATTGCCTGTTGACTTTGCTGATTTCTCTGATTTGTCATTGATTTCCCTTTGCTATTTTAGATGTGCTGACTGATCTTTGCTAACTTTCCTCACTGATTTCTTCTAATTGTGTGCCTGGATGTTGGTACAACTGTAGCAGGACGGGGGGGATCATGCAAAGTCATGGATTAGATGGGGGAGATGGGAAAGATGGTGGTAGAAAGTGTTTGGATGGAAGGATGGAAAGTGATCAAGATAGGGGGATGTTGTCAGGATCAACATTGGCACATGTTGCGAGGAAGATGGATGATTGGATGTGGAAGATAGAGATAGATGTGATGGAGGATTTATGCTAGAGGATGGAGGAGATGGAGGGGAAGATTGAGGAGCTGGGAGATGGGCAACGTTGGATGCCATTGTGGATGTTTTTGTTAGATGGATTACATCTTTTTGCTTTGGAATCCACATCATTTTTGTTTTAGCTTTAGTGTGCCTTTGCGGCCATTGGTGTGCATCAGATTGTGCTTTTGCTTTGCTAGGCCTTTGTGGCCATGTGATAGATTTTGCTTGGACTTTGCTAGGTTTTCGGAGCCATTGGGGTGCTTTAGCATGCCTGATTGGCTCTTTGCTGGGCCTTTGCGGCGCATTTGATTGCCTGATTGGAGCTTGCATTGATTGACCATGTCGATTAGACTGGACATGGTAATCGTCATTGGGCCTTTACAGCCATTGGGATGCATTAGATTTGGCATTTTCTTTGATGGGCCTTTGTGGCCAGTGGTTTTCTTTGGCTTGCTTGATCGGATTTTGCTTTGATTGTGCATGTTGATTAGACTGGACATAACAATCCTGGGATTTTTGTGGATTTTTCCCTTTATTCATGCGCGATATGGCATCCAAGTTGCGAGGAACATTGGGAGGAATATGAGGAGTTGTCTGGGATGGAGGAAATGCGGATGGAGAGGTGGAAGGAGATTGGTAGATAGGATATGTGGCCATGTGCCTTTGTTGACCCTGACTAGGGATGCTTGGATTTTGGAGGCAAGACTGAGTAGGATAAGATGAGGGATGATATTTTGGGATGTAAGGTCCCAAAATGGATTTGCTAGGTAAAGGAGATGCGCTGAAAGACTTTGGGACATAGGGACCCAAAATGGATGGGGAGGATGAAGGAGGAATATGATAGGTTTTCCTCGGTTGTAACGATGGAGGGGGAGGAATTGCATTGTGGACTCTGAAAGATGTTTTGTTGGTTTTGAATGGATGTTTGAACTTTGTCTTAGCTGTACCAACATTTCTGGATGAAGCGCCCTTTGCTGATGTGGAAGAAGTGCCCTCATCTGGTGTGCAACCGATTCCACAGCCTTTCGGATGTTTCTTGCCTTGAATGGGCTGTATATTTCCCTGTTCGTGAGTGCCAAGGCCTTTGCCTTGATAGTTCCATCTTTTCAGCATTTTATCCAGACAAGGATATTTCTGACTTGGGGTGAATGACAAACAGCCATTTTCTGGTTCTCTGATGGAAGATAGGAAGCTGATTTCTTCTTCTTCAAGTGGTTTGCCTTTGACAAATGTTAGTTTTCCAAGTGGATAGAGTGATGGCAGCTGGATAGTTTGGTTAGGAGGATCCTCAAGAGGAGAGGATAGGATGTTGGGATTTTGACTAGGATTGGGAGATGGTATTGGATCTTTAGTTGGAGAAACTGGGATGATAGGATCTTGGATTGGAGGAATTGGGATTGTAGGATTTTGGATTGAAGGTGATGGAGGCAATAGAACATGCGATGGGGGAAGTAAAGGGGTTGGATCTTGATGTTCTTCTATAGATATTTCAACATGCTTTTGGTCCAGATCTTGACACGATGGGATTTGTTTAGATAGAGGGTTAGGGGATATATGGATGGACTCTTCAAAGGGAGTGGATAGAAGGATTGGGAACTCTGCTGCTGGGGTGTCGGGAAGAAGGAAGAACTCTTCAGATGGTATGGATAAAAGGATGGGAGATTTTGCAGCTGCAATGACAGGAAGAGGGATGAACTCAGGAAGCTCAATAGGTATGCTTTGGATAATGCTAGGAGGAGATGATTCTGGGGATTGGATAGATACTTCAGACGAAAGGAACTCAACGATGATAGGAGATGGAAGAGGATCAACAGTTGGGATGTATGGAAGATAGATAATAGATGGGAGCGCTGGATGGGCCTCATCAATGATGGCTTCACATGAAGGATTTCTTGGCTTTTCAATTTCAGGCGTGGGTTTTGCTATTGGCTCTTCCTTGGGTTCTGTTATTGGTTTCCTTGGAGACTTTTGTGGTGAAGAAGGTTTGGAAGGTGGAGGAGATGGGGAACTTGGATGGTCTTCGCATGAAAGTGGGGTTTGTGCTTGGGTAGATGTTTGCGAAGGAGGAGAGAAAGAAGGGAACACCCATGAAAAAGATGACTTTGAAAAGGGAGCTTTGGGTTTTGCTTGAGGGGATGATGGTGCTGAAGAGGCAGGGCTAATGGCTTGAGGTACAGGTTTTGGAGTGGGTTGAGGGATGAACTCTGCTGGTGGGAAGAGACTTTTGGTAATGTGTTTTGGAAGAGAGGATGGTGGTTTGGGACAGGATGGAGGATTGGGGTTTGGAGCAGAAGATGGTGGTTTGGGAAAGGATAGAGGTTTGGTGAAAAGGATGGGAGAACTAGAATCTTGGATTTCAAAATTTTTTGGAGGATGGGCAGATGGAGGCCTTAGATAGGGGAAGTAGCATGAAGCATTTCTAAGGGATGATGGTGATGGAGAAATGACCATAGTAGAAAGTGGAGGCCTGAAAGGAGCATATGGAAGAGGTGTAGGTTGAAGACAAGGATAAGTTGGGGATGGATAAGATACTGGGGTTGCTTTGCCAAGGACATGAAAAGGAGTGCTAGCCTTGCCGAGGACATGAAAGGGAGTGCTAGGAGATAAGCGTGAAGGCATGGTTGGCTGGATTGGAGGAATGATGGAATGCTGGGGGTTGCTTGGAGCAAACTGGCTGAAATAAGCATCATGATCTACAAGGCCTTCATCATCATTAGGATCGATTGGACGGAGAGGAGAGATATCATAACCAAACTCATTATAGATTTGAGACATGCTGACTTTGCGAATGAGTTGGATAAGGAGGAAGGACGAAGATAGTTTGGAAGACTAAGACTTAGATTGGGATGACTAACGGAAGAAGACGGTTTTCTAGAAGAAGAGAGACAAAGGGATGGGAGATGACCAAGTTTTGGGATGGCTGCTCTGATTATCCTTCGAACCAAGTTATAGATCTGCTTGATGTTTTTCCATTGGCAAAGGATTTGATAAAAGCAATCTTCACAAAGGACAAAGCAACTTTGTGAGATACAAACAAGATAAAAGACTCTGATAAATGCTTTCGAAAAAGTGTATGTTTGACAAATGTTTTCACGGGTCTTTGACTGTCAAGCACTTCAAACAGATCTACCTAAGGAAGGTGAGTATCAAAATCGCTTGCCCACAGCTTGGTATCCCCCAGAAGGGAATACAAATGGTGAGTAATCTTGAGGCGACCCGGTAAACCCCTTGGAATCGGTCCTTGCACAAGGATTTTGATACTTTCGGATGTAGATAGGGTAGCCTCTATTTTATCAGGTTTTTAATAGTTCCGTGGAGTCTCCATATCTGGTTATGCTGATCATCCGTGACTCACTTAAGAGCCCTGCCAATTATGCTGGGGGAGAGGAATGTTTACCATCCCCAGACACGTGTTTGGCACGAACGCCCGGTGATTAGGAGATGTAAGCGATTCTTTTGGTATTCGCTTACTTATATACCGGCCGGAGGGGATACCAATTTGAGGTCGTTCTCCAAGGAGGAAGCGCTTCTCCTTGGACAGGCCTCGCTAAAAGCAGAACAGGTGAACTTGTCCAAGTTCAAGTGTTCCACGTTGCTTACTCTAACAAGGATTATGCAAGAATTGAAAAACTCCTACATGCACATCAAGCAGATTTTGTTCATTTTCCCAGATTTGATTAAGTGATGTTTGAACTTTGAAATGAAGACACTCGTGATTAGATTTTGATTTGTTCCTTTCTCCAAAATGTAAAATGATTTGAACGGTTGCAAGTTCTTTCCTTTTGTGCATTCAAGATTTGGTTAGCAAGTTGATTTAAGAACTTTGAAAAAGCTTTGTTTTATCCCTTAGATCACTCAAGATTGAATTCGTTTACTTGCTTTGAAATCTGAAACAGATGAGGGAATAGAGTTGTTCATTCCTTTAGTGCATTCGAGATTGAGTTAGCTTTTCAAAATGACAATGACACTTAGGACCTAAGTTCATTTCCTTAATGTCATTCAAGATTTTGTTTTGACCTTTGCTGTAAAAGAAATGAAAAAAAACCAGTCCCAAGCAACTCAAGACAAAAAACCAAAAAGCGACACTGTCCAGCTTATAGGCGACGCTAGAAAGTGCAGAGGTGACACTTCATTTTTACAGGTGATATTCTGTACCTCAAAAGGTGACAGATAAAAATGCAGAGGCGTGATTTCTTTCGTTACAGGCGTGATTTCATTACGTGCAGGCGACAGAAGAGAATTCTGGGACGTAGCAGAAGTTATCGATCACAGGAAAATCTCAGCTATGCAGGCGTGAAAATAGAGCTCATAGGCGTCATTTCTTTCCTCAAAGGCGTGATTTAATTGCATGAAGGCGTGACTGAATTTTTTGTAAACGACATTTCTTTTGACGAAGGCGACATTTCTTTGTTTGAAGGCGACATTTAATTGCTGTAGGCGTCATTTCTTTTCATGAAGGCGACATTTCTTTTATTTCCTGCAAAATACAAGCATATAAAGTATAATTTCATCAAAATGATTGTGGTTTGACTCCCACCGGGCGTGCCAGAATGTAGACTAGGATTTGAGCGTGCACCTAAACCTATTTTGAAAGCCAAAGACAAACAAACGTCATAGCATATAATCAAATCAAATTTAATGGTAAACAAACTAAAATCAAAGCCACCTCAGTTTAAGCCTAAAACGGATGCGCCCATGCACCGTTTGATATGCTTGGATATAGAGGGATGTGGGTGTGCAAACTCAAGCACTTGGAGCATGCAAGATAAATGATTTGAGGATCAAGAAGACCCAAAATGACACAAAATAGGTATGAGGAACCTATTTTGCCTCAAAGGCCTCAAGAACACACAAATATGCAAAGCTAAATGAATGAACTAAGATTGATAAGAAATGAATCTATGTTAATCCATTTAAGCTAATTTAGATGTGATTTAAGCTTGAAAATGATCTAAAATGATGAGTTTATGCTTATGCTAGAATGAAAATGACATTATAACAATCCTCTCTCATCTTTCAACTCTCAAACTCAATAGCAAAGTTATAATGTCATTTTCATTCTAGCATAAGCATAAACTCATCATTTTAGATCATTTTCAAACTTAAATCACATCTAAATTAGCTTAAATGGATTAACATAGATTCATTTCTTATCAATCTTAGTTCATTCATTTAGCTTTGCATATTTGTGTGTTCTTGAGGCCTTTGAGGCAAAATAGGTTCCTCATACCTATTTTGTGTCATTTTGGGTCTTCTTGATCCTCAAATCATTTATCTTGCATGCTCCAAGTGCTTGAGTTTGCACACCCACATCCCTCTATATCCAAGCATATCAAACGGTGCATGGGCGCATCCGTTTTAGGCTTAAACTGAGGTGGCTTTGATTTTAGTTTGTTTACCATTAAATTTGATTTGATTATATGCTATGACGTTTGTTTGTCTTTGGCTTTCAAAATAGGTTTAGGTGCACGCTCAAATCCTAGTCTACACATATATCATAAGAAATGGTGAGCAATACTATCGAAGAAGATCACTCACCAAATCAAATGGATAAAGGGGGTAAGATACATTAGGAACACCCCCAAAGACTCCCTCAAACCCAAATCAGATTAGCAGAAACCCAAAACATAAAGGGGTGGTAATGCAAGATCTAGTTTTAAGGATGGAGTGTGATTTGGGGATGGATTCCTTTAACGTTAAGATGTATAAGATAAGTAAAATTCATATGCAAATGTATGAAAGGAATTGATACTATGATAAATAAAATGATATCTAATAAGATGAGACATCAAATCTTATGTATAAAAGTAAGCACGCAAGATGAAAAGAGGAGGAATGAACTCGCCTTGAGGCTAGGAGAAGAGTGAACTTTAGATCTAGTTTCAACTATCGTGGAGCTGTCAAAATCAGATTTGGTTCTAGATCTAGCACTCTGACACCTATAACTTTTGATTATGAAACTTTGGATTGAAAGGACAATGTCAAACAAAGTCAACCATTTTCTAGAGACTCTAAATCTAATGAAATCTATGAAGGATCTACAACTAGTTCTATAACTCCTAAAATATGGATCTGAAACTCTAAACAACTTTTCATGTACACAAGAAGGGGGGAAAGGTTGTGGAAATTTTATTTCCTTGCTCAAGCCCCTGTATAGGAATCAAACTTGAAATGAAATAGAAATTGCATAAGGAAAATAATGTAAAAAGATAAATGTCAGATTTACCTTGCATGAAAAACCCTCATGGATGGATGTAGAAATCAGTCAAATCTATGAGGATGCTTGAAATGTATGTTTGAATGTATTGTAGAATCAAGAATACCTTCACAAATGCATGGATCTACACTTTCCAATCTTATATATTGAATGAATGTATGCTTGAAATCTTGAATGGAGAAGAGGGATGAATCTTCTTGCTTTCTTGAGAATTCCTCTACTTCGCCATCATGGGAGAGAAAATTTTATTTTCTTAAATGGATGGAGACTTGAAGATCTTTAATTGGATTATTTCCTTCAAATCTTGAATCCAAATCCTCAATTAGCTTGATTGCACTTTCTCTTGAAATCACCAATAGTTTCTTTACATGAATTGGATAGCATGTAATTGTATGGATGATCATGGATTGTATGAATCATAATAGATTATATGGATGTCAAAATGAGAGGCCTTGATGTCCTTTTATACTCATTTCAGGATTCAATATTGTCAGGCTAACAATAAATAAAGATCAGGAAGAAAAAACCTTTTGCATTGGGCCCATAGCCCACTTAAATGAAATGCCCAAGGATGGATAACTTCAGTCGACCTTATCAAGGACAAGGGAAACTTAGTTTGACCTATTCCTAGCATTGTTAATTTTGAACTAGATCTTGATCTTGGGAAGTGTGAAAAGTTTCAAGGGGAGAAAATGAAAGATGCGGGAAATCAAGAATAAAGATATTCAAATCTTGAAATCACTAAAATGGGATTTAATAGGTCCTAAAGACACCAATAAAGGGTGCTAACTTTTTAGGATGGTAAAATCTCAATCAGGGGTTTTCCTCAACATTTCCCAATGGCTCAGATAAATTCACCTTGGCACTCTTCCATTCCCTCTCTTCATGTGAAGGAATTCTAGGGATTTTTCCTCTTCCCACATTTCCAAAAAAAATTGGAGGGCATTTAGTTTTGAATAGAGCTCCCGGAAGAAGGTTCAAACACTAGCTTCATGGAAACAAGAAGAAGAACAAAAATATTTCCAACATTTCTCCTCTTTCTCCTAAGTGGAATCATATTGCAGAGAAATCCCCCCATCCCCAAACTATTGGTAGGATTGCTAAATATGGGAGTGTGAGGATATTTTATAGGATCTTCTCCAGCCTCAAGTGATAGAGATCTCAAATAGAAAAATCATATGTAAATTTTGGCATTGGACCCCTCCTATTTCTAAAATTCTCAAATGGTGTCTTTATTCTTGGTCTAATATAAATAAGGTCTTTTATATTGATAATGGATTGGGATTCTTCATTGTGCTCTTTTCAAAAAAATAGATAAGGATCTAGCTCATAACAATAAAGCTTGGTTTATGGTAGGTTTTGGCCTCCATTCCTAGCATTGGTTCCCTCATTTTGACCCTTCTTCTAGTGAAATTTGGTTTTATCCCTTCTGGTCCTCATTACCATCAACCCCTTTACAGTTTAGAGACTTGGAGTTTGTTGATACATTGGTAGCTAATCAACTAGGTATCTTTTTAAAACTGATCTCAGATCATTAAAACTCCCTCATCTCCCTATCATATTTTGTGCTCTTCTAGATTTGGATAAATAGATCCATCTAGAACTCCTATTCAATTCTCCATTTGAGTTATGGAAACAAAAGATACTTATTGGGGATCCAATCATAGTACATCTGAACATAAATGTTTTGGGGCATCTTTCTTCTCAATGTCAAGGCACCATTTTTTAGAATGTTACAGTTTGCAAGGATTTCTCCTCCTAACTAGAACTATGCTCACTCATCTCCAATGTTTTGAGAACCCACTTGTAGGAACCTACCTCATTCAAAAATACTTCTTGTAGTGTTGGTCAGAATATTTTAGATGGTAAAGTGTTGTCCTCTAAAGCTGAGCTATGCTCACTCACCCACTATATTTTCAAAAATACCTCTCAGGATTTTTAGATGCAATGCAAATTAGTTCCTATAATTTACTTTATTTATGTCCCTATACTCTTAGCCAGCAAGGCATGCAAGAGTGTTTGGTCTCATTAGTAGAGAAAGTTGAGATGTTTCTCCTTCACAAACTTTAATGGGGACATTCTTAAGATATGCTATCTACTTGAAAAGTACTGATTTGATATGTCTCCATGGGAAAGTAAAGCTACTGTTAAAAGGTTGGAGGTGCCACAAGTTATCTTGGGCAACCCACAAGTATTCTTAGCCTCCCAATATAACAAGGCCCATTTTAATACACTAGGCATATTACCCCTCTTTTAGATTGTTCAAGAGGGGATAAGGAAGGAATTCCTTGCACAAAATGTGGAGGTGGCGGAAATAAAAGTGGATATCATAAAAAGGGATGAGAAAAATTTATCACTTGATTGTTTATCCAAGCCAAATTTGTCTCTTCATTTAAAAAAGAAGGATGCTATGGGTCTCTTGGAACTTATTTCCAAGATTAATATTCTATTGGATGAGGCACTGCTAGCCTCTCACTTTCCTTTTTCTAACTTTGTTGGAATATGTTTACTTCAACCCAATCTTGCAGATAGTTTCTACCCTCACCAAGGTCACTAGGATGTGTTGACTTAGAATGATATGGGCCTTGTTTGGTTAGAGGAATATACCCTTCTTATTCAAGAAGTTGAGGAACAACATATTACTTGTTCCATTATGTAGACCCTGGTGAACTATTTATCTCTTCATTCCCTCTCCAAGAGTAAATGGAAAGCTTGTAGACCACCTAAGAATAAGATGATAAAAAAATGAATCTATCAAATCTAGTATCCAGACTACACTAGATAAAATTATCCCATGGAAAGCAAGACAATCCCAACAGAAGATATGAGGATCATCACGTGGAATGTTAGGGGCATTAATTCCCTAACAAAGTTTGAGTCATCAAATCACAGATTGAGGCAAGTGGAGCATATATAGTTTTGCTACAAGAAACAAAGTTTGTTTAATCAAAAGCCCTTCAACCATTTGTAAGATGGAAGTATTCGATCTATATTTCGTCACCATCTATTGGTGCTTTTGTAGGGATGTCTATTTTGTGGAACGACAAATACATTAAAGTGAAAAAGGTGGTTGCCAAGGTATATTGGCAACAAATTAAAGTTGAATTCTTTAATGTTCTCTTTCACCTGTTTAATGTTTATGGGCCAAATTCTACCATTAGGAAGAAAATGCTTTGGGAATATTTGTCTTTAGCTTGTGCTTCTATCTCAGATGTCTCAATCTTACTAGGAGAAATTTGAGTGTCATCTTGGATTTAAAAGATAAAAAGGGTGGATTAATCCCTCTTATGAAAATATTGATAGATTTCAATGAGTTTGTATCAAACAATGGCCTATTGGATTGTATTCAATCTAATGGTTGATTTACTGGGACAAAAAAAAGAGCTCAGGCCATGCACATTGTTGATAGGATTGACAATTGTTTTCACAAGCCGCAATGGATTTTAAAATATGGTGAGTTCATTTTTAAGATCTTAACATTTTCATGTTCAAACCATTTTACTCTTCAAATATCACTTACTGCAGCAACCCATAGAAGAAATCATAGGGCATCTTTAAAATTTGAGAAAATGTGGTTTAGGGACCCCTCTTTCCTCTCACTTTTAAAGTCCTAGTGGCTTGTTCTTCTTTTTATTTCAGGTTCCAGGATGTTTCAGTTGAATAGGAAACTTTTCTTCATCAAAGTGAAAATCAAATATTGGAATAGGAATGTGTTCAAGAATATTTTTGCTTCCAAGGCTAATATTGCACTTCAATTAGATCGGGTTAATAAGGAAATCTTCAATTTGGGCATTAACTCTCTCTCATACCACATGCAAAAAAGACTTCAAAAGGAATATGTAAAAGTACGAGTAAGGGAAGAAATTTACTAGAGGAAAAAAATATAGGGATCTTTGGCTAGAAGATGGAAATAGAAACACCTCTTTCTTTCATGCTTCAACAAAAGTCAAATCTATCCAAAATGCAATATAAAAAATTAATTTTGACCTCTCTAGCACATTGTTGACAAATCTTAATGAGATCCAAGATAAGGAAGTGCATTATATTTTTTCATTATTTTCTACAAATAATATAGTGAAGCTTCTGAGGCTACTAATACAGCAAGATTGCTTAGGAATATCCCCCAACTAATCTCAGACCTAGATAATGTTTCCCTATTGAGACCTTTCTTGCTTCAAGAAATCATATTTTTGGTCTTCTCAGTGGTTTTGGAAAAGGTGCCTAGCCCTAATGGATTCACCATTTTATTCTTTTGAAATAGTTGGGAATTTATTGGCTCAAAAATTTGGGAAGCATTGGAATAGTCAAAGAAAAGTGGAGGTACATTGAAGCAATTCAATAATAGTATGATTGCACTCATTCCTAAAATTTATGATCCCATTTTATTTGTTGACTTAAATCTTGTTTCTCTATGTAAGTCTATTTACAAAATATTTTCAAGGGTGGTAGATAGAAAGTTAGCTCTTGTTATCCCAAAAATTATCTTTGAGGAACTAGGGGGATTTGTGCTAGGTAAGGAGACTTCAAAAGGGGCACTAGTGGAGCACTAAAATCTTCACACAATAAAAAAAAAACAAATTAAATGATATGATTATTAAGTTAGATATTATCTATATAGGATAAAATATGGATAGGGTCCTAGAACAATGGTTTGCACATAAAAGAGACCCCAAAACCAATATTTTATACATACATTTTGGTGAACCTGACATGCTTACCCATTTCTTTTGTGGAATTAGATGCCTTATTGTGTTAGATTCCCCTTTCTATCATCTTGTGTGTTCAATTTCCTTTTCATGCTTATAGATTTCATTTGAATGCATTTGGATATATTTAGATCTATTTTCTATGCATTTCTTTATTTGTTATCATGTTGCACAAGTTGTTTCAAGTTTTTTCCAAAAATTCTTCTATAACTTTTGGGATTACACAACATCCTCCTCTTACCTTACCATTTCATGGTGTTACACCTAGAAAGACTTTACATAGTACATGTGATGTTGCTTTGTCCTCTTTTGAATTACCTTGTAAGGATATATTAGAGCAAGAAGATGACTTTAATCTATCTCTCCATCATATTTCTCTTTATGGAGATGAGTTGGGGATTGATGTTAATTCTTCTCCTAATACATGTCTTTTCTATGATCCTACTTTAGAATATAATTTACCTTCTTCCCCCTCTAGGGGTCCTACAATGTGCTTTATTGGTAGGGATGATAATCCTCCTATTTTGGATGAACCTTTGGATTTGGATGTTGATTACTCTTTTCCTCATGAAACCATTACAGATGATCCCTTGGATAAAGACATTGATTTATCCCCTCCTCATGAAGAATCTTTGATACAAGAGGATGATTTATTAATGGATGACATATTCATACATGATGATAACTCTTTTTCTAAAACACATGTAGATATTTTAGTGAAAGAAGATGATATTATAGATTCTTTACCTCCATTTGGGATTCCTTCTAGTGATGAGGCATTAGTGGAGAATGATATAAATTTCCTTAATGTTCTCCCTATTAAGGATGATCTTATGGAGAATCAAGATCCTACTTCATCTCCTCCTAGGATGTCTTCTTTGCTTCATTCTTGTGAATCTATTTATAGTGTTGAGAAAACTAACATGGTTTTTCTGAAACCCTTGTTGACTGTCAAAGGTTGTCCTTGCCTTACTATCAAAGGTAAGCCTATGGAGTCCTTCAATGATCAAGATTCAATAGCTCACACATACTATACAAGGAATAACCCTCAACTTAATCCAGTGGTTTCTACTTCTTTACCACCTTCTCAACCCATTCTTCCTCCTCCACCCCATCTTCCTTACTTCCATTTAAACCATTCAGCATATCAACAATTTCAACTCCCCCAATTACTCCTATACTGACAAATGGAATATGAATCTCCCTGCTTGGCAATGCTTTCTTAAAACCATTGGTCAAAAGAAATCCAAAGACTTTATCTTTATTGAGAAACATCTCTCCTCTAACCTCCAAGAGGTTGAGAACAACATCCAAAATTACCCCTCCAATATTGACCTCATCTCCCATGTGATCTCTGCCAAGGATTCCCTAAGAAAACATCAACAAATTAAGATATGTGGAGCTAAGATTAGATCTCGTGCCCATTGGATCTAGGCTGGGGATCATGGCTCTAAGTTAATCTTTAATCTTATTAAGCATAAGCATTCCAATGAATCCATTGATATGCTTTTAGTTGACAACCAGGACACTTCAAACCCTGATATCATTAAAAAAGCTTTGGTGGATTATTATATGAGTCTCTTCACTTCTGAGGACTCTAAAGAAGTTGTTGATCTTAGAAACAATTGTAAACCTCTTATCCCTAAAAGATTGTCTAGAGCTAATATTGATATTTTATTTGAGGATATATCTCTAGATGAAATTGAAAAAGCTATTAAGTATTTAAATAATAACAAGGCCCCTGGCCCAGATGGTCTCCCTATGGAATTTTATAAAGCTAACATTGACTGGATTTGCAAGGATCTTCAAGACATCTATTTAGAAGCTCTTGCTAATGGTTCTCTTGGATCCACTATTAAAAGTGGTATCATTAAGCTTATCCCCAAGGATGGGGATAAAGCTCTCATTAAGAATTGGAGGCCTATTACGCTCCTCAACATCTCTTATAAGATTTTGGCCAAGATCCTGGCTCTTAGGCTTGTGGATATCCTACCTAAATTTATCTGTGCTACCCAAACTGGCTTCATCAAGGGTAGGTATATTCTAGAGAACTTAATCACTAGCTGGAAAGCCATGGATTGGACTAATTTTTCATGCCCAAAAAGTTGAGCAAAACACACCAATCAAAAAAAATTTAACTAACACTAAAGTTGTTTAGTTTAACTAAACAGTCATAGTTTACAGTTTAAAGGTGAAGACCTTGAATGGGTTTAAGGAGCATCATGTCCAACATTAACCTGGTCAACCTCTCTATAAGATTAAAGTCACAAATTTAATTTCTAATCAATTTATCATAGGAACACCAAGATAAAAAGCTTGACTGAGTGTTACTATAATTTGACTACAGTTGACTAAAATTAATCATCTACTTATAACCATATTATTTGATTTCAATGAGGAATACTAATTAAATTCTCCCTTTATTAATTTCTTAATTAAATAAGAATTGATCTATGATTAAATAATAGTCTAACTTTTATATGGAAGCTTTATTAGAAGATATTTAAATTACTTTAATTCTAATGTGGTGCCCCACTCGGGAATCCTTAGAAAATAAGGATCAAAATAAGCATGAATATTTTTGTGTAAGATAAACTAATAACATTACAACAATATAACCAACTGCAATAATAAGCATCAAGAAATATAAGAGGTGCAAAAAACATGACGCAACTACATATCTTCATATACAAGAGGAAGTATTACATCTCATAAATTCTCTAGCACACTACTAAAGTTCATGGGGCAGTTACACACATCCACAAGTTTGCTATTATTTAAGTGATTAATAAGCAAGGTTCATCCAAGTTATTATGTTATCTCTTTTCATAACAATATTCTTTTTTTAACCCAAAGTACAATTCCTACCATGATTAGTCATACAAGTTCATTTACCGATTTATCCTCATAAACCACATAGACCTATTTTACTTTATTTTTAATAAAGTGATCATTAGATGATCTATTTTGATTTGGGAAGATATATCTCCACAAAAAGGACACTCAAGATACAAAGATCTAATTTAACACACATGTGGAAATGGTTGATGTCTAAGAATGACTAACTAGATGTGACATTCTCTAAACAAAAAACAAGGGAAAAATAAACCTCCACACCGGGGAGTACCGAAAACATATAGATCAAAGACGTAGATACTCAAATATATTAAAAGCATAAAATACATGTAAATCAACATCTAGATCTTCTAACATTTTAGATACATATTCTGATCTTCATAAGAAGAACAATAACGTAAAAAGCATAAACATTCATCATCAACAATAAACATGATTAAAAGTAAATATACTTACATATACAACGCAACAAGAGAAATGAGCTCTCAAAGTCTAAGTGCTAAAGTTGGAGGAAGTCTATCTCCGTACACCGGTCCCTAGTAGTGGTATAGTTAGCAATGCCTCCCAACCATATGGTACCTGTAGGCCCAACCCCCGTGCTCGTGGAGACAGTAGTCCGGCCACAAACATAAAGAAAACATGCAAACAAGGAGGTGGCTAACACACATGCCAAACAATGCATAACTTATAGGAGAGTATAATGACCCAACACTATATACATAAGTACAAAAACACCACAATATGGAGAACACTTAACATGTGGACCAACATCCAAAGTGCATACCAAGCACATCCATAAAACAGCACGGTCACTACTCAATACTAAAAAGGTCATCTCAGTACAATAACGAAGTACATCCAAAAATAAAGATGTAACAAGGCATAAATCAAAAGGACTCAAAAAGTCATAAATGTCATAAGGATTAAGTAAACTTAATTGGTCTCAATACCAAGGGTACATATCCCTCAAAACTCAGCATAAGAGCATAATTCAACTATATCTTGGATGCGGTCTCAACACCCAACATCCACATACCACATGAGAGTTCATTCTCAAGCATGATGTACACTATCACAAGGACAGAAGCAAAAACAATAACAAAGATAAAATTACACCAACATAAAAAATAAAAAAAAACAAACACTCGAAGCAAGAAGATTACATACCACTCGCTCTATTGGCCACATCGCCAAGAGCACATATCTCAAGATGATATGATAAATAAACATGTGGTATAAATGTTTTTGCATGTTTCATGACATATCTATTTCTCAAATATTGAAAAAAAAACTCAAAACATAACAATACCAATTTTTGGCAAAATTAGATAAGATTTCTAAAAATTAACATTTTAATTTGAAAGGTTACTTTCGCGTCAAAATATAAAAATACTCAGAATGTCATATGACCATTCCTATTTGTCCATCATATTCTTTGTAGCAAAAATAAGTCATATCAAAATCTAATTCATGCATAACATGACGAATGATGAGTTCTGGATAGCACGCAAAACAGTGCAATAAACAAAAGGTCCAAAAATCAAACTTGAATTTAGGTTACAAAATTAAAACCTATTGGTCTAAATCTACCCAACAACACACTTTTCAAATAAAATTTCACTTTCAGGTTAATAATGAAGTTCTGTTATTTACATACATTATCACATTTGCATTGTTATGTCATTATTCATATGCAATCTTCAAATGACCATAACTATATGAGAATGGACTCAAATTGAGTCAAATAAAAAATTATATTTTATAATTCCATCATTCCACAAAATAATATGAATTCAAAACACCCAAATTCTACTTTTTATATTTCTTTAATCTTTCAAGCAAAACCATAAACTCTCATAAACTCCATTAAAATAGCTTCAATTTTCAACTTTCAAAAATCAAATTTCTAAATATACCCTTTGGTTCTAAAAGTGCCCAACACCCCTCTTTTAACATAAAATTCTCATTTTTATTATTTCTAAAAAATTGGGCAGCATAACACTATTTTACTTCATTTTTCTAAAATACAAGCATACAAAAATTCATACAAACTCAACCGAGTGAAAGAAATACATGAAATCGTAGGAAAATATATATTTTCATCCCACTAAACTACTCCAATTTACTTCAAGCAAAAAGATGGATTAAAACAAAAGATATAGAAAGCCCTACCTCGCAGCAAGAGGAGAAATCCAAAATGAAAGGGAAGAAATAAATACGGCATGAAAGCAGATGAAAATCTCAGCAAAGTGTAGCAATCCCGCCATGATTCTAACAAGCCGCTCTATGCTCAAATCCGGCAAATGGATCACTCCCATCAAGAAAATTTCCAAATTGCTTACAAGAGGGTTTTAACAATTTTTTGCTCTCCAAAAAAAAAAAAAGCGTTTAACATGAGTTCTAATTTCCCATTATAAGTCACTTTTTCCACTTAAAACCAAAAAAAGGATAAAACAATAACTTAAATTAAAATAAATTAGAACCCCAAATTCACCCCGAACTCAAGTTGGATTAATTTTTCCAATTCTAATTAAATGGAATAGCACTACAATAAAATTATCAAAAATAATAAAATACTTTATAATAATAATTAAAAATAACATTATTAATTAAATCATCTTTAGCGACAACTTCAAGACTCTAATGCACAAACACACAATTAGTCTTTCACAATATGCAATATGAATTCCGGATTTACCAACTTGTACTGAAGGGAGTAATATAATAATAAATTAAAGATACATCATCTAAACAAGGACGATATTGGCTCAATATGAAAGGTCAGAACTACTATCTCCTGTGGCACTGCTGGGAACATAGACACATGCTCAATCCCTACAACTGAGGGTGAATGTGTCTAGTACCTATTCAGTAACATGCAAACATCAAGTGCAACTATTCATAATATATAAATAATCGAAGCACATATAACACAAATAATTATAATGAAGGATAATGGGACATCGTGTGGATCTCGCAAGCAAGTGACTACGACTTCGTATCACTTTGTACTAACACCAATAGGCAAAAAGCATAGCAAGATGTGGTACATCATACACAACATATAACCATATATTATTGCATTAACTTGAAGCATTTAAATAAATTATTTCTAACAATATGACCATATGTCAATTTAAATCTTCTTAAAATTTCCAATGGCATATAAGACACTATATCTAAGAATTAGTGGCAATCATCTTAACCGACTAATCTAATATTTTGAACGTAAACAACTAATATATTTAATCAATAAAGTACCATCATGAATATATTATTCAAAAAAAGTAAATAACAACATGATATAACATCATAATATTTCATTTACTGCAACATATTCTTAGCTAAATCAAATAGTATTTAACATCAAGTATATTTATCTTGTTATACTTGCAATCCAAGGTTTGAGGCTCTATTATCTCTTTGTAATGACCAGTTTGGAGAGGTACTACATAACTGCTCTCACCAGAAATTTGTGATGTTGCTCCTTGACTTTGAAAAAGCCTATGATAGAGTTGAATGGAATTTTATCCTCATGATGCTTGAAGAATTTGGAATCCCTTCTACCTTCTACAACTCAGTTTGTGTCCTGCTTAGTGATGTCTTTGCCCAAGTGGATGTCAATGGTTCCCTATCTGATCCATTCCTCTTTGGTCAATCCATCAGACAAGGCTTTTCTCTGGCTCCTGCTCTTTTTGTCATATCTTCGGAAGCCCTATACTATATTCTTAGAGATAACTCTTTGTCCCTTGATGTTAGAGGCATGTATCTTCCCAATAATGACAAGCTTATCAATTGCCAATTCACTGATGATACTACCATTTTCTTTGAAGATAGTGCTAATAATTTTGAAGCCTTGCAATCTAAGCTTAATATGTTCTGCACTATTTCTGGTGCTCGGTTATCTCAATCCAAATCCATATGTCTGGGTTGGGAGGAGCAGCCTCTTGAATGGTTTAAGTAGTACAATTTCCAATAGGGTAGGCCTCATAAAATTGTTAAATACTTCGGCATTCCTTTTTCTGTTGAGCCCTCCCTCAAAGACATGTGGTTATGGATCAAGGAAAAAATTGATAAGAAGTTGAATAAGTGGCATAATAGATCTTTATCTTTAGCTGGCAGGGTTCAAGTTTTCTAAAAGATTCTATCCTCCTATAGTATTTACTACTCCTCTACCTAGATGTTTAGCAATTACCAAATATTGGAAATCCAAAGAGCCATCAGGAACTTTCTTTGGTCTGATGGTAAAGGCAATAAAAAGATGCATGCAGTCAAATAGGATTGGTGCCACACTAACAAACTCGTTGGGGAATTAGGGCTAAAGGATCTTAAACTTCAAGGTACTTCTCTATCCGCCAAAAGGATCTTTCACTCTATTAGTGTACAGTTTTTCCTCTTTTTCTAAGTTAATCTCAAATTTTTTTGAAGAATGTAAAGAAGAGAAAATCTTAGCACTAACAAATGAGTTGTTGAAAGACAACTCTCTACAAATTACAAGGTGCAGCTACCTTCTAAAAGATCTTCAATATGCTCTTATTAAAACATAAAAATTAACAACATGTGCATTTTAAACCAAAAAATACTAAAGGAGAACATTCAAACCATCAACATGGAAAGAATGTGCAGATTTCAGAGAAGATATCTACTTCTATCTCAGTCTCAAACTATTAATTTCTTGAATCTAAACTTCAATAATAATCCTCTTTGTCACTTCTAAGTATAGAATCCAACTATATCACAGTCAAGCTCTAATCAACACAATTTATCTCCTCAAGAAAATAAACCACATCAGATAAATAATAGTATTTATCCTTTAAAGCTTAAGCATATACGCAATACCACAAGATATTCATATATTCTATAATATAAGTCTTCAAAAAAACTTGAAGCTAAGTTTTTAGAAAATAGTTTCTCTCAAACTCAAAGAGTCGAACCACTAAACAGTTTAAAGTTTTTGCATAAATAGCCACGCAGGGCTTCAACAACTAACTTAGTAAAATGTCTTACTTGAAAGTAAATTCTAATAACTTCTAATAACTGTCCTAAGCATTAAACCTAAAAACTAGACTGAGAGCAAAAATTGCCCTCCAAAATTTACTAGGTGTCCCGAACGGTTAAGGAGTCGAAGCTGCTGCAAGTTGCACTACTTTCCATTCTTGAAATGCGGTTGTAAATGCGAATATTATCAGTTGATGTGGAAAACTGATAAAATCGATCCTCTACTTCTAGACTTCACTTTCCCTTTTTATCTCAGATATCTTCTCTTTGTGCATAACCACATGATCTTGTTGAAGAATCATCATCGACTCTATCATGGCTATCTTCATGAAATGCTTGTCTATAGGCATCTTCATCTTTTTGAGCTCCTTGAACCAGGTGTCTACCTCTTTGATTACCTATTTAGTCATTTTATCTAACACCTCCTGAGTCTCCTGCCACTGCTCACTAATCCATTTTACATAGTTTGAAATAATTTCTTTAATTGTTTTTATCCCTTTCATGAGATCTCTTATCTCAGTAATTCCCATGACCATGGCTTCATTTCTCCACTCAATACACTCCTTTATAACATAAAGGACTTTATCATCCAGCCCTGGCACTGTTTTGTCCATAAGGAACTTTTGCAAACCGTATTCCTCAACTTCCTCAATCCAATGGAGTTCTCTAACCCAGATGGTTTTCTCCAGCTCCCATTCTTCAATGTTGGCCTTTGTTTTCCTCATCAAGTGGTCTCCTTCATTATGGGTTTGACCCATATGACCTAGCTTCTTGACAACCTCTACTTTTACGCGCTCAACCCAATCATCGAATGCTTTTCTCATCACTTTACTCCTCTGCACTTGATCAAGAAAGTGTTGATTGTTAGGGGACTTCATGTCTATGGAAGCAGGCATCTTGCTCAGAGGAATAGGTTCAACATGTTGAATGGCATTGATTTATTGAGCCATACTCTTTATTGCCTCTTTCATGTCCTGCTTATCCCTGGCATCTTTCCAGACCCTACTGGCAATCTTTTTGTTTGATACTTCAAAAAATCTCATGTCAGCAGCTTTGGTATCTTTTCCCAAATCTACCTTGGATATTTGAAAATCCTGAGGTGAGGTCTCCTCTTCAACTTTATCATCCATGGGCTTTGCAATCTCAGCCACCCAATGGCCACTACTTTCATCGAAGTCAATCCTAGATTCCATTTTTGCCTTCTTAACCTTAGAAGTTTTCCCTAGGTATTTGCTTACTACGTCATCAATAGGTACTAAAAGAGGAACCACGTTCCTTTTCTTAGTTGTCAGGGTCTCCAGCCATGGTGGGGTAGTAGAGGATCTCTTCTACGTGTCATACTTGCTAAGAAGAGCTAGTGAATCCATAGGAGTGTTCTCTATTTCCTGTGGTGCCTGTTGATCATCTGCCATCTCAGGTACATTGTGATCCTCAACTGGAACTACCTTCAGATCAGGATCTAAAGAATCTAAATCCATGATGACACTAGGAGTATCTTTTTTCCCTTGAGTCTTTTCCCTTACCCTTACACTTGATCGGGTTACTCAGACCTTCGGCTCAGCTAGGTGTTGAACTTGAACTTGAACTTTGACTTGTGGAGAAATTGGTTCAAGTTTAGGTTCGACTTCAGATCTAGCTTTTCCTACACAAGGTTGATCAACACTTACATTAGTCAAAATAGAAGTTTTCTTTGACAAATGTTTCTTTTTGGTTTTCACTTCTCCTTTAGAAGACTACAAAGGAGTAACAGAAACTCTTTTCTTTGACAACCACGCCTCTATTCTCTCAATAACTCTCTTCATCTTAACATGCAGATCATCTTCTTCTGGCTCCAACCAATCAAATTTGGGGATTGGAAGAGCTTCAACCTTCTCCAAATATAAGGAATCTAGAACATCAACCTCACTATCTTTCTCTATTCCATCTGTATTCATATTCAACCTGAAAGTAATGATTTGTCTCAAAGTTAACCGAGACCATAACCTTTTCCTCACCTCCAATTCATCGGGATAGCCAATCAAAAAATCTTCTAACTCTGGGAGATGCATCAATGTCTCTGGTACATTTAGATTGGCTCCTGCAAAGCCTCTATAGTCAAAAACAACCCTGGGGATATAAGTTTGTAAGCAAAAAGCATTCAATTCTTCTTTCACAGCCAAAGCGTCCTGGAAACTTTTGCATCTATAATGTCCTAACTCAATCGAGAACAGAATACCTAAAGATTTTCTTGGGGTCCCAACCTTCTTCTCAACTAGAACAAGCTATCTACATAGCTCCATTAGGACTATATCATCCAAACAAAATCTGGGGAGTTTTGAGGGTTCTCCATCAAATGCTCCTACCCTTAGATAAGTAAATCTTGAAAACTGTATGAAAGGACATCCGTACACATTGATTACCTATTTGGCCTCTTTAAAAAGTCTAGAATTATCTTTACCTCATAGCTCAAACACTAAATTTCCTAAAAATCAATCATTTACCATTTTGTAAACACTGGGAAACTTCTCCTTCCATAGGCAAGTGAAGTAATCATAAACTCTCATATCATTTGTCCATACTTCATGAGGTAACCCTTCCCAAGCTCGGTAGCATGCTAAGACATAAATCAAATAGGAGGACATATAAAATGTAGACAAATTATTGATGCTTAAGAGTTCCCTATGAAGCTTCTCTGCTATTAGGTCAGCCCAGTCAATAAATTTATCCCCTTCTATAATCTTCTGGATAAAACAAAACATCCAGTTTTCCCAATGAAAAGCATGAGGATTCCCCTTTACCCTATTCAAGAGAAGTACCATATCAGCTATGTCTTTATGGAGGTGCTCAATTTTAAGAGGCTTTGGAAACCTAGACCCGCCTTTCTCTGGTTTCACAAGCCAAGCCTGGGCTATCGATGAAATGTACTTTTTCTTTTCTGCCTCATACACTCATTCTGCTTTTGTGTAAGTCCATTGCTCATATGGTTCCGTGTCTAGAATTTTTAAGGCTACCATTATTGTTTCTCTACTGATTTTAACCAAAATCTCCCCAAACGCATCCTTAATGCACCTATTCTTAGCATCATATTTATTAGCACATTCCAACACTAGTTCGGGGCAAATCATAGTCGAGGGAAATGCAGCAGCCTCTAAAAGTCCGCTTCCTGATAACTTCCTAGAAAAAGATCCCTTTGAAGCACTTCAAACTCTATCACAGAGCTCCCCTAGGTTTACATTTAGCAAGAAGGTATCCCCTATGTCTGGAAGGGAAACTAGCAGGTGGGTTCTACTCTCTTCTTTAGAAAGTTTTGGGTGAAACAATGGCATCTTATCAATATGAAGGGAAAATATTTGCAACACAGAATGAGCTTCTTTAATCTGAAAACTGCAAAGGGAAAGAAAAACTAATCGCTTTCTTGTGCAACAATTTTCTACAAATTTTCACCACCAGTTCCATCGCTCCTTCTCCTTCTCCAAACAAAAATAACTTAACGAAGAAGCCTTAATCAATCCTCATTTATTCACAAATACCTTAAGATCTCATTAAATATTCAGAGCATGCTCGTAATAAATATCATAATGGAGGAATGATTGATTTGATAGGTCGAGCCACTCTTAATTAATGCGCCAGGTGTTTCAACATGAAGATATCAATTCCTAAGGAAAATCCCCAATCTCCATATCTGCATATTAACTACTCCCTCTACGTCATGCTGTCATTTCCAATTTTGCATGCATGAGCCATCTAATCAGATAAGAAAACCTTTGTACGATAGTTTCCAATTTTGAACAAACACTTGGAGTGCTAAAAAATAGAATCATTCTTTTTGAAAAATGGACACTGCCGCTGAATTTCCCGTACATAAGCTATCCTATTACAATCATGAACTTAAACTTGAACTAACTTAAGGTTCGAGACTAGGTTCAAGTTTAGTTTCATCTTTGAGACCGGCCAACCTTTTAAGAAACAAACAAACGAGAGTATTATAAGACTTAAAAGCGGGGACAAGTTGAACTTGAACTTGAACCGATTTCACAAAAGTTCAACTTCAACTTCGACTTGAGGACTTTCACCTACTAAGACTATGCCTGAGGGTTTTGAGAAAAATGAGGGTAACACACTCTATGGATGGTAACGATCCATGCAAGGTTCTTGTTAGGCATAATATTGAAAGAGGCATTCCAAAAAAAGCCAGGTCTTGGAGGAACCTTCCCTTCTGTGATTTGATTATTGTTATCTTGTCAGTCAATGTTCAACGTTCTCTTGTTTTTAGATCCATATGGAAAGCCTAAGACCATGTTAGGAAGTATATCACCAACAAGGAATTCCATGATGCTAAGCATCTTTATGGTGAAAGATCCATTTGGTGGAACTTACACCTGTCTGGAAAACACCTCACCCTCTCCTAAGGATGTTCTACTCGATTGTGGTCTAAGATGGGTATCTCCCAGCTAGCTGACTTATTTGAGCAAGATAAGCTTATCAGTTGGAATGAGCTTAGTAGCAGATTTAATATTTTGGACTCTCAAAAGAAAACTTACAATATGATTGTCAAGACTTCTAAGGATTTGCCTACTGACTGTCATGTGGACTCTCATAGATACTTGAAATTAAAATGGCCTGATGGGGTCATTATGTCCAAAATCAAAGCCAAAACTATTTATAATATTATTGGGCATATTGAAAATATCATCGATCATGTTAACACTGTTTTCTATTCCTCCCTTGATTATGGGTCTTGGAAAAAGTATTTTTATATTCTTTGGAAAGGTACTAAAAAACCTAAAATTAAGTGTTTTAAATGGCTAGCCCTTCTTGACAGACTTCCTATTAGAAAAGATGGTTCTATGAGTGATTTTTGCAACTTATACAAGCTTCTTGAAACTGGTAGACATTATTTTTTACTGTATTTTTACTAAGGAAATCTGGAATATGTTTGGTATTACTTATCCTATAAATGTGAACATTCTAGAAATTATCACTAGTAATATTGATGGGCTTAAAAAGGATTCAAATTTATTTTGGAATATTGTGTCCTCTAACATTCTTTGGTTGATCTGGAAGTGCAGGAATGAGGAAAGGTATCAAAGAAACCCTAGAGCTCTTACTGAGTTTTTTTGAAAACTCAAATTTTAAAAAAAAATTCTCCAGGTTCACACAACGATGATGATGAAGGAAAAGCTGAGAAGATTCCTAAAAGATGAGCATGCTACCTTCTTTGTTTATGAACTGAAGCATGGGTATGAATGAAGGAGGAACTTTGATGACCTCCAGATGTTTGAGAGGACCTGCAAGAGACTCAGTTAGAAAATCAGGAAGAACATCAAGTCCAGGAAGGACAAGATCTTCATGCTAACTCAAATCCAAGAGCAAAAGATAATTGTGTGGATGGAGGGACCTTTGGGGTGGACTTCTTGGGTTGACACCCACTATGATGTTTTACATTAGTTTCTATTTCTTCTTTGAACTATAAAATTCGTTGTACTCTGAGTTTGTGGTGAGGCAGGGCCTCCTTTTTTGTACTCTCGATTGATACTGTTGTATCTCTTTTTGACCCCCTTATATATAATACAAAAAAGTAGATTAATTTCTTAGAGAAATAAATTAATAATAATATATATAATAATTAAATTAAAAAAATAAATAGTTAATTTTAATATTAATTATATAGAATAATGTTGATGATAAAAAAAATTAGGTTTTCATGTTTAATATTAGTTTGTCACAAATTTAAAATATGTCCTCATTATAAGGGTCTAATAAGCTTATAAGGACTAGATACTATTTTAAACATATTAGACAAATTTGTGAGATTTGAGTTCTTCTAAGTTTGACCCATATGTATTAATACTAATTTTATTTTGAAAAAATAATTAACTTAATGACATAAAAAATTGTTCAAGTAATTGATGCTAATTTTGGTTCTTTTCCCTTTATAAAATTGAACCTTCCTCTAAATATTTATGTGCATGCCATACAAAATTGTAACAAATTAACTCATAACAACTAGGAGAGTGAGAGAAAATTTTGGAATTTGAATTTGAGAATTCATTCTTGTGTACTACAAGATCCATGTATCAAACAACATAAGAATGAAGTTGAGAAATAAAACCATAGTCTCATTTTAACAATGAATGTATATTGAAGTAAGTGTGATTTAAATAAATGAGGGATGAATGGTGGATTCATGATATAAACCAACTAGACACTTAACTAGGAAATTATGATTGGGGTGTTACAATGAATCTCTTCCCTTTTTTCAGGAAGGATATTTTTTCAATAAATCTCTTACAAATAACTTCAGTGAAAAGTATCAATTGCATAAATAAGTTTAATATGTGTACAAGGTTAAATAAAAGAGGAACCATAGTCATACCAAAAAACTATCCTATTAATGAATCTACACAAGAATAAAGACTTATGCACCTTTCCACAAATATTTGATAATAAAGATCGACACAAAGAGTCCTAATATAATCAAGCCACCACTCAAGTTCACTAATAGAAATGCATAGAATTAGGAGACTCTTTTCTATTGCCATAAATTTTTAATTCTTTATTTTCAAAAATCTAAAAAGCATATCAAATCTTAACAATAACAAGAATATTCTTCTAGTCTATTTTAATTTAAAGTCATTAATTATAAACATTTAAAATCAATCAACTTTCATAATATTATATAATTGCATATGTACACACAATAAAATTTGATTACATAAATTATTAGATAACAATTTTCTTTAGAAATGGGTCATGATGCACTTATTAAATAATTATAACAAAAAAAAAGGTTAATTTTTATTCTTACAAAATGGTGAGTAGGAGTAGGAATCAGAGCGAGAGAAAGAAAGGTAGAGGGTTTGAATGTTTGAATGAAAAGATGCATGCTTCTGGTTGGATTCTTGCAAGAACATTGATTGTGGATTTTGGTATCGGCCAAAAAAAGGAAAATGAAGAAGATAATTGATCAAGATTAAATTGGGAAAAATACTGAAATCTAATTTTTCAAAATTTTCTGATGTTTTAGTAAATTGCAAATTTGAGGGTCTTCGGTGCATTTCTAGGCTTGGATGGTGCCCAAAAACACCAATGGAACATTGCTACTCTTGAAATTTGGATCAATATTATTTGAATACCTTTCCAACGCATCAAACGGTTTGCAATTCAGAGCTAGGATGAGAAAGTTATGCCTTCTCCAAGTGGACCTAAATTTTATATATAGTTTTGTGATAAATTTTGATAGTTTTAATAGTTTATTTGTAATAAACATTATGATGATTCTTCATTTCAATTCCAAGGGATTTGTGTGACCCTTGGAATCCATTTGAATTTTATAAGCTCCAATTTTGAATGGAATGGAGATACTTTTTGGCTTGCAATCTTGTTGTTATTCTTTTCAGCTTTTATGTCAAATTTCACAATACCACAAGTTTCACACCAGGTATTGTAATTTGATTCATAATTTAGATTAGTGGTATCAAAGTGGGAACGCTCCTTTATGCCAATTCACACAAGGTCTTCCTACCAAAGATTAGGATTGGATACACAAGATTTGTCAAAATATCCACCTTTGAGATGCATGTAATCAAAGATGTCAGATGATGCTATTAAGCAGTTGATAGAGGAAGCTTTAAATAAGTAGGGAGAGGAGATGATGAGTCAATTTTCAAACCTTCTATAGAATCTCAAACCCTTTGGATCAGGAGCACCATTTTGGGGAAGTACCCCTTTCAAGGTGCAGGTCAATTTTGACATCCTGAATTTTGAAGGAAAAGTCGATTCTGAAGCTGTTGATAATTGGTTATCAAAGTTGGATAGATACTTTTCTGTAACTAATTTCTCAAATGCAGAAAAGATAACATTTTCTCCCCTCAAAGCTCAAACCCATGTGAAATTAGTATGGGAAACCAAAGTAGCAAATAAAGAATGAGAATTAATTGTTGAAGACAATTTTGGATTATCTCTTGATAAGAAGCCCACATGGGGAGAGTTTGTGGAATACATAAAAGAAGCTTACCTTCTTGAGGATGTATATGAACAAAAATACATAGAATGGTAGCTACTTCAACTAATGAGGGATCAGTCTATGCAAGATTACACCAATACGTTCCATTCAATTTTAGCAAAACTTGGCATTGAGGATTCAGAGAAGCATCAGATTTTAAAATATCAGAGTGGACTTCATAGGTATATTCAAACAGAGATGGAATTTTTGAATATTGAGACATTGGCAACTGCTTATAAATATGCTACAAAAATTGAAGAGAAATCCAAGAAAAAAGGAAAGAGGGACTACTTTGCAAATAATAAGCCAAGGGTTGAAGGTGGCAATAAATTTGTAGGAAAATAGGTGACCAAGGAACCTCATTCAAATTCACTGAAGAATACATGGTGGGCTGCTAAAAAGACACAAATAGATATAGGCATGTGGTGTGAGATGCATAAGTCCCCAACCAATAATACAAAGGATTGTCGAAGTATTAAAAATTTGATGATAGAAATATAAGGAGAGGAAGCTGATCCTGAATCATCACCAATAGATAACTTTGAGAAAGAGGAGAATGATTCTATCATAGAATCAAACCCATATGCCATAGTTGGAACTGCTAAAGTATTGCCCCGTGAAGATGAAGAGAGACTTTTCCATTCACAGATGTGGGTTGATGGAAAGCCTCTACATTTTATTGTTGACAGTGGGAGACAAAAGAATTTGATCTCTAGGGAGATAGTCAAAAGATTAAATTTGAAAGTGACAAGACACCTAGAACCATACTCTATGTGATGGGTAAATGAGGGAAAAGATATTCAAATAAGTCAACAATGCCGTCTACCATATTCAATCAAGCCTTTCAAGGATGAAGTGATATGTGATATAGCACCACTGGATGTATGTGATGTCTTGTTGGGGAAACCATACATGTATTAGAGGCATGGGGTGTATGAGTCCAGGCCACGTAGTGCTACAATCAAGCTTGGTGAAAAGAAATATCGAATACAAGAGGTATGTCCAACACAAACTGCTTCTTTAATTACTGCTAAACAATTTAAATGCTTGATTGCTCAAATTGGAGCTTTTGTTCTACTTGTGATTTTCCCTGAACAAACAAAGTTAGTTGTTCTTAATACACATGCTAAGGTAACCATAACAAAAAAATCAACAAAAATTAACTTGAAGTCTGGATACCACCAAGTACCAATTGATCCAGCAGATGTGTGGAAGACTGTATTTAAATCTAAGGAAGGTTTTTTTGAATGGTTGGTCATGCCTTTTGGCCTAAAAAATGCCCTAGACACATTTATGAGGTTGATGAATGATGTACTTAGACCATTCATTGATTCTTTTTTGGTTGTTTATTTGGATGACATACTCATCTTTCACAGAACTTGGTCTAAGCATTTGTAGCATGTTGAACAAGTGCTTTCAACTCTACAAAAACACAAACTTTATGCCAACATTGAGAACTGTTCTTTTGTTATGTAGAGTATTCAATACTTAGGGTATATCATTGATACTAAGGGTGTTCATGTTGATCCAACAAAGATTAAAGTAATCAAAGATTGGCCATCCCCTAAAAATTTCACAGAGCTTCGCATCTTCTTGGGCTTAGCCAACTTCTATCACAAATTTGTGTTTGGTTTCTCACATATATCATGGCCTCTCAATCAATTACTAAGGGGTAGAGCTCAAGAAAAATTTCAGTGGATAGAGTCAAAGCAACAAGCATTTGAGGAGTTAAAGAAAAGATTATGTTCAGTTCTAGTATTGGTCCTCCTAGATCTACACCAATCATTTGAGATAGAAACAAATGCATCCGATTATGCTCTTGGTGTAGTACTCATGCAACATGGGCATCTTGTTGCATATCACAGTGAAACTTTTTCTGATACAGTACGTAGGTACCCCACCTATGATAAGGAGTTGTATGCCATTGTTCAGGCCTGCAAACAATGGAAACATTATATATTGAGAAAGGAAACTGTTATACATACAGACCATAAACCACTTCAATTCTTGCAAACACAAGGGAAGTTGCAGAATGATAGACATCAACGGTGGTCAGCCTATCTACAACAATTTCACCTCAACATTCATCATTAAAAAGGAAGCAGTAACAAGGTGGTAGATTGTTTGAGTAGGCCTCCAATTGCAAGTTTGACAATATTGTTGGATTCATGTGGTCATCAATCATCCACTTGGGAACAACTATATGGTACTGACCCTAATTTTTCTAATATCTATAGTAATTTGGTAGAAGGAAAGTTTGTCTCTGATTTTCACTTGCAGGATGGGTTGCTTTGCCATAATGGTCACATATGTGTACCCATCGAGGAACGGAATAAAATGATATGGGAAGCTCACTACAGTCATGTTGCAAGACATTTTGGTATTGGTAAGACTACTGCTATCCTTCAAAAGTATTTCTATTGGCCAAAAATGAAGCAAGATATCATTTCACATATACAAGCTTGTGCAACTTGTGCAACTGCAAAGCTAGCAAACCATAAGTTGGGTCTATACTTACCATTACCTATTCCTGATAAGCCATGGTAGTCTATTTCAATGGATTTTATGTTTGGGCTTCCAACTACCAGGTAGGGGCATGATTGTGTATATATTGTGGTAGATAGGTTTTCTAAAATGGCTATCATGGTGGCATGTAAAAAGATGATTTCTGTAGAAGATACTGCCAAGCTATTTTTTGAACATGTTTGGGTTCATTTTGGTTTGCCAAAAACCATTATTTTTGATAGGGATAGCAGGTTCATTAGAAAATTTTAGTTTGCACTATGAGCTAAAATGGACACCAAGTTGACAAAGTCCACAACATTCCATCCCCAAATAGATGGGTAGACAGAAGTGGTGAATCAAATGATTATTCATATTTTACAGATGTATCATTCAAAAAATCCTCACACATGGGATGAAAGCTTACCCTATGTGCAAAACAGCTACAACCATGCACTCCATAGTACTAGAGGGCATAGTCCATTTGAGGTTTCTCTTGGGTACCAGCCATTGGCACCTATGGATGTAGAAATACCATCTCTACAATCTAATATTCCATTGAATGGTGACAAGCAGGTAGATAAAGAAAAAAAATTCATTGATAACATTAGACACCTACAGCAGCAAGTTTATGAGATCTTGGAGCAAAGTAATCAGAAGTATAAGGAAAGGCATGATAAACATAGAACTCCTCATTAGTTTCAGATTGGTGACAAGGTATGGTTACATATTTAGAAAGAGCGCCTACACAGACCAAATAGGAAGCTTCATCCTCTTTGTTATGGACCATACACTAATGTGAAACAAGTTAGTGAGAATGCTTTTGAACTTAATTTTTGGGACTGCATCTAGTTTTCAATGTGGAATTGTTGAGAGCCTATTTTCCTCCTTTATTGGACATTTCCCAAGCTACTGAACACATTCAAGTTGTAGAGTTAAATCCATCTACTACTACTCCAGTCTAGTGTGACCATGTTACCAAAGCCATTTTTAAGACTTTGAACAATCAAAACATTCCTCTGTATCAGGTGATTCGAGCTGGTTGGCATTCTCATCAAGGCAAGTGGTTTACTAAGGAACAAATTGAAGAACAATTTCCTCATCTATAGCAGCAGATTAGTGAAATGGGGCCCATTGCCTCTTAAGGGGGGAGGAATGATTAGGATTAAATTGGGAAAAATATTGAAATCTAATTTTTCAAAATTTCCTATGTTTTATTAAATTGCAAATTTGAGGGTCTTCGGTGCATTTCTGGGCTTGGATGGTGCCCAGTGTGTGCTATAAATGTGTCACACTTCTATGAATCATTACATTCAAGAACACTTAAGAATGAGGTCTCAAAAATTGATCCATAGCTCCCTAGGCATGGAGTGCAAGGGTTTTTAAGAATGCTCTCAGCTAGAGCTATTAAGCCAATAACCTTGCTAGTAAACCATGCAATGGGAGATTCAATGAAGACAAGGGAAAGAATGCCAATATCCTCAAGAATCAAATGAGAATGCAATGCAAGCTAGAAATGGAAATGCAAGCTAAGCTATGAAAATGAAAGATGCAAGTATTACAAAGCCTCCTAGTTAAGCTAGATGAATTAATCTAAAGCATAAAGGAAACTAAGCTAAGTATGAAGCTATGAATGCCATGACAATGAAAGAAATGAAACTATGATAACATGTAGATTCAAAAGCCAAGAATGCCCCAAATCTCCAAAAAGCTCCAAAGTGACCTAGAAAACTTGCATCATAACATTAGCATAAAAAGTTGAGGATCTAGAATGAAGAAGAGAGCTCTCCTTTTATAAGAAATGAGAAGGAATGAACCATGGAGATTAAGAGGAAAAAGATTTAATCAATGGTGGAGCTTGAAAGAGGAGCAATCCATGTGCACAAATATCCTCCAATGAGAAAATAAGAGTTGACTTTTGTGTCCATATGAGACAAAAAGTGATTTTTCCCTTTTTATAAGATAAGAATAATGCTTTATTTGTGCAACTTAGGATAAGAGGAAAAGTGGGGGCTTTTTATTGAATAAAAGGGGAGGAAATTTCTTTTAAATAAATAAAAACTTAGGAATAAGATGGTTAGCACATAAAAAATAATCGAATAAATGATAGAGCTAGGATTTGATCAAGAATAAGCAATTGATGATTCTAGCAAAAATGCTAGCAGGGGGCTAATAGTCTAGGTGACCATTTTTAGGTGTATACACCCAAAAATACCAAAGGAACATTGTTACTTCCAAAATTGGGTTTGAGATTATTTGAATACCTTTCCAACGCATCAAACAGTTCACAATTAGGAGCTAGGATGAGAAAGTTATGCCTTCTCCAAGTGGACCTAAATTTTATATATAATTTTGTGATAAATTTTGATAGTTTTAATAGTTTATTTGTAATAAACATTATGATGACTCTTCATTTCGATTCCAAGGGATTTGTGTGACCCTTGGGATCCATCCGAATTGTATAAAATCCAATTTTGATTAGAATGGAGACACTTTTTGGCTTGTAATCTTGTTGTTAGTCTTTTTAGCTTTTATGTCAAATTTCACAATACTGCAGGTTTCACACCAGGTATTGTAATCTGATTCATAATTCAGATCAATAATGTATAGAAGGATGAAAATATAGACAACAATGATTATGACACTTTTCAAGTGGTTCTACCTGAGGTGAGTGTTCTTTAGTTTCTATCCCTATAGAGGCAGGGTAGAATGGAGGTCATTGGATGCTCTTGATAGGCATAATTTGGTTTCCAAAGTAAGATCACATGAGGTTTCTGATTCTAAGATTCCTAAAAGGAAGCAAAGATCTCTAAGAGGGAAAAGGTAGGTAAAGGTGTTAAAGAAAAGCTTGGTCATCCCTTTTGGGGATTAAACATTGGATCATAAATCTGTGTTCCCTCTAGTCAATAATAAATGTGATCCACTTAATAGAAAGTTTCAATCAATGTTCTAGAGCGAGTGATCGACCATAATATTGCTCTTATGGCTTTGTCTCTGGTGGGGATGTTCATCGGTCCTAGACCCAACATTGAAAATATTAGGGTGTTTGCAAGGAGAAAGTGGAAGCTTAAAGGAAAAGAAGAAATTATGATATTTTTAAAGATTTTATTCTTTTTATCTCTCTCATGCAACAAATATTTAATGGCTATCTTGTGTGGAGGGCCATGCGTTATCAAAAAATAATCCTTGGCCCTTAAGAAATAGTCTCCTAGTTTAGGCCTTTCAGATGCTATTTTTGAAATTGTTCCAGTTTAGATAAGGGTACCAAGGTTACCCCCATAATTCTAGAGTGAAGATATTTTTAGGGGTATAGTAGGTTCTATTGGTGAAATTTTATCAATTGACCCAATGAATACAACGAGGAAAAGATTCGTCTTCACTAGGGTTTGTGTTGGTATTGTGCAATATTCATATTTTCCTTCCTTAATAAAGATTGTCTCAAAACTTGGAAAATGGTTTCAGCCCATTGAGTTTGAAACATTATCGTTTGTGTGTTTCATTTGTAAAAAATTAAGTAATAGGGAGAAATGATGTCCTTTTAAGCCTAGCAAAAATATAACCAAAAAAGTGAAAGTATGGAAAGCCAAAAACAAAGAGGACCCTGTGATTATGGAGGGTACTAATTCAAGATCAAAGAATAGGGAATGAATTTGTGGTTAATAATAGTGAGGATGGTCTTGAATCCAAAATGGGTGTCCCTAAAGAGAACAATGAGAATATGGAAACTTAAAATATGCCCTCTTGTAATGAGGAGGAAGGAGAATGAAATAGAAATATTTAGTGTGATTCTCATAATAAGGCTAATCGAGTCTTATTTACTTAGTGCAGAGATGATAATATAGCATCCCCTCTAGTTTCTAGTGCTCAGGTGCCCTTGGAGGTGGTCAGTTCGGTATGAAGAATAAATGTGAGGACTACATTACCACTAAAGTGGTCCAATCCTTGTTACAAGAAGAAGTCCATGAGGAGAAAGCCTATTGTTCTCCCATGGTTGTCAAATCTACCTTTCAGTCTAATACTAATATTTTTTTGGAGACAATACTCAACCTACCCTTGAGATACTCAAATCTACTCTTCTTTCTCTAGACAATGATGTTGAGGAAGGGATTGTGTATATGATTATCTTTACAATCCTGAATCACAATTCTATAGCCCCTTCTCCAAAAATGAAACTATCTCTAAAGGACACCTTGGAAAGGGACATTGACTCTAGTAAGGATATTAATCTTAGCCTCAAAGTAACTGATATAGATGATGATTGTTCCTTTACTAGGGTTGAGAAGAGGAAAGGAAGGAAGATGAATCTCACTTTGGGAGTTTCTACAAGAAATAGGGCTAAAGATGACTTTGGAGGTTCCAAGGCCCTGGGAATAAAACCATCCAAATAGTACAAGGAATAGGAATTCTTTCAGAATATAGCTAATGGACTCCAGAGAACCATTTCGAAGGTCTACTAGAGCAAAACTCCTGGTAAGAAATGAAGCTTATCTCCAGAAATATTAGGGGGCTCAATAGCTTACACAAACTTATGATATTTTGTCTAATTTTTTCAGAGACCATAGACCATATATAATTTTAGTCTAGCAGACTAAGATGCCTAAGGATAAAGTAGAAATTTTGAAATTCTATAAACATTGTGGGGTTCAAGGAAATAACTCTTAAGGAACTTCAGGTGACTTAGCTACTTTTTAGAATTCTAATTACATTCAAGGAACCTCTCTTTGAGAGGATGTTAACCATCTAGATTCAACCATTTTAGAGATTATTTTGGTTAGATTCTCTCTAATATTTATACTCCCGATGATAAAGTAGCTAGAAGAAAATGTTGGCACTCTCTTGTCTCCTTTAGGTTGAAATTCCTTGATGACAAATTGATCATTGTATGTGATTTCAACACTCCTTTACATGAAATGGAAAAGTTTGATGGGTTACAGATTTAGTTAGATAGAAGAATGGATTTAATGGATTTTATAAATAGTCAAGGACTACATGATGTTGATTTGAGAGGAGCTGTTTATACATGGTCAAATAGGAGACTTCATAATGAATTAATACAAGTGATCTACTTGACCACATTCACATAGCCTTGTGACTATTATCAATCACATCAAAGGAAGTAATCACTACTAGGTTATATATTATAATTGTACTCATCTACAAATAAATCAAAGAGTTCATTATTCTTATTTCTGATCTAAATTTTTCTTCTTTTATCTACAAATTTGTTCTTTCTTTTTATTTGTTCTTTCTTTTTAACTAGATCAACTGTGATGTGCAGGTTAACTTACAATTTTACAAGGTATTAAAACTGCTACTAGAACACAAAATTTTACAATATTATCAATGCTAAATTGTTTAAGATTCAATATCTAAAAAAATGTCGGGTAATTCTTTTCAGCTCTTCCACCTGCACATATCATGAAAGGGGTCACTGGTCAAACATAATAAATTGAATATATCTATTTATATGTTAAACAAGAATTGCACCTGTTGAAATGCTTGAAAAAGAGAATGTTCGTAGTAATCCAAGGGCTGCAGATTGGTGAAAAAAGGCCTCTGCACAGGATGATCATTGTTTATAAGGGCTTACATTTTTGGTCCAACTCCAGATTCCACAATCAATAACAAATTTGCAAATGATTCCCATAGAAAAAGACCAGTAAGAATGCAAAATGGCCTTTTTTTTAATTCAACTCTGAGAGAATTCAAATGGACGCCAACCTCCCAAATTTCCACTTTAAATTGTTTCCTGATCGGACAAGTATTGCAGGAACTGCTGGATTTGATTTTGTTTTAAAACATATATCTTTGACCGGATATACCAACCATCAAAACCAAAATCTAATTTTTACGAAGACCAGGTGTTGAAGTCATAGACTAAAGTTTACCAAGACCAGAGATCGAAACCATAGATTAATTTCACTTATTCTTCTGATCTTCGTTGGTCTTTCCAGTCAAAGATACATGATGAAACTTGCAATGCGTGTTTCATCAGAATGCAATAGATTTGTTTTGATTTATTTTTCATATAAAGTGGAAATTTGGAAGATTGGCGTCCATTTGAATTCTCCACCACCAATCTGCTGGACTACTATGAACAATCTCTGTTCCAAGCATTCCAGCAGGTACAATTCTTGTTTAACATACGAAAAGATATATTTCAATTTATTATATTTGGCCTGCAATTCCTTTGAATGATATGTGCAGGTGGAAGAGCTGAAAATGATTACAAAGTCAAGAAGAAGGAGAGGATGGTGTGTGAATTGCTCTTCCTCTTCTTCATCCAAATCATCCCTGTCCACTCGCAGAGAAAATGATGGGTTCAAGAAAAGCCATGGAAGACAATCATCCAAGATGGTAATGTTGGTTCTTCATAATTCATCTCTTTTTTGATTCTCTGTTTAGTGTATCTCTGAATTCTCTGTAATAGTAATTATAATCATGTTAATCTTGGTCTTTTGCAGACATCCATTGACAAAGGTGGGCCGCCCACTACAGATGGTTTAATGTTGGCGGCTGATAAGTTTCTCACTGGAGAATTCCTTGGATAGCTTTCCTTGGTTTTTAATTTATTTAATTCTGGCGTGAATTCAGTTTTCAGAAGCAGAGATACCCAGACACATTTAATAAGTTCTAGACATTGAATCTTGTATAGTTTAGTACAGGATGACTGTTTTCATTTCAATATTTACGGTAACATACTTGGATAGTTCCATCATTCTGCATAGAAACTGATCATGATTAACATGCCTGATTAATCGAGGAGAAAGGTTCTTCATTGATATGGCTATCTGATTTTTCTTTTACCCCACTGTATTAATCCAAACTTCAATCTCCTGGCGTTACCAATCTCAAAATGAACCTTTTTCATATAATACTTTAATGTAGAAATCCTCGAAAAGTGAGACGAAATAGCAGGGATTTCAAATTTGAACAAACACAAAATTATTACCGTTTTAGTAAATATTCTATTGTTCATCTTTACTTCTTCGTTAATTAATTTTCAATTCCTTTGACATCGCAACTAATCAAATGAAATATTAACTTTACTACTCACCCTTGTACATACGCCAGTTTTCAATAGAATAAATATCAATTTTTATAAACTATTTCCACTTAGTTGGGACAGTTCGGATGGGAGAGCTTCAGACTGGAAATCTGAAGGTTATCTGTTCGATTCCCCCATTGATTTCAGAGAATCTCTGAGATAATTTCAGATTTGGAATAGTTTTACATGCGTAGTTTGACCTTCGTAATACAAAGTTATAGTTAACAGTGTTATCTTTGTGTTCTTCAGAAGGTTTCTTCTCTCGAAAATAAATTTGTAGGCTTGCCGGTGTTTATGCAAAAGAATTTTGTCTTGGTTTTGGTGTTATCTAGTGATCCGAAATTAGCTTAGTGATCCAAAATTGGCTTCTGGCGATTTGGTTTCTATGTCATTCAGTGTTGCATTTTTATCTAGTAGTTGTTCTGGTCTAATTTTGCATGTTGTTATGACTTCTGATGTGGTGTGCTGACATGATTTTTGGCGTGGCATGTGGATCTCATAATAGCATTTGGAGGTCCATATCTAGTTGGTTGTGTCTTTGGGTAGTGTACTACACATTTTTTTTTGACTATGGATATTGTTCCAGTATTTGTAGATCTAGCATTGGACTATGTGAAGCATGTTCATGGTTCTTTCTGAGTCTGGGTTGGATCATGCTTTCAAATTTAGGTCTAGATTTTGTATTTAATGATTTTTTTCTATCCAAATGGGTTCATGTTATTTGGGACATATGTATTTAATGTTTATTCCTTATCTATTTGGGTCCTTGATCCAAATGCTTCTAGCATAGGACCTAGTTGCCTTTTTCTATTGTCTTTGTCGACTTATAATTCAAATTGTAATTTCCTTTGGCATGGTTGACCTTGTTGTAATATTAAAAGAATCTATCTTGTATATAAGTACATTTTATGAGTTGGAAATGTATGCAAGTGAAGCAAGTAATACAAGAGAAGCAAGTGTGTGAACTAAGTAATTGGTGTGCAAATAAGTGAAGATTGACTTTTAGTAGAGCCGAGTTCAGTGATAGTGGTAAAGAAGAAAAGGCAATCATTGTATGTTGCAAAGTTCACAAAATTGTGCAGATCAACTAAATATTTAGGAGAATCTTACTTCATTCTTTTGAAGAGTGGTTTGTGCCTTAAGATAGTGAGTCTTGGGTGCATAAGTTTGTTATTGTATCTTGCTACATTGGAAATGGGCCTTTGTATGCAATTCTAGAGCAGTGAGCTCCTAATTGTAATGATCTAATTAAGATAGTAAGCCTTTTCAAAGTAGTTAGATCCTACTACTATTATAATCAATATACTTATACCAGTGATCTATCTTTATGAGAAAGTAGTCATCATGGTTATTTCCAATTTGGGGTTTCCACGTATAAAATTAGAGTATTTGTGTATTGATGGTTTTGCTTCTTACTTTCTTATTATGTCACGAGATGAATATTGAAAGTAGTTAGTGAGATTTTTTTATGTTGATTCACCCCCCTCTCAATATTCAAAGTGTGTTCATCAGAGTCAACGTATGGTCCCCGTTCACTACAACATTCACACACCAAGTGTAGCTTCTCACAATATAAATAACCAAACACATATGTAATAATCTAGAAATGAAACTAATGAAAGGAAATTTTAGTAGCGTAATCATTGTTATGTATTCAAATATTTTAAAACCTTTCCTTTCACATTTAATCCTCAATAAACATCATAAATAGTCATTTTATTTAAATTAAAATATATTAAATACCATTTTACGACATTTACGACATAGATTAATTAAAATCTTGAATCATATGATAATAAAGCATGGTAAAGTACAATATCTCACCAACCACTAACACATACATCAATGAAGTAATAATAATATCTCAATAACTACTAGCACATACATTAGTGAATCGCATGAAACCACATCAAGATAGATACAATCAACTGCATAAAAGCACCGCCATAGGCATGATGCCAAAGCTAAATCGAAAGGATTTCATGCAAGAAGTAAATTGTAGAGGCACTACATCATTCCTCCAAGGTATAGGTTTACTCTTGGAAACCTACAAATCAAGTAAAATGGTACACAAGGTGTTAGATCTACAACTAGAACCAACACAAAAATTGTCATATGACTCCTCACAAGTTTATATGCACCACACCATCTCCTTACTAGCTAGCCTCACAATTGTTGAAAGGACCAACACACTCTAAAAAGAGTATCGTCAATTTTCAAGTCCTACAAAGGAACAAGTATACATGATAGGAGAAGTGTGTCTAGTCACAATCTTAGATAAGAAGAGGCACAACTCTAGCCACTTTACCCCATCACAAGACATTTATTCACAAAATAGTGCCCTCTAGAGTAATCTTTAAGAAACCCCACTCTTAAAAAAGATATAAAATCTTGGCGAACCTATCATTTTCTTGGAAAAAAATAATAATTTGTATTGGTGAATCTCTAAATTTTTTTTTTAAAAAAAATATTCTTATTGGCGATTATTTATAACAATTTTTTTCTAGAAAATAATGGTGAAAATATTGATTATTTAAAATATAATATAATAAACTCATTGTATTGTGTGAGACAAATATATTGATATATTTAAATACTAATGGGCCCCAAAATTTCTTCAAGACCATTGATTTATATTGAGATCAACAATCTGAAAGAAATTTTACCTCTCATAAGCATTACAAACCAAATAGTAACATTTTTACCTCATAGAATATAATGAGGGTCACTAGATTATACTTTAAGTCAATAATGAAATATAAAAGTTGGTGATAGATCCCTACAGTAACTAATAATCATGATATACTATTGGAGAATTAATTTAAATTTCTACAATAAATTATAAGATTCTGGTGAATCAAATCTAATCATTTATCGAATATTGTGGCAAATTTTCAAGTTCAAATTTTTTATAAAATAAATTATTTTGTGATTTAAAAATTTCTAAATCAAAATTTTGTAAAAATGTGGCAATTTAGGTTGCCTTAAATCTTGAATTATTAGCCAAATTTAGATTCTTAAATTTCCAAAATTAGCCAATTGGTGAATATTAGCCACTAAAAATTATTATGGCGCCCTCTAGGGTCTCCTCTACGACCCATGAACCAAAAAAATCAAGATATCAACTCAAGGAGTAGGGGCAAGATCATCTATAACAAATGAAAAGTACTATCATACTCATCTAGAGTATACTTCATTCCAAAAATAGTCTCATTTACTCAATCATGAATCCATAAAGGTTAGGATTCACCACCAAAATTCACTTATCTACAAGGTGTTTAGTCCATCTCAAGGTACCATGAGGTATGATTATAAGAGATTAGCTCTCACATCCTATAACACTCACACTATGGAGACTCAAAAATATTTGCTCCTTTCACATGAAGGGTCATACAAACGCCAAATGAACACCAAACATGGTATCAAATAGATCTTCTTTGACATTGAGAGCTCAACTATAATTGAAAAAGAGTTACTAATCCAATTGAATCAAGGTCTCATCTTTGACAAGTGATAATGAGTCCTAATGGGTGTCATGATCCAATATTCACATTCATAACCAAACTCAAGATGATAAGTTATATCCTTAAAGACCACATCCTCTTCCATCTTGAAGCTAGGAAAAATGCAACTATTTCTTCGAGTCTCACAAGGAATAAAATAACATATATAATAGACATATATAATCAAATAAAGGTATGACCTAGGGAGTGTCAAAGAAAAGGAAAATCATTTCCCCACTCTGTGCCAACCATAAGAGAAGTTAGGAAGCCCACAAAAAAATTATCCTGCAGAAAACGTGTCAAAAAATCAATTAACCAAACTAGTGGTGCATAAAGTACATCCAAAATCACCACAAGAGATAAGCACAAAGCAAAGACATGGTCTCAAGACCCGCAACAAGGGTTAAACCTCATAGGTAGTCTCAATCACTGCCAACCATCCAAAATAACCAATGCGAAGAAATAACAATACCCAAGATCTAAATATCACAGACAAGAGAAACCAAAATCACTATAAGCATGCACACAAGAATTCATTCACAACTCAATCCACAATCCAATGCAAGTATTTAAGCTCAACCATAGCTACAAAAGATATGCATTAACATCTACCGAGGATAATATTTATATTAAGATTCTAATTAATGCTCAAAACGAGGTTCACAAAAGACCAACCATTCATTTCTTAAAACTTCACATAAAGAACTTACTATTTCTAATCTCATACATAGCACAGTAAACATCTTCTAATTAATTGTACAGTGCATGCACTAACACCCATAAAAAGGAAGAATTACAATATAGTGCATCCTTAATCAAAATAATTCTAATATAGATATACATCATTGATGAATTGCACTTTGTTTTCATATACATAACAAGAATTGATGATAATACAAATAAATGATATTATAATCTAACATCCATTCCGTGCACAACACATATATTATGATCTCTGTAATGTTCTGGCTTGCACATTCTATCAGAGGTCCACATGGAACATAATAGAATCCCACTAATCAGAAAATAGGACCAAAAATGAGAAGAGAAAATCCAATTACAGAGAATAGGTCCACATGTATGCACTATTGCAGAGAATACAAGTATACCCTAAACAGAGATCTGAATCAGAGAATAAAAAATTAGATAAATTATGATGAAACAACTTTACCATCTTGGATGATCATCTTGCATAGCTTTTCCCGAACCCATCATTTTCTCTGCGTGTGGAGGGGAATGATTTGGATGAACGAGAAGAAGAGGATGAGCAATTCACACACCATCACATCTTTTTAGCTCTTCCACCTGCACATATCATGAAAGGGGTCACTGGTCAAATATAATAAATTGAATATATCTATTTATATGTTAAACAAGAATTGCACCTGTTAAAATGCTTGAAAAAGAGATTGTTCAAAGTAGTCCAAGGGCTGCAGATTGGTGAAGAAAGGCTGCTTGCACAGGATGATCATTGTTATAAGGGCTTGCATTTTTTGGTCCAACTCCAGATTCCACAATCAATAACAAATTTGCAAATTATTCCCTAAAAAAGGACCAGCAAGAATGCAAAATGACCTTTTTATTCAACTCTGAGAGAATTCAAATGGACGCCAACCTTCCAAATTTCCACTTTATATTGTATCCTAGTGATCGGACATGTATTGCAAGAACTGCTCGATTTTTTTTCTTAAATCTTATATCTTTGACCGGAAATATCAACCATCAAAACCAAAGTCTAATTTTTACGAAGACCAGGTGTTGAAGACAATATAGACTAAAGTCTAATTTTTACCAAGACCAGAGATTAATTTCAGTTATTCTTCTGATCTTTGATCGTTGGTCTTTCCAGTCAAAGATACATGATGAAACTTGCAATGCGTGTTTGATCAGGATGCAATAGATTTGTTTTGATTTATTTTTATATAAAGTGGAAAGTTGGAAGGTTGGCGTCCATTTGAATTCTCTCAGAGTTGAATAAAAAAAAGTCATTTTGCATTCTTGCTGGTCTTTTTCTATGGGAATAAATTGCAAATTTGTTATTGATTGTGGAGTCTGGAGTTGGACCAAAAATGCAAGCCCCTATAAACAATAATCATCCTGTGCAGCAACCTTCCTTCACCAACCTGCTGGACTACTATGAACAAGCTCTGTTACAAGCATTCCAGCAGGTACAATTCTTGTTTAACATAAGAAAAGATATATTTCAATTTATTATATTTGGCCTGCAATTCCTTTGAATGATATGTGGCGCAGGTGGAAGAGCTGAAAATGAGTACAAAGTCAAGAAGAAGGATGGGATGGTGTGTGAATTGCTCTTCTTCTCGTTCATCCAAATCATCCCTCTCCACACGCAGAGAAAATGATGGGTTCAAGAAAAGCCATGGAAGACAATCATCCAAGGTGGTAATGTTGGTTCTTCATAATTCATCTCTTTTTTGATTCTTTGTTTGGTGTGTCTCTGAATTCTCTGTAATAGTAATAGTAATTATAATCATGTTAATCTTGGTCTTTTGCAGACATCCATTGAGAAAGATGGGCCGCCCACTGCAGATGGTTTAATGTTGGCGGTTGATAAGTTTCTCACTGGAGAATTCCGTGGATAGCTAACAGTTATATGGACTGTACATTGACCAATTTCCTTGGTTTTTTATTTATTTAATTCTGGCGTGAATTCTGTTTTGAGAAGCAGAGATACCCACAGACATTTAATAAGTTCTAGACAATGAATCTTGTCCAGTTTAGTACAAGATGGCTGTTTTCATTTCAATATTTACGGTAACATACTTGGATACAAACTGATCATGATTAACATGCCTGATTAATCTAGGAGAAAGGTTCTTCATTGATATGGCTATCTGAATTATTAATTCTCTTACTTCCTAATATGCCCAATTATCTGATTTTTCCTTTGCCCCACTGTATTGATCCAAACTTCAATCTCCTGTCGTTACCAATCTCAATATGAACCTTTTACATATAATACCTTAATGTAGAAATCCTCAAAAAGTAAGACAAAATAGCAGGGATTTGTGAACAAACACAAAATTATTACCAAATCCTTTTAATAAATATTCTATTTTTCATTTTACTTC
The DNA here is from genome assembly GCA_027943335.1 of Chamaecyparis obtusa. NCBI lineage: Eukaryota > Viridiplantae > Streptophyta > Pinopsida > Cupressales > Cupressaceae > Chamaecyparis > Chamaecyparis obtusa. The sequence goes on along the minus strand of BSBK01003711.1, from coordinate 1,876,819 downwards.
TTAGTAAATTATTTTTCAATTCCTTCGAGATAACAGCTAATCAAATGAAATATTAACTATACTTCTGATCCTCGCACTTATGCCATTTTCAATAGAATAAATAGAAATATTCAAAAATAAATCACTTTCAGTTAGCTGGGACAGGTCGGATGGTATTGCTTCAGACTGGAAATCTGAAGGTCACTTGTTCGATTCCCCCTTACTGCTTCCACCTTTCTCTTTTGCACAAAGCTTTTGTTGAATAGGAACAGAGGAAAGAATAATCTTAAAAGCTTCTATGAAGAGCAAAAGAGGCATGGTTTATTAACCATCTTGGAGTATTTTACAGAGGCCGGAAACAATTATGCAAAATACACAAAGTGATAATCTAAATATGCATAGATGATATATATTGTTCTGTTTTAGAGAAAGGAGGCAATTAAGCTTCTGTTTTTTAATATGGACATTAAAAAGTATGAAAAAACTTTCTAAAGAGTGTATAGAAATTATTGATATTAAATAGTAATCAGCATTGATAATTTTAATACTTTTTTTAATTTTATTTTTGAAGTATTTTGATATGAAGATGTTTTTAATAGATGTTTTATTCTTCATCATATGATTATATATGTTTTGAACTCACTAATCAAAATTTGAAAGTGAACTTTTGATTTGTTTAAAGGTCTTATGAAAACTAACTTTCTAATTATTTTTATGTAACAAATAGATCTTAATAAAAAAAAAGTTGCTAGCAACCTCAAATGCATGATCCAAAGCACCTTTATATTTTTGCTTAATGCAATAACATGCTATGAAATATTTAGAAAATGTGAGATATCTATATAGATGATATATCAAATTCACTCCAATATCTTTCTACATATATTCAAGAAAGTGGGCCCATAAAACTCCATTTATAGCTACAAGTGTGATGAATAATGGTGCAAAGGAAATGATTCATGAAATAGTCAAGTCTTAGCTTTATATTTGTGATTGGTTCCGTGCTATCTATTTTAATAAGACAAGACTTGATTGAATATTTGAATGTTTTGTTTTTCACTATGTTATTTGAGTCAGGAGATCTTTGTTTCTCAAAATAGTATAGTTGAACGCACTAGCGGAAAGCTAAAAAATAATTTAGAGAACACCTATATTTAAAACCAAATGTAATTCAAAAGGTGAGTGTTGCAAATTAATTATTGATAGTGGTAGTACAGATAATCTTGTGGCGATAGAAATGGTGGATAAGTTAGGACTTGAGAAAGTAAAACACTCTTCTCCTTATAAGGTTTCTTGGCTATAAAAAGGGTATCAATTGTTGGTGGACAAACAAGATTCAATTAAATTTTAGAGTGGCAATTATAAAGATATTGTGTTATTTGATGTTATTCCCATGGATATGTGTTAGTATACAGATTTGTCCTCTCAAAGATAGCTTCACAACCGACTCTTAAATACCCAAAATGAGAAGACAAATAGAACTAATAGTTGGAAGGGCTATCATGAGGTTGATAGATTTCCTCTGAATTGTGAGGTACAACTCCCTCATAAAAAGATTTACAATGAATTAAAAGACTACTTATGTCTTTTACCAAAAGACACCAAGGCTTTCTAACACTCACCCATCACTATGGGATAAATGTGATTATGAGATTTGCTAACTTAATAAAAGAGAAAAATGAACAAACAACCACAAGACTGCCTATTCAGTCCTTCACATTATAGAGGAAATAATAGAAGCTAAACATCTTATTCTACAAGAAATGAGTATGTGAACCACATGATTACATACAACACATGCTTGATACCATAATGGAGGAAAATATTTAGAAACTTGAAAAAGACAACCACATGATTAATCTTAATCAGGAAGAATAAATATATAGACCACATGATCGGTAACATAAACTCATCCTTATTTCTAAGTATAAAAAAAAAACCACAAGATCATTTTGCGTCCTACCATTACAAAGAAAATACAAAAAGCATAAAATAAATTATCCCCCTTTCTTCCCTCTGCTAAAATCAACACAAAGATATCCTACCCCCCCGTAGCCACAAGACTACTGCCAGAAGAAGAACCCCTATTATGCTGATTCTTTTACAATATAATGCTCCGTGCCTTGAGAAATCTTGTTCAGTTTCCTTTATAACTGAATTTTCAAAATCCCTATTCTATTCTTTCTAATCTTTCCTGATAATTGTAATGTTTTAATTTAAAAACAATATAACTTAAAAGATATAATGTTTATGAATTATTATGGGCCCCATCATTGCAAATATAAGCTATGCCTTGGCGATGTTTGAAGAGAAGAAACTCGCTGGTGTTAGGTCTAGGAATACAATAGAATAAAAGATAATCCCAACATTAGTGTGTCTTGTTCATCAAGATTGATTACATAAATAAGGCAGTCATATAGCAATTCAATTGCTATAGAAAAATGACCAAAAATGAAATATCTAAACTAACTCATAAACCCTAATGATTAATACATTAACATCCCCCCCTTAATCTTAAGGGGTTATTGCGAAATCAAGGAGCATTTTATACTACTCAAACTTAGATTTCAGCCACGAGCTTTGGTGGAAACAATTGCTAGTTGATCTGAATCTTCTTTTGGAAGCCTATTACGATGACAGGATTTAAAATCCGTTTGAACTTACCTTTCTATCTTGATAGCCCGTGCAAACTTTTATACTTGAGCCCATTACTTTGGTGGGTCTCAAATTTTGATAATGAGCCTATTGTTTTGATAGGTCTAAAATTGGGACTTATTTTGTCCATTTTGAATTAGCACACTATGAGTGCACAATAACTGAAAAAATAGCACACATTGGGTGTAGTGGACTTGTTCTGTCCATGTTACAATTTTATGATAGCACACATTGGGTGCAATGGACTTGTTATGTCCATGTTACAATTTGATGATAGCACACATTAGGTGCAATGGAATTGGTTTTTCCATTTGTTTGAGAACAACATACATTAAACTGTGTAATTACCACTCACTTGAACTTGAATCTGACATATATATAATATTTCTTCCCTTGGTAGATGAGAGGGAAAAATATTAATGACATGATTTCATTGACGGAGTTATTGGACAAGAGGTGATATTTTTATTTTCATAGCCTCAAATAGGTGGAATGCATTTGTATGAACCAATACCATCATAATCATAAAAAAAATTTATCTCCAATGTGAGCAAAGTCATTTCACTAATAAAATTTTCATCACCATGAATATTGTCATCAACGATAGCCTCATTTGGAGCTTCTGTTTGAAGTTTTGCTAAACATGCCACAATTGCAAAATCTACATAAATATATGATGTCCTCCTTGGTTCTTGTTCAAACAAAGGTTAACAAATATAGCATAGCTTTGCACTTTCTTCTGAAAAAAATGAATTGAATGAGGAGTATGGTGATCACATGTGATGGGTTCTACCAACAATATTTAGAAACACTATCTCTTGGAGCATCATCTTCTGCAAAACCAATCTTTACCATTCTAGCTCTATTGTCACAGACAAGTGACTGAATATTCTCTGCCAAAATCCTTCAGGATGGAAATTGCACTTACTTATAGGTTTCAAAAATCTGTTAGGCCCGAGAATGATAATTGCATTTACTAAAGATTAAATTAAAATCTCAGCATATCCATCTATAACTAGAAACTAAACAAATTTCAATGATCCTTCAAAGTAGAAAGAAAAAATTATGGTCTTCATCTTTTCATTATGCAGTTTTTGTAAGTTTGAACTATCTCACCATTAAAAGAGCATAGTAATCATATCACTCATATCCAACTTTAAGATACCAAGTAAAGTGCACATGAAAGTAACCCTTGAAACTCGTAATTTCAAATTCAGGTGCAGTAGTTTTGAATTTTCCCCAAAAATGAAATTGGGGAATGACTTTAGAAACTTTCAACAAAATACATGATAGAAAGTATGATGTGAATTCCATCAAAATTACTATCATGAAAGATAGATATTGTAGAGAATACTACCACACACACTAACAACAACATTTTCCCTACAAGATTATGAGCAGTTGAATGTCGTTAGGATTTTCAACTCATTTTCCCAAGGAAATAACACACCAGGTATTATTTTCCAATATGTTGGTTAGCATTTTCTGAGTAGGAGAATGCAATGGTTTCTATCCACAAAAGTTGAGGAACCAAAGTGAACACCTACAGAAGCTGTACAGGAGTTGTACCAAAAAATTATTGAATCACTAGATTCTAAAAACTTACCTCCAAACAACTTGTGGGATTCATTTCTAGAAAAGTGTAAGAACGCTGAAGATGTGAAGTTGGCATTCAAGGTCCTAGAGAAGCTTCGGATATTTAAAATGGTAGACTTATGTCAACACACAAACTGGCCAACACAGATTACTAGAGAAGTTTCTTCTATATGCATTCATGGAAAAGCTCCAGAAATTGGATTAAGAACTCTTTGGAGACACAATGTCTAAGGAATCACATTGTAAAAGTGTGCCAAAGTGTTTATACCAGACGATCCCTAATAAAATGAACAAGCCTGCGAAATCAGCACTTGAGAAGTGGGTAAATGATGGGAAGAAGTTGGAAACAGATGACTTGTAGGGCCTTGTGCACAGTCTTCACCACATTTGCAAATACAAGAAGGCTTTGGAGGTGTTTGAGTGGATGTAAAATCACCCTAAGTTTGTCTTTTCACCTGGTGACTATTATGTCCAATTAGATTTGATCGCTATAGCGCATGGCATTGATAGAGCTGAGAAGTATTTTCAAGATCTATCGAAGTATGCAAAGAATGAAATCACTTATAGTTCTCTACTCTACTGTTATCCCAGAGGGGGATTGATTGAAAAAATAGAGAATTTATAGCCTCCATGGATAGAAATATAGGATTGACTTTCTCTTTCCTTCACATACCTTTCATCATTGTCTCCTTTCAATGCATAGTTGACAGTTTCTTTTCATCCTTTCAATGCACAGATGACAATTTCTTTTTGCCTTCTCAAGCCATTGCAAGCACACATAGGCAACAAGTCAACACCATCTCTATAAACATTTCCCCCTCACATCAAGAGAAAATAACCACACACCCACCAATCGCCTACTCTGATACCACTATTAGGCCCAGGAAAACAATAGAATAAAAGATAATCCCAACATTATTGTGTCTTTTCATCAAGATTGATTACATAAATAAGGCAGTCATATAGAAATTCAACTGCTATAGAAAAACTACCAAAACTGAAATATATAAACTAACTCATAAACCCTCATGATTAATACATTAGCAACTGGATGTTGCTCACCTTAGATAGACTCGCACTCATTAATCAACCATATCTTGCAAACCTGATTGAATTTGCAAAATTCCTTTGGTGGAAGCTTGCAAAATTTTCCTCTCCGCAACATATTTAAAACTTGGCCAAATCCAATGGTTGAGCTGAAAGTTACGCTCCCTGCACTGAGACCCTATTTTTCAGCCTACAAATTTGTTTAAAAAGAATCCCATGTTCATGGAATTGTCAAAGTTTGTAGTGTAAAGATGAATGGAAGTGAGCACCATAAAACACCATGATGTTGTAGATGTCATCTTACTCTATTTAGGTTAAACCCAATTGTGATATGAATGATCATCATCATTTAATGACATCATCATCACAATAGACATATAGTAGAAATTGGGGTTTCTAAAATGCAGAAAGTCTGATCACACTTTCATGAAAACTTTTATGTTCATTGGAAATTCAAATTGATACCATGTCTTCAAAAAAATCTCCTCTGTATACACATTTATCATCAAGTAAGGGAACTATATTCTTTCTATAACCACCAACCAGACCGAACCATTTTGAACTTGCATGAATTGAACTTGGAACTTTAAACCCGTGAGAGATGGAAAATTAAACTTTGAACCAATTGAACTTGAGGTTCAAGGTTCAAGTTTAACAAATCCTCTTGCAATGCTTCCCTTTCACAAAGTATAATGTCACAAAAGCATGTCAAAAAAACCAGTATAAGGCATGAGAAAATTGAGGGACATTCTTCATGAGACTTGATTTTAAAAGTTTTAAAATTGGGTGCCAAAGGCAAGCCAACAACTAACTCTGACTGGGAATATGGACTGTGAGGGACATAGAGAATCTAGAAAGCCTCTAGTAGGAGACCAATGCTTATCCATTGGTAAAAAGAGTCATAGCGGAAGAAACAATCAAGAGGGACTTTGCAAAAGGCTAGAGGGGATGAGGACAACACAAAAATAACTAGACTAAGAGCACCAAAGAACTAACAAAGCCAAAACTACGCGCAGCAAAAGCAAGACCAAACTTATTTACAAGTATGGACATGGGTAGGAAACTCCTACCAAAAGAGCTAGAAACAAAGAGTATTTACACAAAGCCATTTAATGGCTTAGGGAAGTATGATCCCTTTCTGAATAATGGATTGCATGCAAGTGAGATAGACTGATATAACTTGCATGTGGAGAACTGCTCACTATTGTAAACCAAATTGAATTTGTGCAAGAATCTTATAAACCAAACATCATACCCTAAGAGCCATGATTCATCATAGGATTCAAATTTTTCTTGAGCTCTTTGTATGAAAATTTCAGAACCATTTCCAACCTCTAGCTGAAACAAATAGTGCTCAAACATGCGCACATAAGATGTAACGTCATTCCCATGATCAACATTAAGGAGACCCCCATCTTTAAAAGAATTTTCAGTATTTAAAACACCCTTAGAATATGAATAAACTTCATCTAGCATAGGGTCATCATTAACTAGCATAACTTCATCTTGCTTTGCTATAGCTAAATTTGTGAATTCTTTATCTGAGATTAACCTACTAGCCAGATTGTTACCTGAGTTTTTCTTCTCGAAATCCTCTTACTTGATGGCTAGCAAAAATCTTTCAATGATCTCTACCTCGCACAAAGAAGTATCATCAGAGGAGGCCAATGATTCCTATGGCTGCAACACTTTATCAGTTTGGTCATCATCTATCCTTTTATTTATCTTAGAATCTTTCATTTCAAAGAGATTTTTAGAATTTGAAAAATCTTTCCCAAAGTATGATATCACTTTATTTTTATCACAAGCTTCATTTGACAAGTCAAAATAATATGATTCTAAGATATATTCATCCAAGACTTCTGAATGCAAAGAATTATTCTTACCATTTTCTTTTGAAAAATGGAAAGTTGCATATTTTGGGTGAAAGTTTTCATCTCCAAGATCATCTAAAACAAGTTGATTTTCCTTAATTTCGACATTGAAAATTTCCTTTTTTTTTTAAGTAAAAGATTTCAATAAATTTTCATCATCTAGACTCACAACTTCTCTATCATTTTCTCGATCATTTTTATCTTTTCCAGCATGAACCAAAGTGATTCTTTGTGCATGCATTTCTTCTTCTAGCTCGTCCTTCATGCATGCTAAAAAAGATCTAGATTCCTCCTCTTCAGTTTGATGTAATATCTTCTTTGACTGCTGATTACATGTTGGTGGTTTCACCACCACAGGTGTTAAATCTTGTTCCCCAAGGACAAAGAAAACATAAGAAATTGATCTTTCACTCTTTGTTTTTCCCTCTAGTGTCTTTGTTGCAGCCGAAACACTTTGATCAATATTCTTGAGGTTGTAATACCTTTTATGCACACATTTGAGTAGCAGGGAAGATCTATGATCTTCAGAGGGATTTAACATGTTCTTTTCAGCTTCACAAATGCTTCCTTTGAAGGAATTGCAAAGATATTGCAACATCTGGTCACTTTCACCATTTAACTCTTCAGTTGTAGGTTTTTCCTTGGATTGTTTTATTGGCTTGACTTCTTGTTCACCAAAGACTAAAAATTTTTGTGAATGGATTTAGTTTCCTTAGCAACTAGAACCTCATCTTCATCAACTCTCAATTCTTCTTTAATTTGCAATATTCTTTTCTTGTGAGCTTGCAGCTGATGCATTCTTTCTTCCAACTCTTTTAGCTTGTGAAATCTTGCACAAAGACTCCTCTATATCAGTGTAGATGCATGGTCATCTTCAATGCTCAGGTTAATTTTTACACCATGAGAGATGCTTTCTCTGTAGTGCTCCCAGAAATCTTGTAGCACTTTGAAATTCATTTGGATAATTTCAAGAATGGTAGGGTTTGGTCTTTTCTTTCTCATAACCTTTCTATCTGGCATGGTCATTTCACAGAGTCGCCAATCTCCTACACACAGCTCGATAATTTAAAAATATGGAAAAAAAATGCATTGATCTTTGATTCCAATCCCCAGTAGAGTGGCCAAAAATTTGTTAGTAGATAGATTTGTCCTCTCAAAGATAGCTTCACAACCGACTCTTAAATACCCAAAATGAGAAGACAAATAGAACTAACAGTTGGAAGGGCTATCATGAGTTTGATAGCTTTCCTCTGAATTGTGAGGTACAACTCCCTCATAAAAATATTTACAAAAAATTAAAAGACTACTTATGTCTTTTACCAGAAGACACCAAGGCTTTCCAACACTCACCCATCACTATGGGATAAATGTGATTATGAGATTTTCTCACTTAATAAAAGAGAAAAAGAAACAAATAGCCACAAGATTGCCTATTCAATCCTTCACATTACAGAGGAAATAATAGAAGTTAAACATCTTATTCTACAAGAAATGAGTATGTGAACCACATGATTACATACAACACATGTTTGATACCATAATGGAGGAAAATGTTTAGAAACTTCAAAAAGACAACCATATGATTAATCTTAATCAAGAAGAATAAATATACAAACTACATGATCCGTGACATAAACTCATCCTTATTTCTAAGTATAACAAAATAACCACAAGATCATTCTGTGTCCTGCCATTACAAAGAAAATACAGAAAGCATAAAATAAATTCTCCCCCTTTCTTCCCTTTGCTAAATTCAACACAAAGATATCCTACACCCCCCATAGCCACAAGACTACTGCCAGAAGAAGAACCCCTATTATGCCAGGATTCTATTACAATATATAGCTCTCTACCTTGAGAAATCTTGTTCGATTTCCTTTATAACGAAATCTTCAAAATCCCTATTCTATTCTTTCTAATCTTTCCCAATAATTGTAATTTTTTAATTTAAAAATAATATAACTTAAAAGATATAATATTTATGAATTATTATGGGCCCCATCATTGCAAATATAAGTTATGCCTTAGTGATGTTTGAAGAGAAGAAACGCGTCGGATGCTACTCACCTTAGATGGACTCACACTCAGTCAATAATATCTTGCAAACCTGATTGAATTTGCAAAATTGCTTCGGTGGAAGCTTGTGAAATTTGTGTCTCCTGCTCACTTTAGATAGACTCTCACTCATTCAACCATATCTTGCAAAGCCTATTTAATTTTCAAAATCTCTTTGGTGGAAGCCTACAAAATTTTCCTCTCCAAAACATATTTAAAACTTGGCCAAATCCAATGGTTGAGCTGAAAGTTATTCTCCCTGCACGGAGACCATGTTTTCTAACCAACAGATTTGTTTAAAAAGAATCCCATGTTCATGGAGTTGTCAAAGTTTGTGGTGTAAAGATGAATGGAAGTGAGCCCCATAAAGCACCATAATTTTGTAGATGTCATCTTACTCTATTTAGGTTAAATACAATGGTGATATGACCATCATCATCTTTTATTGACATCATGTCATCACAACAAACATATAGTAGAAATTGGGGTTTTTAAAATGCAGAAAGTTTGATCACACTTTCATGAAAACTTTTATTTTCATTGGAAATTAAAAATGATACCATGTCTTCAACAAACTCTCCTCTGTATACACATTTATCATCAAGGATGGGAACTATATTCTTTCCATAACCACCAACCAGACCGAACCATTCTGAACTTGCATGAATTAGACTTGGAAATTTGAATCCGTGAGAGGTGGAAAATTGAACTTTGAACCAATTGAACTTGAGATTCAAGGTTCAAGTTCAAAAAATCCTCTTGGAATGCTTCTCTTTCACAAAGTATAACGTCGCAAAAGAACATCAGAAAAACTAGTATAAGGCATGAGAAAATTGAGGGACATTCTTCATGAGACTTGATTTTAAAAGTTTTGAAGTTGGTGCCAGAGGAAAGCCAACAATATGTGTCTTATCTTTCTTGGTAACTATGGAAATTTGACAAGGAGGTTGTATATAGTGGAAAAGATAACACCTACACTTTTGAGAAGGATGGTGTCAAACATACATTATTTCCTTTACAAGAATCAAGAGAAGACAATCTTATTGGCAAGAGTAAAGTGATGTTGATAAATGTGAAAGACCTTGTTGATAATTAGGAAGAAGAGTAAGAAATAGTAGCAACCAACAGGTTGTTTCTTTATTCTTCTAAATGTTGCGGTGATATGGATGGCTTTAATTTGTGTGGAAAGAAAATAGTTGATGACAAAAGCATGAGGCCACAAAAAAAATTCCCTTGCAAAACTTCATAACCCACACTCACAAACACCTCGCCTAGGAAATCTAATGCAAGGGCATCATTTTCTTCTAATGTTCTATTTGTTTACATATGTTAAGTTTTATTTTCTATTTAGTTTTTTTTAGCATACATATTTTGTTCACAGTTTGGTGTTGGTTTCTAGTTTTAATTTACATGAAGGTTATCTAATAGAATATTTTAGCAACCAATTTGTTGTTCAGTTTTGGAAGAGAAACGACCATTGGAATTGTTCAAGAAAAGGATTTTAGGTAGAATGATAAGGGGGTGAGGAGAATGAAGGGTCGAGGATGAAAAGTTTCCTAACAAACACTAGTTGGCTAGAGAAAGAAGGTGATGATATAGTAGAGAGATTTGGCTCAAAAAGATGTGATGTAGAAAAGACAAGAATCTGAGGCACTGCTAAATGTAGAAAAATGTATGTTCGTTATGATAATGGTTGAAAAATTGCATGAAAATACAAAATATTTTCAATCCAAACCATAAGCATAGAAATTCATAGTCATTATCTCATCATCCAAAAGAACACCACTTCGTGAAAACACAACAAACATGTTAGATAAACATCAAACAAAATCAAATGCCTTCATGAAAAACTTGATTCCCTTGTCCTCCTATTGATATTTGAAAATCAACCAAGATCTTGTTTGCAAATAAAATGGGGGTTCTCTTAGTTTTGTAGCACACAACAAAAGAGGCTATGGTGAATGGAGATGATTGATTGATGAACAAATGATAGATAATGATTGTACAAGCAAGATAGAAAGAGGATAATGATGATACACAAGATAAGATTAGATGAGATGTGATTAAATTGGGTATTAGATTAGATGAGATCAGATTAGGGATTCAAGCCTTCAAAATGAGGAGGCAATGTCTTTTATAGAAATCTCATGAAAACCAACTATTGATATTAAGAGGCAAAAGATGATTGAATAAGAATAAAATGTTAGGTAGGGTTTTGGTAGGAGTGAAGGAGATTAAGAGGTAAAAAGAGTGAGTGGTTGAGATTAAGAGGCAAAAGGAGGCATGTTGACCTTTCAAGATGCATTGCACTTAGACACAAGCTAAGTGAAAAAGATCCAACAAAGAGATGAATGAAAAGTGGCATAGGGAGAAAATTTTAGGAAATGATCTAGATGTGATTAAAGATGATTGGTTAAAATGGAAAGAAGAGGATTTAGGAATTTATAAAATAAACAGAGGTGTTTATTTCATAAATAGAAGAAATAGACTATGGTAAAATGCTTAATTAAATAAATAAGAATTTATTTAATTTTCAGATAGAAAAAGAAAATGAATTATTTAAATAAATAATAAATATTTGTTTAAATAATAGATGGATTGGCTAATTTGAATTAATGAAATAAATATAAGTGCTTGCTTAATTAATAGTCAAATTTTTTTGGTTTCATGAGGATATTTTTAGGTGTCTACAAATTCATCAATAATAGAAGGGGCCAATTGATAGGATCGATCAACCAAGGAAGAGCCTGGTGTTACAAAGGCTTGGCATGTGTATTGCTAAAATAAATTTCATTCTTTGTGAAGGAAGGGCTCGTGGACTATGGAAGGAAGATTTTTTTTTTGTTCAAGTGGCCATGATACGTAATAGTGAAATAGAGGGATGAATAGAGTAGTGAATCCTTAATCTAGAAGAAATGAAAGAATACACCAAATGATGGAGAATAGTTAGGTTTTAGATTTATATTTGAAATAGAGGGATGAATAGATTAGTGAATCTTTAATCTAGAAGAAATGAAAGAATACACCAAATGATGGAGAATAGTTAGGTTTTAGATTTATATTTGTAATTGGTTTAATCCTTACTTTTTTTGCACTTCTCCCCAATTCACTTGGTTTGATAGGTCCTTTCTTGTGTTTAGCCTTTTATGTATTTTTTATATTTTTATACTTTTTGTACCTCCATTTTCTCTCTCCTCTTCCCTTCTCCCTCCTCCTTTTATGGTCTTCTAGATCTGCAATCACCCATCTTTTATTCTTCTTGCTCTCTAGCATCCTGATGATGGATCATGCAATATGATATGAAACGTTGATATTTAAAAACTCTACACAATCGGATCTAGAAATTGATATACAATATATATGGATTGTGGAAATCTAATAGATTTGATTGGTCCCTTGTTATCCATTATAATACGACACAATTTAATTCATTGTCTAAATGTTATGTTATTTACTATGTTAAATTTGATTTTTTGTTGTCTTGAGGACAAAAGAAGTTGCATTGGTATTTGGTTTTTGAATTTGTTCTCATCAAAACTTTAGCTTCATTAATGTTTTTAAACTGATAAAAGGCTAGATCCATGATAAATAATATTAATAATAAAGTTTCAAATCTACAAATTTAAGAAAGTATTAACCACCATTGTATGTGCAACTAAAAAAGAGTTTAAAGATCATATCCAGAAAAACTCACACATATATCTAGATAAGAATATTATAACTATAACATCTGCTAAAACTATCTATCTCTCTAAAAAAGAGCTCAAAGAGATGTCATCTTTCCACTAAAAAATAAAATACTTCTAAATTTTTAAGATTAAATCATGTATCATTATGTTGCAACATAGTCTAACTTAAGAAACCAAAATTTAAAAGAGGTCATATATCTAGAAAACTAGTCCTTATCTATAAGAGAATATTAGGATCTTGATGAAGCTCCAAGATCCTTTCTCACACCAACTCCTTGATTTCTATGTCCCCTCTAAGGTTTTCCCTTGTTGGATCCCACATTTCCCTAGGCATGTTGAGAGTCTTGACTAGTTGTTTGAATGAAAATTGTAGATAAATCCTCATTTCTTCTATCCTATTTAGCTCATGTGGCTAATGCATAAGAGTTTCTTTTGTTGTCCGGTCATGATCCCAATCCTCAATATATGGTGGAGGAGGACCCTATGAATCAAAATATTTCAACAACTCATCTTCGATAAGTAGGAAGAAGTGTAAACAACCATAGCAACCAAGAAGTTGTATCTTTGAATTCTTCTAAATGTTGTGGTGGTATGGATGACTCTAATTTGTGTGGAAAGAAAATAGTTGATGCAAGAAGTATAAGGCCAAAAAATAATTTCAGCTCCAAAAATTCATAAGCCATGCTCACAAACACCTTACCTGAGGAGTCTAATGAAAGGGCATCATTTTCATCTAATGTTTTATTTTTTTATGTTAAGTTTTATTTTCTATTTAAATTTTTGTAGCATGTATTATGTTTGTAGTTTGGTGTTGGTTTCTAGTTTCAATTTACATGGATGTTAGATAAGAATATTTTAGCAACCAGTTTCTTACATTCAATTTTGGAATCGAAATGAACATTGGAATCATTCAAGAAAAGGATTTTAGGTAGAATGATAAGGGGGTAGGGAGAATGAAGGGTTGAGGATGAAAAGTGTCCTATTCATGAAATACTAGTTGGTAGAAGAAAGAAGGAAGGTGATGATATAATAGAGAGGTTTGGCTCAGAAAGATGTTTAATGTAGAAAAGACATGAATCTGAGGCACTACTAAATTACATGCAAATATGAGATCTATTCAATCTCGACCATAAGAAAATAAATTCATGGGAATTCAATCATCATCCCAGAGAATAAGTTACTTCATGAAAACACAACAAATATGCTAGATAAACATGAAACCAAATCAGATTCCTTCATGAAACACTTGATTCTCTTGTACTCCTCCTATCAACCAAGATCTTATTTGCAAATTATGAAATATTGGTTCTCTTAGTTTTTTAGCACAAAGCACGAGAGTCTATGGTGAATGGAGATGGTTGATTGATGAAAAAATGATAGATAATGCTAGTACGAAAGATAGAAAGCGGACAATGATGATAAACAAGATAAGATGAGATGAGATGTGATTACATTAGGTATTAGATGAGATGAGATAAAATTAGGGATTCAAGCCTTCAAAATGAGGAGACAATGTCTTTTATAGAATCCCCATGAAAACCAACTGTTGAGATTAAGAGGCAAAAGATGAGTGGCTAAGATTATAATGTTAGCTAGGTTTTTGGTAGGAGTGAAGGAGATTAAGAGGTAAAAAGAGTGAGTGGTTGTTCGATTAAGAGGCAAAAGGAGGCATGTTGACTTTTCAAGGTGTATTGCACTTAGACACAAGCTAAGTGGAAAAGATCAAATGAAGGGATGAATGACAAATGACACATGCAGAAAATTTTAGGAATTGATCTGTGTGATTAAAGGCAATTGGTTAAAATGGAAAGAAGAGGATTTAGGAATTTATAAAATAAAAAAAGGTGTTTATTTCATAAATAGAAGAAATAGACTATGGTAAAATACTTAATTAAATAAATACAAATTTATTTAATTTTTCTATAGAAAAAGATAATGAATTATTTAAATAAATAATAAATATTTATTTAAATAATAGATGAACAGGATAATGATTTAATAAAATAAATATAAGTGCTTACTTAATTAATAGTCAAATTTTGTTGGTTTCATGAGGATATTTTTAGGTGTCTACAAATCTATCAATAATAGAAGGGGTCGCCAATTGATAGGATGGATCAACCAAGGAAGAGCTTGGTGTTACAAAGAATTAGCATGTGTATTGCTAAAAGAAATTTCATTCTTTGTGAGGGAAGGAATCGTGGACTATAGAAGGAAGAATGTTTTGTTCAACTAGTCATGATACTTAATAGTGAAATAGAGGCATGAATAGAGTAGTGAATCCTTAATCTATAAGAAATGAAAGAATAAACCAAATGATGGAGAATAGGTAGGTTTTAGATTTATATTTTTAATTGGTCCCTTGTCATCCATTGTACTAGAACACAATTTAATTCATAGTATGAATGTTATACTATTTATTATGTTATTTGAATTTTTGTTTCCTTGAGGACAAAAGAAATTGCATTGGTATTTGGTTTTTGAATGTGTTCTCATCCAACCTTTAGCTTTATTATTATTTTCTTAAACTGATCAACGACTAGAGCCATGATAGATAATATTAATAATAATAAAGCTCAAAATCTACAAATTTAAAAAACTATTAACCACCATTGTCTGTAATAAAAAAGAGTTTAAAGATCATAGCTAGCAAAACTCACACATATATCTAGAGAAGAATATGCTTAACTATAACATCTACTAAAACTATCTATCTCTCTTGAAAAAGAGCTCAAAGAGATGTCATATTTCCATCGAAAAAATATTGAGTTTCATAAACTATTGTTTGATACCTGGGACAGCTCGGATGGGAGATCTTCAGACATGAAATCTAATGGCCTCATATTCGATTCCCCTGTCCTCTTTCGCACAAAGCTTTTGTTGAATAGGAACAGAGGAAAGAATAATCTTAAAAGCTTCTACTTAAGAGCAATAGAGGCATGGCTTATTAACTATCTTGGAGTATTTTACAGAGATCAGAAAAATTAATGCGAAATACACAAAGTGATTATCTAAATATGCATAGATAAGAGATATTGTTCTGTTTAAGGGAAGGGAGGAAATTAAGCTTCTCTTTTTTAATATGGACACTTAAAAAGTATGAAAGTTAGAAAGTTTACGGAAATTAAGGATATTAAATAGTAATGAGGATTGATAATTTTAATAATTTTTTAATTTTATTTTAAAGTATTTTGATATGAAGATGTTTTAATAGATGTTTTATTCTTCATCATATGATTATATATCTTTTGAACTCACTAATCAATATTTGAAAGTGAACTTTTGATTTTTTTAAAGATTCTATGAAAACTAGTCTTCTAATTATTTGTATGTAACAAATAGATCTTGATTAAAAAAGTTGCTAGCAATCTCAAATGCATGATTCAAAGCACCTTTATATTTTTCTTTAATGCAATAATATGCTATGAAATATCTAGAAAATGTGAGATATTTATATACATGATATATCAAATTCACTCAAATATCTCTCTACATATATTCAAGAAAGTGGGCCCGTAAAACTCTATTTATAGCTACAAGTGTGATGAATGATGGTGCAAAGGAAATGATTCATAAAATATTCAAGTCTTAGCTTAATATTTGTGATTGGTCCTTTGTCATCCATTTTAATAAGACGAGACTTGATTGAGTATTTGAATGTTTTGTTCTTGATTATGTTATTTGAGTCAGGAGATCTTTGTTTCTCAAAATAGTATAGTTGAATGGGCTAGCAGAAAGTTACAAAATATTCAGAGAACACCTCTATCTAAAACCAAATGTAATGCGAAAGGTGTGTTACAAATTAATTATTGATAGTGGTAGTACAGATAATCTTGTAGCTATAGAGATGGTGGAAAAGTTAGGACTTGAGAAAGTAAAACACTCTTCTCCTTATAGGGTTTCTTGGTTATAAAAAGGGTATCAATTGTTGGTGGATGAACAAGATTCAGTTGAATTTTAGAGTGGTAGTTATAAAGATATTGTGTTATTTGATGTCATTCCCATGGATATGTGTCATGTCTTTCTTGGTAACTATGGAAATTTGACAAGAAGGTGGTATATAGTGGAAAAGATAACATCTACTCTTTTGAGAAGGATGGTGTCAAACATACATTGTTTCCTTTACAAGAACCAAGAGAGGACAATCTTAGTGGCAAGAGTAAAGTGATGTTGATAAATGTGAAAGAGCTTGTTGATAATTAGGAAGAAGTGTAAGCAACAGTAGCAACCAAGGATTTGTTTCTTCATTCTTCTAAATGTTGCGGTGATATGGATGACTCTAATTTGTGTGGAAAGAAAATAGTTGATGACAAAAGTATAAGGCCAAAAAAAAATTCACTTGCAAAACTTCATAAGCCATGCTCACAAAAACATCACCTAGGGAGTCTAATACAAGGGCATCATTTTCATTTGATATTTTATTTTTTTATGTTAAGTTTTATTTTTGATTTAGCTTTATTTAGCATGTATTTTGTTTGCAGTTTGGTATTGGTTTCTAGTTTCAGTTTATATTAAGGTTATCTAATAGAATATTTTGGTAACCAATTTCTTGTTCAATTTTGGAAGAGAAACGACCATTGGAATCGTTCAAGAAAATGATTTTAGGTATAATGACAAGGGGGTGGGGAGAATGAAGTGTCAAGGATGAAAACTTTCCTAAGAAATACTAGTTGGCGGAAGAAAGAAGGAAGGTGATGATATAATAGAGAGGTTTGGCTCAGAAAGATGTGATGTAGAAAAGACAGGAATCTGAAGCACCACTAAATGGAGAAAAATGAATGAAGGTTCTAATGATGATTAAAAAATTGCATGCAAATATGAAATCTATTCAATTCAAACCATAAGCAAAGAAATTCATAAGCATTCAATCATCATCCAAGAGAATAGTACTTCATGAAAATACAACAAACATGTTAGATAAACATTAAACCAGGTCAAATTCCTTCATGAAACACTTGATTCCCTTGTCCTTCTATTCATATTTGGAAATCAATCAAGATCTTGTTTGTAAATGAAATGTGGGTGTTCTTAGTTTTGTAGCACACAACAAAAGAGGCTATGGTGAATGTAGATGGTTGATTCATGAACAAATGATAGATAATGATAGTAAGCAAGATAGAAAAATAATAATGATGGTAAACAAGATAAGATTAGATGAGATGTGATTGCATTAGGTATTAGATTAGATGAGATCAAATTAGGGATTCAAGCCTTCAAAATGAGGAGACAATATCTTTTATAGAAACCTTGTGAAAACCAACTATTGAAATTAAGAGGCAAAGGATGATTGGCTAAGATTAAAATGTTAGGTAGGGTTTTGGTAGGAGTGAAGGAGATCAACAGAAAAAAAAAAAAAAAAAGAGTCAATGGTTGAGATTGAGAGGCAAAAGGAGGCATGTTGAGTTTTTGGGATGCATTGCATTTAGACACAAGCTTATAAAATAAACAAAGGTGTGTATTTCATAAATAGAAGAAATAGATTATGGTATTTAATGCTTAATTAAATAAATAAGAATTTATTTATTTTTGGATAGAAAAAGCTAATGAATTATTTAAATAAATAATAAATATTTATTTAAATAATAGATGAATAGGATAATAAATTAATGAAATAAAAAGAAATGCATATTTAATTAATAGTTAATTTTTTTTTGTTTTATGAAGATATTTTTAGGTGTCTACAAATTCATCAATAATAGAAGGGGCCAATTGATAGAATTGATCAACCAAGGAAGAGCCTGGTATTACAAGGCATTGGAATGTGTATTGTTGAAAGCAATTTCATTCTTTGTGAAGGAAGGGCTCGTGGACTATGGAAAGAAGAATTTTTTTTTCAAGTGGCCATGATACGTAATAGTGAAATAGAGGGATGCATAGAGTAGTGAATCCCCAATATAGAAAAAATGAAAGAATACACCGAATGATGGAGAATAGTCAGGCTTTCGATTTATATTTGTAATTGGTCCGATGCTATCCATTGTAATAAGACACAATTTAATTAATTGTTTGAATGTTATGTTATTTGAATTTTTGTTGTCTTGAGGATAAAAGAAGTTGGATTGGTATTTGGTTTTTTAATTTTTCTCATCAAACCTTTGGCTTCATTACATATTTTAACTGATAAAAGGCTAGATCCTCGATAGATAATATTAATAATAATAAAGTTCAAAATCTAAAAATTTAAGAAAGTATTAACCACCATTGTCTGTGCAATTAAAAAAGAGTTTAAAGATCATATTTAAAAAAACTCACACATATCTCTAAATAAGAATATGCTAACTATAACATCTGCTAAAACTATCTATCTCTCTTAAAAAGAGCTCAAAGAGATGTTATCTTTCCACTGAAAAATGAAATAATTCTAAATTTTTAAGATTTAATCATATCATTATGCTGCAACATAGTCAAACTTAAGAAACCAAAATTAAAAAGAATTCCTATATCTAGAAAATACTCCTTATCTATAAGAGAATATCAAGATCTTGATGAAGCTTTAGGATCCTTTCTCACACCAACTCCTTGATTTCTATGTCCCTTCTAAAGTTTTCCCCTGTTGGATCCCACATTTCCCTGGGCATGTTGAGAGTCTTGACTAGTTGTTTGATTGAAAATTGTAGATAAATTCCCTATTTCTTCTATCCTATTTAGCTCATGTCGATAATGCATAAGAGTTTCTTCTATTGCCCAGTCATCATCCCAATCTGGAGGAAGACCCTACGAATCAAAAAATTTCAACAACCTATCTTTGATAATTAGTAAGATGAGTAAACAACAGTAGAAATAAAATAGCTAATGGCAGTATTATAATGCCAAAAAATAATTCCAGTTACAAATCTTCACAATCCATGCTCACAAACACCTCAACTAGGGAGTGTAATGCAAAGGCGTCATTTTCATCCGATGTTTTATCTGTTTATGTTAAGTTTCATTTTTTATTTATCTTTTTTTAGCATGTATTTTGTTTTCAATTTGGTGTTAGTTTCTAGTTTCAGTTTACATGAAGGTTAGAATAGAATATTTTAGCAATCAGTTTCTTGTTCAATTTTGGAATCGAAACGACGATTGGAATCATTCAGCTAAAGGATTTTAGGTAGAATGATAAGGGGGTGGGAATAATGAAGGGACGAGGATGAAAAGTGTCATAAGAAACACTAGTTGGCAGAAGAAAGAAGGAAGGTGATGATATAATAGAGAGGTTTGGCTTGTAAAGATGTGATGTAGAAAAGATAGGAGTCTGAGGCACTGCTAAATGGTAAAAATGAATGTAGGTTCTGACAATGATTGAAGAATTGCATGAAAATATGAGATCTATTCAATTCTTATCATAAGAAAATAAATTTATAGGCATTAAATCATCATCAAAGAGAACACTATTTCATGAAAACACAAAAAAAATGTTACAAAAACATCAAACCAAATCAAATTCCTTCATGAAACACTTGACTCCCTTGTTCTTCTATCAACCAAGATCTTTCTTGCAAATGAAATGTTGGTGCTCTTAGTTTTGTAGCACAAAGTACAAGAGGCTACGGTGAATGGAGATGGTTGATTGATGATCAAATGAAAGATAATGATAGTAAGAAAGATAGAAAGAGGACAATGATGATAAACAAGATAATATTAGATGAGATGTGATTACATTAGGTATTAGATGAGATGAGATAAAATTAGGGACTCAAGCCTTCAAGAGACAATGTCTTTCATAGAATCCTCATGAAAACCAACTGTTGAGATTAATAAGAAAAATATGAGTGGCTAAGATTAAAATGTTAGCTAGGGTTTTGGTAGGAGTGAAGGAGTTTAAGAGGTAAAAAGAGTGAGTGCTTGAGATTAAGAGGAAAAAGGAGCATGTTGACTTTTCAAGGTGCATTGCACTTAGACAAAAGCTAAGTGGAAAATATCAAATGAAGAGATGAATGCCAAATGACACATGGAGAAAATTTTAGGAATTGATCTATGTGATTAAAGGTGATTGGTTAAAAATAAAATAAGAGGATTTAGGAATTTATAAAATAAACAAAGGTGTTTATTTCATAAATAGAAGAAATGGACTATGGTAAAATGCTTAATAAAATTAATAAGAATTTATTTAATTTTTTGATAGAAAAAGCTAATAAATTATTTAAAGAAATAATAAATATTTATTTAAATAATAAATGAATAGGCTAATGAAATAATGAAATAAACATAAGTGCCTATTTAATTAATAGTTAAATTTTGTTGGTTTCATGAGGATATTTTTAGGTGTCTACAATTTCATCAACAATAGAAGGGGTCAATTGATATGATCGATCAACCAAGAAAGAGCATGGTGTTACAAAGACTTGGTATATGTATTGCTCAAAGAAATTTCATTCTTTGTGAAGGAAGGGCTCGTGGACTATAGAAGGAATAATATTTTATTCAAGTGGTCATGATACATAATAGTGACATAGAGACATGAATAGACTAGTGAATCCTCAATCTAGAATAAATGAAAGAATAAACCAAATGATGGAAAATAGTCAGGTTTTAGATTTATATTTATAATTGGTTGCTTGTTATCCATTGTAATATTAGAATACAATTTAATTCATAGTCTGAATGTTATGCTATTTACTATGTTATTTGAATTTTTGTTGCCTTGAGGACAAAAGAAGTTGCATTGGTATTTGGTTTTTGAATTTGTTCTCATCCTTGATAGATAATAAATTAATAATAATAAAGTTCAATATCTACAAATTTAAGAAACTATTAACCATCATTGTCTGTAATAAAAAAGAGTTTAAAGATCATAGCGAGAAAAAATCACACATATATCTAGATAAGAATATGCTAACTATAACTTCTACTAAAAATATTTATCTCTCTTAAAAAAGAGCTCACAGAGATGCCATCTTTCCACCAAAAAATAACATACTTCTAAATTTTTAACATTTAATCATATCATTATGCTGCAACATATTCTAACTCAAGAAACCAAAATTAAAAAGGGCTATATCTAGAAAAAAACTCCTTATCTACGAGAATATCAGGATCTTAATGAAGCTCTGGGATCCTTTCTCACACCAACTCCTTGATTTCTACGTCCCCTCTGAGGTTTTCCCCAATTTGAGTGTAAATTGTAGATAATTTCCTCATTTATTCTATCCTATTTAGCTCATGTGGCTAATACATAAGATTTTCTTGTGTTTCCGATTCATGATCCCAATCCTCAATATATGGTGAAGGACCGTACGAATCAAAAAAATTCAACAACCCATTTTTCATCACTAGTAATCTCTCCTCCTGTTTAGCCACAGATACTAGATTTTCACGTCTAAGAAAGTATTTTATCCATGTTGGAGCTTCATTATTTCTCAATTTATAAATCTTCATTACAAAATTGATCATATTTTTGATACCATACCTTCTAGCCTTAAAGAATTGTAGATTTTCAATATCCAAACTAGGCTATCTCTTCAGAGGCTATCCATTTTAAGATGGAACTCATAGTCTTTCTACCTTGGAAGGGTTAAGTTGTCATCAATATTTATTATAATTTTCAACATGTCCTTCAAAAACTTGTAATCAAAAAATTTCCTACAAAGCTTCTATGTCGTTGCTTTGTTGAACCCTACATGTAGTAAAATAGAAATAAATACTATCCATTATAAAATCTCTATCCAGAATGTCTAAAATGATATAAACCATTATTATATATATGGATTTCCCATAATCTCTTTTATTCTTCGTACCATCATTTCGCCTAAGAAAACCACATGCCTCTTAGACTTCTTAACGTTAAATAAAATGGGGGGATTACATTACATAATCTTTAGTTTCAATATTATCTTGCCTTATTTCAATATTTTATAAGCTTCTTTAACAAGGTCTTTGGAAGTATCCCTAATCACAAAAGCCACACTAGAAACCTCTGAATTTCTACTAGATGCCTCGTCAAAATTGTATTTGATGAACTTAGATGGAGGGAAATTTAATTTCTTCTTTTTCCTCCTTGAAGAGGAAGGATTAACACCTAAAGTCTTAACAAAAAGGAGGTTTAACTATTTCCTTGGTCCTTAATATATTCTTAAGAGGAGGGAAAAAAATATTCCTTTGATATTTTTTTCTTACTCTTGTCATGGCCAATTTCAATATAGCAACTTCTAGTTTAGATAGTATCATCTCAAAGTGAAAGGAAGTAAAATATTCTTCTATTTCTTTCTTTCTAAATGTGTCAAACAAGAAAAGAAGGGCTAGTTGTCCACAAAAAAGAGAAGAGTTCCTTTGTCTTTAAAGGAATCAAGCACTTTAAAAGTTGAAGAAAAGTTGTTATGAGAGCTTTGCAACAATTTAGATAAGAAAACAAATAAGTCTAACATATAAAGGGACAATTCAAATAAATGCATGAGCTATAATTCCTTTTTCTTTTGTACATAGGGTACATCTAAATAAATCAATATAACCAATTTTCTTTAGCTTCTGTCTCATTAACAAAATTTGAAGGATGGAAACCCAAGGAAAGTATTTATATTTTGGCAAATAATATCTATACTAGCATTTTACATAGGGATATTCAAAGTTTAAGACTTGATTACAAATAGACAAATGCCAAATTCTATTTGAGTAACTCCAATTCTTCAAGCATGTTCATCTTAACTTTTCATGTTTAAATTTTTATCCTATTCTTCCAAAAATTATTTTTAAACAATCTATAAAGCCATCTTGAAAATATATTTCTAATAGAAAATATTTAAATCTTCAATCTCTTTAAGACATGTATAGTCTTGGACATGTGTATCCCATTTCTAGATGAGAGACCCCCTCGATCTTTGAAATCATTCCTTTGTTGAATGAGTTGAAGCTCATATTATGATTCATCCTAGAATATTTTTTTCTCATAGCTTAATAACTTCCTATTCAAGATTATTATAGATTTTTTTACCCCTATGTAAACTTACAAGAAAAATGAGCTAGCCAACTATTATAGATTATTTATATAATAGTTTTAAATTTTGAGTCTCTCAAAGACTTGTCTAGTAGTGGAAATTATGTTTGAAGATTTTTTTACATTGATACTAATGAATCCAAAATAAAATGATATGAAATGTGATAAGCTTCTCTTTATGACCCTTTTTTAATTATTTTAATTTGAACACCAAAAGATCATTATGACTTTTTAAAAACATTAAAGAAAAATTATTTAAAATATAATTTTAACTAATATTTAATTATTAAACACAAATTAGTTTTTGTCTTCAAATTCCATGTATTAGAACAGTCATATTAAAATAATATTATTAACTGTACCTCCTAGAACATGTGGCCATCTTCATTATGAGATTCTCTGACATACCACTAATAAAGACTTCCTAACAAATTCTAAAATGCTAGCACGAGAAAGAAATAGAGTCTTAATGGGCAGGGAGAGAGAGAGAGAGAGAGAGGGTGTGGACAAAGTATTAAGCAATTTGGTGAGAGCATCCTAATAATTTTCTAATAAATTTCAAACAAAGTTTTAAAATTTTCTAACATTTTCTAATAATTTTCTAATTTTTTCAAAGGTTTCAATTTTTTCTAAATTTTCCTAAAGTTTCAAGTTTTTGTAAATTTTCCTAGGTTTGGATTTTTTCTAAATTTTCTTAATGTCCTAAAATTTTTCAATAAAAATAATTTAAAACTAACATTTTAACATTACTAATTAAAAATAATTTAAAAACAAGCAATAAGTTAACTAAAAAACTAAAATTTTCTAACATAATTTGGTAACTTAAATATTTTTTCAAAAAAATTAAAAATTACTAAAAATGAAATAACTATTTGAAAATGAAAATGAAAAAATGAACTAAAATAATTTATAAACATATAATTTGCAATAAAAAATAATTTTTTAAAAAAAGGAAAAATGTGTGTACCTAGAATATACGACGATCGAAGGAGGTCAAAAAGAAGGCAAGAAGGATGAATTCAACGAGGTTGTCATTGGCTTCACTCCAACTCTAGGGGTCCACAAGCTCTCAATAAATAGTAATTGAGAAAATGACCCATCTGCCAAAAATTTGTAGGGAATCCGGCGTAGGGGGTCTTCGCGTGAAGGGTGTCTTCGAGCGAAGGGGTCCTCATCCCTTTGCACGAAGTACCTCACGTCAGGGTCTTTGCATGAAGGAGTTTTACCCCTTTGTCTAAAGAGTTTGACTTCGCGTGAAGACCCAAACAATCATTTTTAGCCCCAACCAAAAATTCTTTGTCCCCAAAAGTGGGGCTCACTTTTGTGGGTTCACCCTCATGCAACTACATAACATCACCACAATAGGCATGATGCCAAAACTAAATTGAAAGGATTTCATGCAAGAAGTAAATTGTAGATGCACTATGTTATTCCCCCAAGGTATAGGTTTACTCTTCAAAGCCTACAAATCAAATAAAATGGTACACAAGGTGTTAGATCCAAAACTAGAGCCAACACAAAAATTTCCATATGACTCCTTACAAGTCTGGATGCACCACACCATCTCATTACTAGCTAGCCTCACAATTCCTAAAAGGACCAACACCCTCTAAAAAGAGTATCATCAACTCTTAATTCCTACAAAGGAACAAGTATACATGATAGGAGAAGTGTGTCTAGTCATGATCTTAGATATGAAGAGGCACAACACTACCCACTTTATCTCCTCAAGGCATCTAGTCACAAAATAGTGCCCTCTAGGTTCTCCTCTATCACCCAAGCACCAAAAAGTCTCAAGACAACAACTCAAGGAGCAGGGGCAAGATCATCCCTAACAAATAAAAAATACTACCGTACTCATCTAGAGTTTACTTCATTCCAAAAATAGTCTCACTTATTCAATCATGAATCTATAAAGGTGAGGATTCACTACCAAAATTCACTTCTCTACAAGGTGTGAAATCCATCTCATGGTACCAAGAGGTATGATTACAAGAGATTAGCTCCCACATCCCATAACACTCACACTATGGAGACTCAAAAATATTCGCCCCTTTCACATGAACTGTTATACAAATGAGAAGTGAACATCAAACATGGTATCAAATAGAACTTATTTGACATTGAGAGCTCAACTATAGCTGAAAAAGGGTTACCCAACCCAATTGAATTATGGTCTCATCATTGACAAGGTGATGATGAGTCCTAATGGGTGTCATCATCTAGTATTCACATTCATAATGAAGCTTAGGATGATAATTTATGTCCATAAAGACCACATTCTCCTCCATCTTGAAGCTAGGAAAAATGCAACTATTACAAATACATCCAACAAAATTTGATCTCCAACATTGAGCCTCATACAGGATAACATAACATATATAATAGAAATATTTAATCAAATAAAGGTATGACTTAGGGAGTGTCAAAGAATAGAAAAGGAGAATCATTCCCTACTTTGTGTCAACTATAAGAGAAGTTAGGGAGCCAACAAAAAAATTAGCATGAAGAACATGTGCCAAAAAATCAATTAACTAAACCATTGGTGCATAAAGTACCTCCAAAATTACTCCTAGAAAGACAAGCACAAAGGAAAGACGTGGTCTCATGACCCGAAACAAGGGTTAAACCTCATAGGTGGACTCAGTCACTACCAACCATCCAAAATAACCAATGCCAAGAAATAAGACTACCAAAGATCTAAATATCATAGACAAGAGAACAACTAGAATCACTATAAGCATACACACAAGAATTCACTCACAACTCAATCCACAATCCAATGCAAGTATTTAAGCTCAACCATAACTACATAAGATATGCATTAACATCTATCAAGGATGATATTTGCATTATGATTCTAATTAATGCTCAAAATAAGGTTCACAAAAGACCAAACATTCATTTCTTTAAAATTCACATAAAGATCTTACAATTTCTTATATCATATAAAACATGGTAAATATCTTCTAATTAATTGGATAGTACATCCATAAAAAATAATATTTACAATACGTTCCATCCTTAATAAAAAATAATGCTAATATAGATATACATCATTGATAAATTGCACTTTGTTTTCATATAAATATCAGGAATTGATGATAATACAAATAAATGATACTATAATCTAACATCCATTCGGTGAACAACAACACAAATATATTATGATCTATGTTTTGGCTTGCACATACTATCAGATGTCCACATGGAACATAATAGAATCCCACTAATCAGAAAATGAGACCAAAAATGAGAAGAGAAAACCCAACTGGTGGAATTTTCAGGTTCAATGTTAAATTCTAAATATATGCACAATTCAACAATAAATCAAGCATGATGAATGTCACAAGAGAAAACCCAACTGGTGGAATTATCAAGTCCAATGATAAATTCTAAATATATGCACAATTCAACAATAAATCAAGCATGATGAATGTCACAAGTAAATAGATGGAGAGTCTTGGTGAATAGTCCAAGCATAAGAAAATTCAAAAGTCAATGCTAGCCTCCACAATAATGGAAAAAATCCATCAAATAAACTAAATAATTTATTAAACATGAAATGTATTCACATACCCTTGTGACTAGTATCAATCACATCAAAGGAAGCAACCACTACTAGGTTATATATTATAATTGTACTCATCTGCAAATAAATGAAAGAGTTTATTATTCTTATTCTTATTCTTATTTTTTATCTAATTTTAATTAGAAGTTTGTTCTTTCTTTCTAACTAAATTGGTTGTGATATGAAGGTTACATCCTATTGAAGCTCCATAAGTTTTAAATGATACTAGACTAGCTTATATATATATATATATATATATATATATATATATATATATATATATATATATATATATATATATATATATATATATATATATATATATATATATATATATATATATATATATATATATATATATATATATATATATATATATATATATATATATATATATATATATATATTATGCCAAGAGTAATCCTTCTCTGAGGCGCCTATTGTAGATTGCAATTTAAAGAAAATAGGCACCTCGAGAAGGATTACTCTCGGCATAATATATATATAAATATATATAAGCTAGTGGCAATCGCAGCGCAACATAGTAGACATTTTAAGAATTGTAATATGTATGTATGTATGTATGTATGTATGTATGTATATATATATATATATATATATATATATATATATATATATATATATATATAATTAGGATTAATGTTGTAAAAAAAATTGTATATATAGTTCTAAATTATAAATTATTAAAATTATTTGAAACTAGGTAAGAGTTAGGGTTAGTAGGACATTTAACGTTATGACTTAGGGTTTGGGTAAGAGTTACAATTAGGGTTACATATAGGGTGAGAGTTAGGGTTAGTAAGATATTTTATGGTATGAGTCAGGGTTCGAGTTAGGCTTAGGGTTAGGGTTAGGGATAGGGTGAGAGTGAGGGTTAGGGATAGGGTTAGAGTTAGTGTAAGATTAAGGTTTTAGATTAGGGTAAGGGAATAGGATTAGGGTTAGATTTTAGGAATTGTAATGTTTATATATATATATATATATATATATATATATATATATATATATATATATATATATATATATATATAATAATTAGGTTTAATGTTGTAAAAAAAAAATAGTATATATAGTTCTAAATTAGAAATTATTAAAATTATTTGAAATTGGGTAAGAGTTAGGGTTAGTAGGACATTTAACGTTATGACTTAGGGTTCGGGTAACAGTTACAGTTAGGGTTACCTATAGGGTGAGAGTTAGGGTTAGTAAGATATTTTATGGTATGAGTCAAGGTTTGAGTTAGGCTTAGGGTCAAGGTTAGGGATAGGGTGAGAGTCAGGGTTAGGGTTAGGGTTAGGGATAGGGTGAGAGTTAGTGTAACATTAAGGTTTTAGATAAGGGTAAGGGAATATGATTAGGGTTAGATTTTAGGAATTGTAATGTTTATGTATATATATAGTTATAAATAATAAATTATTAAAATGATTTGAAACAGGGTAAGATTTAGGGTTTAGTAGGTCATTTTATGTTATGACGTAGGGTTTGTGTAAGAGTTAGTGGTAGGTTTAGGGTTATCGATATGGTGATAGTTCATGTTAATAGGGTTAGGGTTCGGGTAATAGTTGTAATTAGGGTTAGGGTTAGGGTTAGGGATAGGGTGAGATTAATGATGTGGTTAGGGATATGATGTTAGGTTTAGAATTATGATTACTATCATATTTAGTGTAACATTAAGGTTTAAGATTAGGATAAGGGAATAGGAT
This sequence comes from Chamaecyparis obtusa, assembly GCA_027943335.1. Lineage (NCBI taxonomy): Eukaryota > Viridiplantae > Streptophyta > Pinopsida > Cupressales > Cupressaceae > Chamaecyparis > Chamaecyparis obtusa. The sequence goes on along the minus strand of BSBK01003711.1, from coordinate 1,847,720 downwards.
TAGAGTTACAATTATGATTACTATCATATTTAGTGTAACATTAAGGTTTTAGATTAGGGTAAGGGAATAGGATTAGGGTTACATTTTAGGAATTGTAATGTTTATATCAAAACAAATAGTTATAAATAATAAATTATTAAAATGATTTGAAACGGGGTAAGAGTTAGGGTTTAGTAGGTCATTTTATGTTATGACGTAGGGTTCACGTAAGAGTTAGTGGTAGGGTTAGGGTTATCAATATGGTGATAGTTCATGTTAATAGGATATGTAACATTATGATTTATGCAAAAAATTAAAAGTACGTTATAGTTAGGGTTAGGGTTACGATTAGAGTTATGATTACTATTATATTTAGTTATTTCATGAGGGTTAATTGTGGGTTAATGATGTGATGCACAATGTTATGTTTCAATTAGTATTAGGGTTGTAATTAGGGCTAGGGTTCGGGTAAGAGTTGTAATTAGGGTTAGGGTTAGGGATAGGGTGAGATTAATGATGTGGTTAGGGATATGATGTTAGGTTTAGAATTATGATTACTATCATATTTAGTGTAACATTAAGGTTTAAGATTAGGATAAGGGAATAGGATTAGGGTTACAATTATGATTACTATCATATTTAGTGTAACATTAAGGTTTTAGATTAGGGTAAGGGAATAGGATTAGCGTTACATTTTAGGAATTGTAATGTTTATATCAAAACAAATAGTTATAAATAATATATTATTAAAATGATTTGAAAGGGGGTAAGAGTTAGGGTTTAGTAGGTCATTTTATGTTATGATGTAGGGTTTGCGTAAGAGTTAGTGGTAGGGTTAGAGTTATCGATATGGTGATACTTCATGTTAATAGGATATGTAACGTTATGATTTATGCAAAAAAGTAAAGAGTATGTTATAGTTCTAGGGTTAGGGTTACGATTACAGTTATGATTACTATTATATTTAGTTATTTCATGTGGGTTAATTGTGGGTTAATGATGATGTGTAGTGTTATGTTTCGATTAGTATTAGGGTTGTAATTAGGGTTAGGGTTTGGGTAAGAGTTGTAATTAGGGTTAGGGTGAGATTAGTGATGTGGTTAGGGATATGATGTTAGGTTTAGAATTATGATTACTATCATATTTAGTGTAACATTAAGGTTTAAGATTAGGATAAGGGAATAGGATTAGGGTTACAATTATGATTAGGGTTAGTGTTAAGTGTAACATTAAGGTTTAGCATTAGGGTAAGGGAATAGGATTAGGGTTACATTTTATGAATATATATATAGTTATAAATAATAAATTATTAAATTTATTTGAAACCGGGTAAGAGTTAGGGTTTAGTAGGTCATTTTATGTTATGACGTAGGGTTCGCACAAGAGTCAGTGGTAGGGTTATGGTTATCGATATGGTGAGAGTTCATGTTAATAGGATATGTAACGTTATGATTTATGCAAAAAAGTAAGAGTATGTTACATGTAGGGTTAGGGTTACGATTAGAGTTATAAATAGTATTATATTTAGTTATTCCATGAGGGTTAATCGTGGGTTAATGATGTGATGCGCAGTGTTAGGGTTTATTATGTCATTTTATATTATGACTTAGGGTTCAAGTAAGAGTTAGTGGTAGGGTTAGCGTTATCGATAGGGGGAGAATTCAGGTTAATAGGATATTTAACATTATGATTTATGCTTGAAGTAAGAGTATGTTACAATTAGGGTTAGCATTACAATTAGAGTTATGATTAGTTTTACATTTAGTTATTTCACAAGGGTTAATCATGGGTTAATGATGTGATGCACAATGTTAAGTTTGGATTACTATTAGGGTTAAAATAAAAAATTAGTTTTTATATTTAAAATGATAAATTATTATAATAAGTTGACATTGGATAAGGGTTAGGGTTTATTATATTTTAAAATGATAAATTATTATAATAAGTTGACATCAGATAAGGGTTAGGGTTTGGAAAGGTTATTTTATGTCATGATGTAGGATTTGAGTAAGAGTTAGTGGCAGGGTTAGGGTTATCGATAGGGTGAGAATTCAGGCTAATAGGATATTTAACATTACGATTTATGCTTAAAGTAAGAGTACATTATAGTTAGGGTTAGGGTTATGATTAGAGTTATGATTAGTATTATATTTAGTTATTTCATGAGGGTTAATCATGGGTTAATGATGTCATGCACAATCTTAAGTTTGGATTAGTATTAGGGTTAAAATAAAAAAATAGTATTTAGTTTCCATTGAAGATTAACTTTTAATAGTTTATTTAATATAGTTAAAGGTATTGGTATACTTGTTGAACATTGTTTTGGGTTAGGTTAGAAATAGTAATGAATCAGATGTGCTATATATTTATTTCCTCACATTTAATCGGTGCATTCATTGAACAAATAAATATTAGAAATGAAGAGATGAACAAAACATGTTGCAAAATGTTGGAAAGTATAGGGGTAACCTTCATGGGAGTAGGGAAAAATACATATTCACTATCTTGTTCGTGAAACTTACAAACAAAGATGAAAGGGGAAATAGAAGACCCACTACAACCATTAGATATTTAAGAAGTATGAAAGATAAGATAAGAAAGATCTAAATCAATAACATTTCTCTGTAATGATGCAAGTACATCACATATTCTTCAACAATAAAGTTGGTATGACGACCTTTATTTGTACAATGATCACGGTATACTTCTTTCATCATTAATGGAAATGCATCCACTTTTGCAGATGTCTCACGTAAAACTTTTGAAACATCTTCCATCTGCTTTATATCCAGTTCGTCAACATAGTCAACTGATAACGCTGCATTCTCCACAGCTTCGATTATAGTTACACACGACCCTTGAATGATTCATCTACACTTGTCAAATTCACTCTCAAAAATATGGTTTGAGCCCACCTAAGCAGAGGGGCTTGTAACCATGATGTTGGAGTCTCTATCAGAGGCAACCATAGGTGGAATGGTATCTTGTAAAGTTTTAAACAAACATCATTATATATAATTAATCAGAATATATAATTAATCAGAATAACCATTTTGCATTACCATTTCAAACTCTAGATGCTAGCTATAGTGGAATAGTATATATGATTTTGTGGACTTTTTTTATATTCAAATTAAGAAGAAGTCAGGTTCGCAAACATGATATAAATTATATTAACGATACATATTTAAACAAAAGAGAACATGAATTTGAAATATGATACACTAATTCAACGCATAAGGATAATTTTGAATAATAATGAAAGAAAATAGGCAATTAATAAACAATGTAATATTTAATAGCAATACAACATTACAATACATCACTAATTTTCAAGACACTTGAGTCTAATTTCTTCTGCTTTCCTATTGGAAAGTTGTTTCCCAATCTTCATTTTTTCATAGTAGTCATATGTGAAAGGTGGCATGATTCTCAAGCCTTCTAGAGACTTTACACGAGATACAGCTACAAATGTCAATCTTGCTTTTTCTCTTGGGCCTATATCAACGGTGGCTCTCGAAAGAGTTAGTCCCTGTGATTTATGAATTGTCAATGCCCATGCCAACCTTAATGGTAACTTAAAGGTTCTACCCCTCTAGACTGGTGATATTGGAACTATTCTTGGATGATGTTCATCATATGGTAATCCAAAATAATTATCAAATTCAACCGTAACATAAGTAGGTGGTTCAAGTGGGGCAGTTCCTGGTTTGTACACAATATTCTAGATATATCCAAAGGATCCATTGACAAGACTGGCTTCAATCCATAGATTTGTAGTTAATATGACCCTCGAATCCTTACCAAACAATAAATCTAGATCAAGTTCTTCATTCGAGCAATCTTTAATTGTATTACTGTTCCTTGACTTAGTTGCAAGGCTACACGCAATAGGTTGCCTCAAAAAATACAACATCCTCAAGTTATGGTTACGAACATTGGCATTTGTAGAGAACAAATGCGCTATCTTGTCAAACTCATCATTGGTTGCAGCATCTAACTCATAGGGGTTCTCATCATAAGCAAGTTCCAATCATCCAAGTTTGGACTCGCATCTCTCACATTTGTGAGAAGTTGACGAAATCTTTTTTGGTGGATGTTTTCTCCATCTTGCCTAAATATTTTATCTAATGGGTATGTGCAAGATCATGAGGGGCCAAAAAGTGGCGATGTGAAAAATATTCACTTTTCACTCATTCAAAAGCGCATGAAAGTGCTTGTTAACTTTTTAGTAGGCCTGGGTGTTAGTACACCTAGGCAAAGCTGCCACCAAAGCACATACCTAATTGGGTACCCAAAAATATCAGGTAGCCGATATTTTTGGGTACCCGATAACTGTGGCATATATCCGACACCCGTGAGCCCTATACTTCATATCCTAACACGATTTTTTCAAGTTTCTAACTGCAATTTTCTGATACCCGATATATTTTTGGATACCTAATATTGGAAACCCCAAATTTGACTCTGAGCATATTCGGTAAGTAGTTAATTGTATATTTTTATTAATTTATTTCATTTTCATTCTAAATGTAGCATTTTAAAAAAAAAAAGGGTTTTGTATTTATATTTGTAATAATATTTGAAACTTAGATTTTTTATTTATTTAATCAGGCATGGCTGACAACAATGAAGAAAATAACCCTCCAAATAACAATCCTGAAAACAATCCCCCATATCTAAACCCTAAATCTTTACAAGATTTGATAGAAGAAAATTTGAACACAATACGAGGTTTCCAAAACACGTATCAAAATATACCTACATTAGGTCCCATGTTTGCCACACTAAATACAATTGTTGGAAATATTGACACACTCACGCAGCAACATAATGCTGCTCTTCATTGGCGTGATGATATGCACGCCCAATTTGATGATGGGCTTGACCATGATGGGATTGCGGCCCTTAATATAAGTAAGGAAGATATAGCCGCCCTTTTTGTTGATCCTAAAACCATAATACTAGTTGACCCCAAAAAGCCCAAATTACCAATAAAATGGTGCACAAATGAAGCAATGCACACAAAATTTTTGGATTGCTAGTGGATGGTTTTTGATAAACCACCACATAGCAATTTGGAGGTCCCATTTTATTTCCTTAAAAAATTGTATGCTGAGTTTGTGCTTGGTCACCATGTTGATTATTGGAGTATGAGGCCCAACATGGGCATAGGCAGAGGAGCTCCTCAGACTAGGCCATCTTCCCAGCACCGAAAGGCCACTACCTTTGTCCCCCCCACTGATGTCACACCCCCTCCTCTAGTGCAGCATCCCGATATCATTTATGAGGCTGTTGAACTGACTATTAGGGCCATTCATTTACTGAGTGATCAGTTGATCACACAGACTAGGTCAGTGTTGCCTCCTGTGGATGCTGCTAGCGCATCGACATCTCATCGCAGCTCACATGTATGCGAGCCCCATATGTGCATTATGTGCAGGCATATGTGCCTCGGACCACTTACTGATTCTGATATATATCAGTTTCATGATATTGATGAGGGAGATACAGGAGAGGTTGCTGCAGAGGCTGCAACACCTCATGGAGCATCTACATCTCATGAGAGTGCTCAGGAAGTGCACGTAGAGCCATTGACTCCTGTTGATATGGTAAGAGTAAACATTATAAATAAATTTGTCACATGACTTATTTAATTTAAAAATAATTTATTTATTTAGATTAGTTTTAATGATTGCATGCACTTATGTATATATATTTTTTCCATTTATGTTCAGTCGATGACACAGGAGGAGGTGAGACAGGTGGATGAGTCCACACTTTTGGCCATTTCATTTGGCCTTGATGATTATATGGTATATTACAAATTATGTACCCATTAGTTTTTTTTTATATCATTTGGTGTACATGCTTAAATCTCTATCAATTAGAGCAATAAAATTCATACATTTACTAATATATATTGTCATCTTATTGTGTTCTTGCAAGCTACAGCTGATGTCAGTGGGGGGCGTGAGGGGGTTCCTTCATCAGGTGTCGACAAAGGAAAGGTAGTTAATTGTTTAAGATTAATTATGCATGCATATGTATGCCACTTGTGTGTAGTAATAAATATTTTACTTGCACTTTATTGTATAGGGTGTGGCTATTGATGATGTCCCAACACCGGTTCGACGGCGTAGGGTTATAGGCATCTCGATTCGGAGTGATAGCCTGATTGTACGTAGACTTTTACATATTTTTATTTGTATTTTGTAACTAGGGTTGCTATGATGAAGTACATTGATATATAATTGACAATCTTTTTACTCTCATAGGTTACTCCGACTGTGAGGGAGGTCCCACGAGAATCTTTTGTTTCTTTGTTGACCCAGCCCACTATTCCAAAGGAGGGATCACCAGATGTAAGTTTTAATTTTAGTTCAATCAATTTGTAATTTTATTATGCTATCATCCTATTTTGTAGATTTATTACTCTATGTTGCACCAGTCTACTAATCTCATTATTGCAAATATATATTTATAGGTCAGAGTTGGTATTGTTGGCATGGTCCCTTCGCTACCCAGGACTTATGCTAGGACACCTGATCATTGTAGACGATCGAGAGACCAGGTACAAATTTATTTGTATTTAGTTATAATTTTAATTAAATTAGTGTTTGAAAATTATGAATTATATATATATATATATATATATATATATATATATATATATATATATATATATATATATATATATATGTACAAATCATATAAAGTAAGCAATCTAACTTTGGTTTGAACTCATTTTTTATGCAGGATCAATCAGAGCCCAACATTCCTTCAAAGAGGCTAGATTTTGATGATCCCCCTACAGCATAGGATGCAGTTTTAGTTTTGTGGTCATTTAGAGATGACACTTGGCACATTTTGAGATGGCATATATGCCACATTATACACCTTAAAACATTGATTTTGTAGACATTTTGAAATGGCATGTGCCATATTTGTATATGGACATACTTTTGATACATTTGATACATATATAGAAAATATTCATTTATATGTTATATTTGCGTCATCTTTTGTATATACATATTTATTATTCATGTTTATGGAATTGAATGGTGAAGTTATATCTTGACTATGATTATCATTATGATTTAAATTATATCTTGTTGAAGTTACATTTGTTTTTCTTTACTCTGGAATACCCTATTCATGGAGCTTATTATGTTTGAGGTTTAACTTCTTATTGGTGAACAGATTTGTCTTCGAAAGAAATGCTTACAAAATGACCCTTAAAGCCCAAACAAAAAGACTCAACCAACACCAACAGTTGGGTCACTTCGCTATTGAGAAGCGTAAGCGCCCTTTGAATTATCCAGGTACAGCTCCTCGTGCAGGATTTACAATGAATCAACTAAACTATAAATGATAATGCTTTTAACCTAAAAGCAATAAAGGCTTACAAACATCTATTTGTAAACATGAGATAGACACGAAGGGACTAATTTACTGAAAAGAAAAGGACAGTAAACGCTACAAACTTCATTTGCCTAAACAATGCATTACAGAAAGAAACTAAGAGAGAAAGATGAATGGTTCTTTCCAAATACATGAAAAACTATAGCATAAAGTCCACAGATGATCGTGCTAATGATCAGATGTAACAGATATGCATTCAAAAGAAACCAATATCATTCAAAGATGAATATCAATCAGAAAGTGAGCATCTAAAATCAAAGTTTTAATATGCTGACATATCCTTCTTTAAACACAACAAAACAACAAAGATTATGATGTTCCTGTACATTAATCATTATCTAAAAATAAAATCCCTCTTTCCCTACATTACAATAAAAATCCTAATCTATCCCTCCCCTGGCACAAAGTCTCTCAGGTCAGGTGAAATCCAGAACCCCCAAAATCTCCTCTACGAGCCTTACTTATTTTCCCCTTTCAGTTAGTTTCCTTCCTGTTATAATAACTAATTCTTGAGGACGTGTCTATCCACATCTTCTTTCTCAAATACATTAAAGTATCCCTTTGTGAGTGCCTTAGTAATATTTTGTTATGAAAGTCCATGTTACTTGGTGCTCTACATCTTTCAAAATGGATCTATTCCTATAGAATAGTGCCATCTAGATCTTATTGCAATACAAGTGTTAATGCCTCTGTGTTTTGATTGGACGCTTGGTGCTATAACTAGAGCATGTCATTTTTGGCTCTCCACAAACATACCGCTTCATGCAAGTGACACCAAGAAAAATTTTGTCGAAGCCATCATACATATGTATTTTGGGATTCAATTGCGAGCACGTCCTCCTCAATTTTCCCACCCTGTGAACCTGAAGCCAACATCTCTGAATCATGACTAATGTCAGCACAAAGAACTGCATTATCATGCATCATGAAGGCATCATCAGCTTGGTATTGAAAATTGCTCTTAAGTTTCCCATTGATATAGTCTCAGACCTCTATGAATCCAACAACCGAGCATGAAAAAAGGTTTTGTCCATCAGGGAAGATGTCGGGTCCTCCTTGACATTCGGTGTTGGGTCATTCTCAGGAAAAGATAATGTCTTAATATTGAAATTGCGTTATAGATTATCATGTTCTCGAATGCCAATACTGTCGATGTGCAAAACCAATTCTCATTGTCATCGACCAGTCTAACCTAACAAAGCTTTGGAAACTTCATTTTTGGATACCTTTTACTAGTTCTACTACTCCTATCTACAATTCCATATGTCATGCTCTACTTGCAGGCATTCTGTTGAATAGTTTACATATATTGTCTATGCTTCCAAGTCACAATTTTTATGGGACTCAATAGTTAAAATTATAACCGACCCCAAGGATGATGGCATGTCCTTGGATAGATAGTGGCATTGATAGCCTCTCCAACCATTTTAGTCTACCTTCATAACCATACCAAATACGACAATGTCTGCTCAGAAAAATTTCTACTTGATCCACGAGCCCCGGAAGATCGCTGCCCAATCGTGCTTAGTGCACCTTGGGGTCACTTGGGTTGAGCGTGGTCACGAGCATTTTAGTGACTCTGTGGGCAGAATGAGGTTGTCATTGGCATTTACCCGGCCAACCAGAGCTGATGGAGCAGATAGTTTGATGCCAGGTTAGACGGTTTGAAAGATACGCTGCTAAGCCACTTTCAACTGACCCTGACTGCAAGTTTTGGCATCAACTGAGATCGCCTTGCCAAATGCAAAAAAAGTCAAATCACCCAAAACTGAGAGAGGTTATTGTAGACCTCAAAAACATGATCCCGTAGCACTTGATGGTTTGTCAATAGGTCTCACGAGGTCTGAGATATGAGTCCCAGTAGGTCATTGCCCAATAATGCTTAGTGCACCTTGGGGTCACTTGGGTCGAGTGTGGTCGCGAGCGTTCCGGTGACTCTGTGGGTAGAATGGGGTTGTCACTAGCATTTACCCAGCCAACCAAAGCCAATGGAGTAGATGATTTGATGCCAGGTCAGACGGTTTGAAAGATACGCTGCTGAGCCACTTTCAATTGACCCTCACTGCAAGTTTTGGCGTCGATTGAGATTGCCTTGCCAAATGCAAACGAAGTTGAATCACCCAAAACTGAGAGAGGTTATTGTAGACCTTGAAAACATGATCCTATAACACCTGAAAATTTGTCAATACCTCTCATGAGGTCCAAGATATGAGCCCCAGAAGATCGCTGCCCAATCGTGCTTAGTGCACCTTGGGGTCACTTGGGTCGAGCATGGTCGCGAGCCTTCCAGTGACTCTGTGGGAAAAATGGGGTTGTCACTAGCGTTTACCTAGCCAACTGGAGCTAATGGAGTAGATGGTTTGATGCCAGGTGAGATGGTTTGAAAGATACGCTGCTAAGCCACTTTCAACAAACCCTGACTGCAAGTTTTGGCATCGACTTAGATCGCCTTGCCAAATGCAAACAAAGTTGAATCGCCCAAAACTAAGAGAGGTTATTGTAGACCTCAAAAACATGATCCCATAGCACCTAACAGTTTGTTGATAGCTCTCATGGGGTCCGAGATACGAGCCCCAGAAGATCACTGCCCAATTGTGCTAAGTGCACCTTGGGGTCACTTGGGTCGAGTGTGGTCACGAGCGTTTTGGTGACTCTGTGGGAAGGATGAGGTTGTTACTGGTGTTTACCCAGCCAACCAGAGCCAATGGAGTAGATGATTCGATGCCAGGTCAGATGGTTTGAAACATACGCTGCTGAGCCACTTTCAACTGACCCTCACTGCAAGTTTTGGCATCGACTAAGATCACCTTGCCAAATGCAAATGAAGTCGAATCGCCCAAAATTGAGAGAGGTTATTGTAGACCTTGAAAACATGATCTTGTAACACTTGACAATTTGTCGATAGCTCTCACGAGGTCCAAGATATGAGCCCCAAAAGATCACTGCCCAATCGTGCTTAGTGGACCTTGGGGTCACTTGGGTTGACTGTGGTCGTGAACGTTCCGGTGACTCTGTGGGTAGAATGGGGTTGTCATTGGCATTTACCCGGCCAACCAGAGCCAATGGAGTAGATGGTTTGATGCCAAGTCAGATGGTTTGAAAGATATGCTACTGAGCCACTTTCAACTGACCCTCACTGCAAGTTTTGGCATCGACTGAGATCGCCTTGCCAAATGCAAATGAAGTCGAATCGCCCAAAACTAAGAGAGGTTATTGTTGTGTGTGCTTGAATGTGGACCTCTAAATTAGGCACAAATGCAACATAGTCATTTCTCAATCATGAGATTGTGAATATGAACATGAATTGTCCATCTCACAACATCGATCGAATTGACCTGTTGCCTCCTATGTAGGTGGGGTGTTTAATTGCTCTCAGATTGGAGAGCCAACAACCATAAGACCAACCTAACAATGGAGGATTTTCAAAAGCATAAAGATGAACAATCTAATTGAAATTAAGCTAAAATGAGATGCAATTAATGTAAAAGGATGCTTGAAAGTAAAGATGAAGTGCAGATTTTTATTTGATTTTGAAATAAAGATGATATTATACTAAGAAACCAATAAGCAAATTAACTCTAATATGAAATGCAATATTAAACTAAGATGAGATAATAGACTAAATATGCAATAAAAAAGCTTTGAATCAAATGAGACTAAAATTTTCTATAGTTCAATTACTCTCAAAATTGCCATCCATGAATGAGAAAAAGAGGCTCATTAAATAAGCAAGCCCGGGAAGAGAATGAAGGGGTTCTTGATTCGAAACTCCTGACCCTTCATTTCCATTTGAGACAAAAAGACATGAATTACTTAATAAAAGAATGGATTATTGCCACATAAGGGTGACCATTAGAATAATTTGAATTATTAATTCAAATAGTGGTGTCATTCGATTAACAAGTAATATTAATTCCTTTTTGATGGGTAATTAGCTAAAGGGGGTAGATTTAATTTAATTAGAAAGTGCTAAGGGCTTTAGAATTAAATTAATTTATCATAGAGATAATTTAGCTAATAAATTCTAGGACTTAGGAATTAATTTAGCGTTTGATTATTGCAAATTAGGGTTTTTGAAATTGACATCAAGTCAAGTAAAGTCAGCTAGGAGAGATAAAATTGCCTAGTGAACTAGGACTTTAAAGATGCAGAAATTGAAGAAATGCACCAAAATTGATTGAAATGATTAGGTGCCAATTTTGGGGTATTACATTTGCCCCTCTTTGAATTGATGGGTGAATAGTGCATTGATTCAAATAATAGTTTGAAGTGATAGATGATAAGAATTTTTGAAGTCTAAGTTAAATTGTGAAGACAACAGTCTTAGAAGGGAACTGGAATCGAGGTTAGATTGCCCCAATACCAATTGATGAAGATGCAGATTTAGGACTGTCTCCAAAATCAGGGTTAGATTGCCCCAATACGAAGCTTAGCCCTCCGAGACCTAGGTTAGATTGCCCAGATAATGGTCTAAAAGATATTTCAAGAGCCATCTCCAGAATGAAGCTTGACTCCCAGGAATTAGGGTTAGATTGCCCCAATACCTAGAAGATTTTGAGAACCATCTCTAGAACGAAGCTTGATTCTCGAGGATCAGAGTTAGATTGCTCAGATACCTAAAAGATAGATGATAAGATGACCAGATGTGAGACATCGAGATGCCCCAAGCAATGAGAACTAATGATTCAGATTAGACTAATTCAAGAATTGATTCGATAAGATTCAATGATGCAATCATCCTACCCCCTCAGGAGCGAAATCGAAAGATGACACATCAGAGGATGATTGACAAGAAGAGGTTGCAGATACAGATAAGATCAAAGATCCAAAAGAATTCAAAGAAGCATCAAGAAGATGCAGAAGAAAATCAAAGCAATGCAAAGGTTCTGTTGACCAAGTTTGACCATGATTGACCAAATTTGACTAGAGTTGACTTTGATGAAAAGAGAAAAGATCTCGAGAAAATGATGCAAAGATGAGGATCTAGAAAGAAAATGATGCCAAAAGGCTAACTGCACCAGCGTCTGATCCCAAAGGGTCTCAGAATTTAAAACATGATTTTGAGCTATGTAGAGATGTCAGATTTTGATTTCGATCCCGAAAACTTGTGCAACCGTGATGAAACTGGGACTAAAGATGAGAACCTTTGATGAAGACAACTAAGAGAGCAACAAGATATTGTCTCAAATTCAAGCTGAGAATGTGAAAACAAGCCTAGAAAATGGAAGCCTAAGCTAAAGATGCAAGCTTAAAATGAAAATGCAAACCCTAGGACTTGGTTGTTGGACTCCCCATATTTTCATCATAGAGCCTTTTAAGTTCGGACAATCATAAGATGTCATACAATCCTCACTAATATTGCTATCATGAGAATATGAATATGACATAAGTCTTAAGTTTGTTGGAATAAGGTGTAAGCATTAAGGTACAAGAAGCTAGAATGACCTGAACACCTATTCCTTTTAATCTAGCAAGTTAACATAAGCATTAGAGCATAGATGCTAGAATGACCTGAATGTTGCTTGCAACAAACACACCAAACACATAGGAGTTCCTTCTTTTGCTAAAGATTTCTCCCAGTGACCCTTACGTTCACTTAACAGGACGAGCATTTACAATTTCACCAGTAGCAGAAATAAGTCACTCAAAAGACAAGGAGAAGAACCAACCTCACCAAAGTGTCCATATAAAAGGAGTTGAGATATGCATGGCCATCCAATACAAGATGGAGGCTCTTACAGATGGACACCCCTCTTATATGAATTCTTTCAATCATTGGAACTAAACCAGCAAACAGAAAGCAAAGAAAAAGCAAAGCAAACAAACAAGCACTCAAAGAAAACAAAGCTCAACATGCCTCAAAGGAACACACCTTTAGTTTTAGTTTCAGTTTAAGTTCGTGTTCAAGCGAATTGAAATCAATTCGGAAACATAAAACATTTGAAGTCTCGACAGTAGGCAGACACAGTGAGAACCACTGGTGACCATCACAAGAGATGAAGTCTCAAGGAGATATTGGGAAACTAATGAAGTATCGGCAGGCAAACATAGTGAGAACCACTGGTGACCGATACCAGAGAGATCCTCAAGGTGAGAAATCTTAGAGATACTAGCAAAACATCAGCAAGCAGATGCAGTGAAAACCACTGGTGACTGATGTAAGGGAGAGATCCCGAAAGAGAGATGTTGAATGAAACCTAGGTATCAGTAGGTAGGCATAGTAGAAAACCACTGGCGACCGATACACGAGAGATACTCAAAGAGAGAGATCTCAAAAGTAGCTAGGCATCAACAGGAAGATGCAGTGAGAACCACTGGTGATTGATGCATGAAAAGATTTTCCGAAAGCGATAGGACAATGCCCCCTAGACCAGGCAAGTGCCCCCAAGTGTGAACCAGTTCCAATCCATGAAGAGTTGAGAAAAATCTCGAAGACACTGAAATAAAAGGCATGAGCTAGCAAACCAAAGCGGGAAACAAACTAAAGCAGGAAACAAAGGAAGCAAACTGAAGCAAGAAAGCAAACTAAAGCAAGAAACTAAGAGCCAAGCAACACCGAGAGAAGATGTTACTTCAGGAAAACAAGAGGTGCCTGTTTACTAGGTTTTCACCATCTTGGTAGAGATTCTATTTTTGCTACCATGACGCCTGTTTACTAGGTTTTCATCAATGGCACATTTTTATTTTTTTTCAATTTTTTTGTACTTTTCTCTTTTTTTGCTTTTTTTGTATTTTTTCAAATTTTCTTTTTTTTTTTGTATTTTTTCAATTTTTCTTTTTTTTTAGTATTATCAAGGCACCTGTTTGCCAAGTTTTCACCAGGATAATAGATACATCAAATCACCTGTTTGCCAAGTTTTCACTAAGATGATCATTTTTTCAGGACATTTTGCAATTTTTAGGATTTTTTGCAATATATCAATTTTTAGGATTTTTTCAAGACCAATAAGTATGTACATGAGCACATAGAGAATGTCAACTATAGAACTTCTTTAGATGAAGAGCATTTATTGGCTCTTTGAGTTTCTCTCCTTCGGTGGTGATCTCTGGAAACACAATCACTTGTAGTAGTAATTAGTAGAATCAAAACTAGATGTTGTAGCAGTAACAGGAGATCCAACCAGTAGTGTCCAACCATCAAGAGATCCATAGTCAAGGAAAGATCACTTAAGTAAGACCCATAAACATCCTCATGGACACATCTTAACACTTTGTCGAATTTCCCACGCTCTAAATGCTTAGGAAGAGAAAATTCTAGATTTTTATTAGTCATGCCATTAGCAATAAGGAGATACTGATACACACTTTGGGAAAAGGAAAGATGGAGTGAAGAGGGTAAAGTATGAGAGGCAAGGGTGATGGAATGGAGGGAAGTATGAGAATTTTGGAAGCTCGAATGACAACTTTTATTTTTCCTTTCTTTGGAATCCACATAGCTTTTGAATTTTTTCTTCTTTACTTTGAGGTGCTTTTGATGACAATGCCTGTAGAATGGATTTCGAGATCCATTTTTTATTTTATTTTTTGGCTTTTGATTGTCTTCTTCTTTTTGAGGACCTTTGCAGTCTTTTGAACACCTTTGTTTCTTTGCTTTCTTCATAGTCACATGTCAATTAGATGGGACATGGTGACCTTGAGATATAAGTGGGTTCTCATTATTTTTATTTTTATGTTGCACATCCAAGTTACTTCCAAAAGACTCAGGAATGGTGGATGAAAGAGGCTTATATGACTGGTTCAGGTGGAGAGGTGGAAATGGAAGTGGACGGGCCACTTTTCTAGGAGATGAAGGGGGAAGAAAAGTCGATGCGATGGGCTCAAGTGAAAATATATCAGTATCATCCTCATCATTCATCAATGCATCAGATAGATCAAGAAATTAATCTTCCATAGAGCATTGTCAATTGTGAGTCATCTTAGAAGAGTCAGACAAGTTTGGAGGAATATTATGTGAGCCTAACCAAGATGGTCTATTCCAAGATTTAGGTCCCCTTTAAGGTGGTAAGAGCACACGAGTAGGAACCAATTCTATTCTGGATATACCAGGATTCCATGAGATTGTAACAAGATGGGGTCTTATATACCCATGATTTACTGGAGCAGTAGGAGTATAGCTTGGAGAAGATGGCCTAGGAGCCATAGGAATGATCTCCACAAGAGGGTGGAAAGGATCATCATCAATAGCTTGATCTGGAGGATCATAACTTTCTCCTTTTTCTGAGTTGTTAAGACTAGCATATAGGTGCATAGCATCAACTGGTATTTCCATAGTAGCATCTGATATAGAGTCCCATTCAGCTAGAGACATAGTCGGAGGCAGACTTTCTTCATTGTTGTCATCTATCACAGGAGGTGTTTCTTCAACAACAGGATCTTGTTCAGTAGTAGGAGCAGCCGAGTAATCTAGAATAGGAATACCTTTGGGGATACCCAAGAGGAGGGAAGCATCCAACAGTTGCTCCCAATCAATATGTGTGCCATTGGAGTTGGTAGCAGTAGGAGTATGTTCAATAGTAGAAGTGGTGGAACAATCTAGAATAGGCATACCTTGAGGAGTACCCAAGATAAGGGAAGCATCCAACAGTTGCTCCCAATCAGTATGTGTGCCATTAGAGGCAGTGACATATTCAGTAGTAGCTACAGTAGTAGAAATTTGTTTAGTAGAGTGTATAAAATCCTCCTGGTGAGGACCAAAATCATGTTCTTGAAGCACTTGAGAAGGTAGATAAGACTCTTTTTGGTAGTCTGAATCAGAATTTTGATCATTCAAAGGTCTTTCATATGTCATAGGCTGAATTTGTGTTTCTTCATTATCTAAATCCTTGCATGAGTGAAAGCTGTAGCTAGGTTGGTCAAGCTCATGGCCCTGATAGCCAATACCAAATCCATCTTCAGAAGGTTCCTCACAAGAACGTGGAGATGGAGGGAGAGCTGTCAAAGACAAGATGGATTCAATCTGATATTCCCCCATGCCAATATATTTGATCTTTAGGGTCTTTTTTATTTCTTTTAGCATGGCATCATAGAACTCAGTGGACTCTCTATTGGCAGGAACAAAGGTGTCTGTCGTTTGGGTAAGCATCTTAGCAGAGCAAGTATTTAGGCTAGCACTATCATCAATGAGGATGTGGGGGATACACTCGGGGCCTATCATAACTTCAGTGTGCAGGAGAGCATTATGTGGGTGGCTCAGCAAGTGATCATCTTCTTCAGAGAAGGATAAATAATGAGGTGAAGTCAAGTGGCCCACCATAGATTGAAACTGGTTGAGATTGAGATCTTTGGGGACATTTACCTCAGTGAGCGCTTTATCCATAGATTGTTTTGATTTGAATGTCAAAGGTTCGGGACCTTTGAGAACAATCTTCGCACGAGATTGAGTGATAGCATTCGCACAAGCTAGAGACTGGGTGGAGTTATAAGAGAGAGGCGCAGGGCCTCGCAAGACAAAGGGGGTTTTGGGTTTAGGAGTATCCTCGCTCCCTAGAGCAATGGTCATGTCACAATGAGAGATCCAAGGTTTGTTCCTAGCAAATTTGGAAGGTAGTTGAGTTTTCGTCGTAGCCTTCTTAGTGGTCTTGACCGCTTCTATACTAGAGTTGAGATTAAAGATAGACTTTGAGGGTTTTGGTGTCACGTTGTCAACAACCTTGTCATTCATAACATCTATGTTTTTTTTGATAATCTTATCCTTATCCTTGTTCAAGGGGGAAGGTCCTTTCTTGTTGTCTTTGTTCAAAGTCAGATCTCCCTTCTTGACCATAAACACTTCTATCCTCACAGCCCACCTAATCATATTGGTCAAAAGTGAGGGGACCTCGTAATCGTACTTGGTATCCAAAGTTTGGGACAAGATTGTCCAAGAAGATATCAAGCTTTTTAGACTTGTGTAATTCATGCAGATACTTCGTGCATAGTTGTCTCCATCTCTGGAGAAATGTTGGGAGAGGCTCCCCTTGTCGCTGTTTCAAATTACAAAGGTCTCAGATGTTGATCGAATATTGAAATTTGTGGGATTGATCATAACTCTTTTTATTTCGAGATTGACCATGACCTTGGTCATTTGGAGATTGCTTATGACTATAACTGATTTTACCTCCCCCTGGGAAGTGGAATGGATCTCCCATCTTGAAAATAGGATCAAAAGAGTCAATAGGTTCAAGAGGATCGATAGGATCGATTCTAGAAAGTGACCCTTCAGAGTCTTGTTGGTCTTGAAATAATGGGTTATAATATTCTTGAAATAATAAGTCAAACTGTATCTAAAACAATGGATTGTAATACTTTTGGAATGAAGAGGAATGTGAGAATCCCTCACAAAGTTCAGATTTCATAACAGATTTAGGATGACCTATGTCTTGATTACAAGGTTTACTTTGATCTTGATCAGCATTCTGAATGGGATAAGTCTTGCCATTTCGAGTCGTGACAGTCATAGATGAAGATGTAATGAGAAAAGATTCAGGATAAAGCTAGACTTTGTCTCAAAGATAACGAAAAGAGATAAATGGCTAGAATAGCCAAGATGCGAGATGAACTAGGTACGAATCGTCAAAAGAGGAGTGGCTAGAATAGCCAAGATAAGACTATCGCAATGCAAGGTACAAAAGGCATAAAGAGATAAGATGAATAAATGAGAGACAACATGAGTCAAAGCAAAGATCGATCATTTCCTAACTTGAGACAACTAGTTTTTGACGGTAAACAATAGGAAAATAGAAGAACAGACCACAAGCAAAAATTAAATCAGATAAAAAGTCAAGTAGTCAACTACAAATAGGTCTATGTTTTGGAAAATTGTGCTACAGGTTCACGCGAGAAAACACCAGGTCGCATGAGAAAACTCCAAGTCATGCGGGAAAACACAAGCTCATGCGAAAGAACACAAATCTTCGTGCAAGAGAACAAAGTCTCGCACGAGAAAGTACTCTGACACTGAAAGCTCGTGCGGAAAATAGATAAAATTTGACAATTTTGACACAATTTTTGAGGTTTGAGTTGAATTTTGAGGTACAACCTGAACTAATGTCTGACAGAAAATCTAATTTCCTGACAGGTTGACAGAATTGTTTAATCAACACACTCATTTTAGGATTCCAAGCATTCGTTTAAAGACACAATGGTTTAGATCAAGCACTTGTGAAGCAAGCAGTAGTCGTTAATAGACCTATCAAGGACAAAGAAACTTGATAGTGTCAGGGGAGTCTTTGTTTGATAATGTATGGACAATGTTTAAGACTCAATAACAAACACATAGCCTAGTCCTACAAACAAAAATGGTGAGAAGCCAAAACCTTTCCCCCATTGCTTATGTGCATACATGCACCTCACACAGCCGTGTCACCCCCTAGAGGGCACCCGTGTTTTTGGTGTTTCCAAGGACTCAACAGTGTACGTTCAAAGGTTACCCTTGTAGCAGGGGCCAGTGTCGCAACCACCTCCAAATGTCCAGGTGTATGCCTATGATGGGAATCTGTGTATGATCAACATACAGAGAGATTCTTCCCCCTCCTTGCGCAAAGATAATGACTCCTTTCGGAGGTGAACCGGGTAGGCCACTAGCTAAGAAGGTTTTTACTAGGCTTTCATTCATAATAACCTTTGGTGCCCCCGATACAGGGTTGAGGCCTCGCAGCCACACCAACACCTAAAAATCACACACCCCCGCAAGCAGGGCTCAGAGCGGCACCGCTCAGTGCAATAGACAAGGCCTTTCCATGATGATCGTCAAAGTCATGAAAAGGAAGTTACCATGTTTTGGAGTCTTTAGACTCAACAAAACTTTATTTATTATAGTGAGGTGGAATCACTGGTGATAGGTGTGTACTCACTTGGGTTGTTCCCGGAGGTTCAATACCGGTAGGCCCTCTAAAGGTGACATTGGACTTGGTTTAGATTCAGGGGTCTGATTTTTTGGTTCTCCCAAAGGGAGAAAAGAATACTTCTCTATCCTGTTTCCTCACCCAAAAAATCAAGAAAGTTCATCATCGAGTTAGTTTCACCTCACCAAATCTACATGCTTTTGGGTTTCTGGTTCTCTCTCAAGGAGAGAAGAGCATAATCCCCTGGCGAATAGAAGTGCTAAAGATTCACTAACTTTCTCCGCTTCCCCAAGAATTCATCATATTAGTAAGATCATTAGAATTCCGGGTTCATTCATGGTCATCACCTCCATGTAATGAAGAGCCAAAATTCCTACTCACTATCGAAATCCTCAAGAAATTTTAACGAAGCCCTAATTAAACTATGTGAATGAAAGAAAGAAAAAGACACAACATTTTAGCAAGTCTTCGACAATCATCCTGCAATCAAACCATTAGTATGTTTTCAAATTCTTTGACAAGCGTCCTGCAGAAACTGTTACGCTATGAAAATGATAGAAAATACCAAGCAACAACAAACAGAAAACTGTTAGAAATCTGAAACAGAAAAATAGAAAGCAGGAAAATTTAGGCCACTATCCTAGAATCTCACATGAGGAAGTACCCTCTGGCGCGTGAGGAAACACAGGTTAGGCGCGAGGAAATATAGATTCATGCGAGTAAATACACCGTTCGGGGTGAGATAACTACAATCTCGCGTGAGAGAGTACCACTGGGGTGAAACTTCACTCAGGTTTCTCTGGATTCTCGCGCGAGTATCCATACATAGGCAATATGGATGCACAGCAGAGCATGAATTTTTATCAGAAAAAGATGAGAATGAGGCCAGAAATCAGATTTTCTGCCCCACGGTGGATGCCAAAATGTGTGTGCTTGAATGTG
The DNA here is from genome assembly GCA_027943335.1 of Chamaecyparis obtusa. Taxonomy (NCBI): domain Eukaryota; kingdom Viridiplantae; phylum Streptophyta; class Pinopsida; order Cupressales; family Cupressaceae; genus Chamaecyparis; species Chamaecyparis obtusa. The sequence continues at coordinate 1,827,549 of BSBK01003711.1, read as the reverse complement.
GACCTCTAAATCAGGCACAAACGCAACATAGTCATTGCTCAATCATGAGATTGTGAATATGAACATGAATTGTCCATCTCACAACATCGATTGAATCAACCTGTTGCCTCCTATGTAGGTGGGGTGTTTAATTGCTCTCAGATTGGAGAGCCAACAACCATAAGACCAACCTAACAATGGAGGATTTTCAAAAGCATAAAGATGAACAATCTAATTGAAATTAAGCTAAAATGAGATGCAATTAATGTAAAAGGATGCTTGAAAGTAAAGATGAAGTGCATATTTTTATTTGATTTTGAAATAAAGATGATATTATACTAAGAAACCACTAAGCAAATTAACTCTAATATGAAATGCAATATTAAACTAAGATGAGATAATAGACTAAATATGCAATAAAAAAGCTTTGAATCAAATGAGACTAAAATTTTCTATAGTTCAATTACTCTCAAAATTGCCATCCATGAATGAGAAAAAGAGGCTCATTAAATAAGCAAGCCCGGGAAGAGAATGAAGGGGTTCTTGATTTGAAACTCCTGACCCTTCATTTCCATTTGAGAAAAAAAGACATGAATTACTTAATAAAAGAATGGATTATTGCCACATAAGGGTGACCATTCGAATAATTTGAATTATTAATTCAAATAGAGGTGTCCATTGGATTAACAAGTAATATTAATTCCTTTTTTATGGGTAATTAGCTAAAGGGGGTAGATTTAATTTAATTAGAAAGCACTTAGGGCTTTAGAATTAAGTTAATTTATCATAGAGATAATTTAGCTAATAAAGTCTAGGACTTAGGAATTAATTTAGCATTTGATTATTGCAAATTAGGGTTTTTGAAATTGACATCAAGTCAAGTAAAGTCAAGTAGGAGAGAGAAAATTGCCTAGTGAACTAGGACTTTGAAGATGCAGAAATTGAAGAAATACACCAAAATTGATTGAAATGATTAGGTGCCAATTCTGGTGACTCTATGGGAAGAATGGGGTTGTCATTGGTGTTTACCCGGCCAACCGGAGCTGATGGAGTAGACGGTTTGATGCCAGGTCAGATGGTTTGAATGATACGCTGCTGAGCCACTTTCAACTAACCCTCACTGCAAGTTTTGGCATCGACTAAGATCGCCTTGCCAAATGCAAACGAAATCGAATCGCCCAAAACTGAGAGAGGTTATTGTAGACCTTGAAAACATGATCCTGTAGCACCTAACAGTTTGTCAATACCTCTCATGAGGTATGAGATACGAGCCACTTTCAACTGACTGTTAGTGGTATGTTTGAAATTTGAACTGTGAAATTAATCATGATTAAGCTTGTTAAATTTGAACTGTGGAGCTTATTATGTTTGAGGTTTAACTTTTATAGATTTTTTGAAATGATAAAAAATAATATCCTTAAAGCATTACAAACAACAATCAAACATGTAAGAATTCAAACCATGCAAATGACATAAGTATATGACATGTAATATCTCTTCTTGGCACTATTGGCCACCCATACATGATTTTGGTCATAAGTACTTATGAAGAGTTTAAGGACATTTAACTTTTAAATCAAATTGATTGTTACAAATTGCCATTATAGGCTTCAAAAGATCTCAATTAACCATTAAGGATCCTTTTGTCCTTCTATCTCTGATTGGATCCATGGTGACCCTAGGCATCTTCATAGGTGCTCCTGCACAAGTTACATTCCACATACAAAACCAAGTTTATTGACTCAAAATACAATCTAAGAAAGGTCAAATTAATGTATTGAAATTAAGCTTAACGAACTTAGAAAATAATGCACTAAGTTAACTTATTACCTAGTCAAGTGTTCCTGAAGGGTCATCTCTTTGCTTCAAGGTCTCCAATAGTGCTTCATGATCAGTAGTAGTAATAGTCCAAAGTTCTTCTGTCTTTGGTCTTCCATGATGCTTTGACAACTTGACATTTGTTGCTATAACAAGGTGTGAATACATTAGAATAGTTTTGTGCTTCTCATAGTCTTCAAATGCAGGAACTCCATTCTTTCTAATCATGTATGTTCGCAACCATGTTCCCGCAACAACAACTGAAACAGTAGGATATGTGAACCCATCACCATCTTTCATCGGTTGTACAATCTTTTGTTTACCTTGTACACAATGTGATAACCAATAATCTGACCTCTCATCATTCCCCTGTGGTGCAACCAATGCAAAAACATCTCCTAGCTTCAAAAGATCTGAAAGATGGTCATAGTCAACTGAAGTGTCCATGTCATCATTTCTTATAGAGAGTGTCAAAGATAAAGGAGTCAGATACTATGGAACCCATGTATCCACCCACTCACTTGACTCGCAATGATCCCAATCATACTGAAAACACATGGGGCAAAAACAAGCCAACTCTCGTGTCTAAATGGTCCATGTACTACTATTGGAGCTTCGGAATGAATGCATTTTTGAAGAGTCTTTCACTGTTTGACAATCCAATCTATCTCATATAGTTCCCTCCTCAACCAACCAAAAGAATCTACGCACTGTAGAATCAAGAGTCCCCCCTGTGACAATGCTAAAGTACACCAATCAACAATAGAATGAGCATCAAGAAGTACAACACCTGAAATCCTCAATTGCTCCTTAACTAGAGCTCTCTTCACACATGCACCTGCTCCGTCATGCTCCCCTTTCCCATGCCCTGACCCAAAAAAACTCCAAATATGAGGTACACCTCTCTCCACATGCATTCTACACAACCAATAAAACATTCTGGCATTCTTAAATTGACCGGTGCAATTATCCGACCAAATGAGATGCCTATCCATAGCAATACCATTTTCCTGCAAGAAGTCAAAATAGTTCTAGAAACAATGTTGAACAAACTCATGAGAGTGAGACCTGTCGTCACTCATAAAAATGGTACTCTCTGATTATCTTTCACTCATCTTTTTTGCTATCAGGGGAATGTCTATATGTGATGTGTACAAAAATAGCAACCTGAATCAAATTGTAATATTGAGCTTGAGTCTCATTTTGGGGCTGCAATGTATAGTTCTCTGCAAAGTCTACAACGGATATAATAGTTCCAATGGGGAAAGTGTCCTTACATGTCCTGAATTGTTGATCCAACCATTGAGACCTATGACTATGCCTTGCATAATTGTAAAAAAGATTTGTCTTGAAATCTGAGATAAAATCAGCAACATTGTATTCATTTGCAACTAACTCACATCTAGAGCCTTCACCTCCACTCTTCAATGTATATTTCACTATTTCATATACCTTTTTTTGGACAAGTGTCTTTCCAAAATTGTGTTCCAAACCCTCATGAAAACATGTTCTAAACTTGGACAAGCCACCACATTCTAAGCACTTGGCATTTAAGAAATCTTATTTATAAAATAAACAACCATCATCTCTTTGACATAAAAATTGATCTAGCAAGTCTCTTGATGATTTGGTAAGACCACTTGCACCACAATCCTCTAGCATTTCATTAGTATGCAAAGTAGAATGAATGGACCGTAATAATTCATGATGCATTGAAAACTCAACATGATATTTGCAACAACATGTATTTCGAATCTTAAGGGGTACACAATAAAATGGCTTCATAGATTCAAAAGACCTTTGTGATATTTTCAATGTTGGATGTGTCTCACAAAAAATTTTATACAACATTGTTAGACTTACCTCCACATAATGTTTAGGATGTGGAGTGCGGTCTTGATTGCCAACTCTCAACTTCAAGACATCCTTCACATTTGGTGACACTCTTGAGTTAGCATCTCAAAATTGTTGAATTTCATCCTTGACAACATCTGTTAGCTTCTTATCGAAACGTGGAAGTCTCCCACCATAAGCCCATGTATCAATTTGAAGGGGATCATCAAGTCTTTCTCTTCTTGCAAGTGCTCTACCCGAAGTTTTACGGTCTATATTGAAGTCAACACAAGTTTGTCTCATCAAACGAGCCTTTCTCAACTGATGACTTACTAAGGAGGTTGTAATAACCCTCTGAGAAACTCTCTTGTCTTTTTCTCTGCTAGTCTTCCCAATGCTATTGAGAGCATTGAAAAGATTCTTCACAACAATGACATTTCTCTCCATTTTCTTGTTCACACGAATCTTCAATTTCACAAGCACAGGTCTCATCTTTTGCATCTTTAACAACTGCACAAAAATTTGACATTTCTCAACCAATGTCTTGTTTCAAAAAAATTGATCATAAAGTCTTGAAGCCCACAACCTAACGGTTCTATGTGACCTCTTTCCTTCCCAATTATTCATAATGTTCTCCTCAATTTCAATTAACCATTTAGGTGTTCTTGAAAGCCCCGAATTTGAAGATTGATTATCTTTATTGCAAGGGACTTCATTTCGCATATAATTTGGAGATGTATAACATTCATGTGGTTCTTGTGCAACATTTTCGTTCCCAAAGTCTACATTTTCAATCTCCATCTGTGCATTTTCAAATTGAACATCCTCTTCACTTACAACTACATTTACGGGGTCACCTTGATTAATGCTTAACATACCTTCTCTCCTTCTTCGGTGATTTTCCTTATCTTTTTCCCTATATGCCTGAATTTCATAATCTGTCAGCTTCCTCTTGCGTCTAGCCTTTCGACGACTAGTGCTTCCCATGGTGAGACCACAAGTCAACAAAAATCAAATAATGGGCCCCAAATCACATTTTTTGTTTTGCAACGCGTGAAAAAAGTATAAAATCCCGTGATTGTCTGCTCTATGGAGACAGGGAATATTTTGGTCAAATATTGCCTGGGAAAAATTGGGTACTCGAAAATATCGGGTACCCGATATTCTCCGGCTAATGAAAAACCAGCGGCAGCAAATGAAAACAATTGAACTTTTACATATATTTATGTATATAATATATCTATGAAAAAGAGGCATATGATATATATAATGTATATTATATATGTACTAATGTATTATAATAGACTAATGTATTATATATATTAATGTATTAAATATACTAATATATATAATATATTATATATATACTAATGTTAATATATACTAACATGTATATAATATATATATATATATATATATATATATATATATATATATATATATATATATATATATATATATATATATATATATATATATATATATATATATATATAATACATATACTAATGTATACTAATATATTATATATAATATTACAAATTAAGGAGAAACTCTTGCAGAAATATGAAAATTATAATCTTCCTCCTAGAGCATACATTAATGAAGTTCTTTGTGCCTTAGCAGAGGAAGCCAGCTGGATTGTTCAAGCTTACGGTACTACATACAGAAATGCGGTATGTATTTTTGGCCTAAATTTTTTTCTCATTTCTTTTAGGTCTTTAAAGTTCGTCGGCTAAATCTTTGTATTAAATGTGCCTTTTACAAGCATCGTAAACCCTAGCTACACAGAAATGGAGGCTTTGAAGAATAGTTCACTAGAGGTAGAGAGAGACTCCCTAGGGGTCCATTGGACTGCTCAAGTGTGTCTTAAGCGGTCCTAGGATCCTAATACCACTTAAGAAACACTTGAGCATTCTAATGTGTCAAAAGGGGTTCTGGGGACTCCCTAGGGGTACTAGTACACCTTATCACGCATTAGGACACCTAGAGAGTCCCCATGAACCCTTAAGACACATTGGAATGCTCAAGTGTGTCTTAAGGGGTTGTAGGACCCCTTAGGACACACTTGAGCATTATAATGCATCAAAAGGGGTCATGGAGACTCCCTAGGGGTCATAGTATGCCTTATCATGCCTTAGGACCCCTAGAGAGTCCCCATGATTGCTTCAGACACATTGGAACGCTCAAGTGTGTCTTAAAGAGTCGTAGGACCCCTTAAGACACACTCAAGCATTCCAATGTGTCAAAAGGGGTCATCGGGACTCTCTAGGGGCCCTAACATCAGATAAGGTGTACTAGGACCCCTAGGGAGTCCCCATGACCCCTTTTGACACATTGGAATGCTCAAGTGTGTCTTAAGGGGTCCTACGAACCCTTAAGACACACTTGAGCATTCCAATGTGTCAAAAGGGGTCATGGGGACTCTCTAGGGGTCCTAACGCATGATAACGCGTACTAGGACCCCTAGATAGTTTCCATGACCCCTTTTGACACATTGGAATGCTCAAGTGTGTCTTAAGGGGTCCTAGGACCCCTTAAGACACACTTGAGCATTCCAATGTGTCAAAAGGGGTCATGGGAACTCCCGAGGTGTCCTAATGCGCATTAGGACACCTAGGGAGTCCCCATGACCCCTTTTGATGCATTGGAATGCTCAAGTGTGTCTTAAGGGGTCTTAGGACCCATTAAAACACACTTGAGCATTCGAATGCATCAAAAAGACCCCTTAAGACACACTTGAGCATTCCAATGCATCAAAAGGGGTCATGGGGACTCCCTAGGTGTCCTAATGCGCATTAGGACACCCAAGGAGTCCCCATGACCCCTTTTGATGCATTGGAATCGTCAAGTGTGTCTTAAGGGGTCCTACGATGCATTAAGACACACTTGAGCATTCCTATGTGTCAAAAGGGGTCATGGGGACTCCCTAGGGGTCCTAACGTGTGATAAGGCATACTAAGACCCCTAGGGAGTCCCGATGACCCCTTTTGACACATTGGAAAGCTCAAGTGTGTCTTAAGGGGTCGTAGGACCCCTTAAGACACACTTGAGCATTCCAATGTGTCAAAAGGGGTCATGGGGACTCCCTAGGGGTTCTAGTACACCTTATCTGACTTTAGGGACCCTGGAGAGTCTCGATGACCCCTTTTGACACATTGAAATGCTTGAGCACGCCTTAAGGGGTCCTACGATCCCTTAAGACACACTTGAGCATTCCAATGTTTCTGAAGTGATCATGGAGCCTCTCTAGAGGTCCTAACGCATGATAAGTCATACTATGACCCCTAGGGAGTCTCCATGACCCCTTTTGATGCATTAGAATGCTCAAGTGTGTCCTAAGGGGTCCTGCAACCCCTTAAGACACACTTGAGCATTCCAATGTGTCTTAAGGATTCATGGGGACTCTCTAGGTGTCCTAATGTGTGATAAGGTGTACTAGTACCCCTAGGGAGTCCCCAGAACCCCTTTTGACACATTAGAATGCTCAAGTATGTCTTAAGGGGTCATAGGACCCCTTAATACACACTACAGCATTTCAATGTGTCAAAAGGGGTCATGGGGATTCTCTAGGGGTCCTAACACCTGATAAGGCATACTGGACCCCTAGGGAATCCTGATGACCCCTTTTGACACATTGGAATGCTCAAGTGTGTCTTAAGGAGTTGTAGGACCCCTTAAACACACTTGAGCATTCCAATGTGTCAAAAGGGGTCATGGGGACTCCCTAGGGGTCCTAGTACACCTTATCTGACGTTAGGGCCCCTAGAGAGTCCCGATGACCCCTTTTGACACATTGGAACGCTCGAGTGTGTCTTAAGGGGTCCTACGACCCCTTAAGACACACTTGAGCATTCCAATGTGTCTGAAGTCATCATGGGGACTCTCTAGGGGTCCTAGTACCCCTTATCACGTATTAGGACACGTAGGGAGTTCCCATGACACCTTTTCACACATTAGAATGCTCAAGTGTGTCTTAAGGGGTCCTAGCACACCTTCTCTGACATTGAGACTCTCTAGGGTACGACCCCTTAAGACACACTAGAGCGTTCCAATGTGTCAAAAGGGGTCATCGAGACTCTCTAGGGGTCCTAACACGTGATAAGATGTACTATGACCCCAAGGGAGTCCCAATGACCCCTCTTGACACATTGGAATGCTCAAGTGTGTTTTAAGGGGTCGTAGGACCCTTTAAGACACAATTGAGCATTTCAATGTGTCAAAAGGGGTCATGGGGACTCCATAGGTGTCCTAATGCGCATTAGGACACCTAGAGAGTCCCCATGACCCCTTTTGAAGCATTGGAATGCTCAAGTGTGTCTTAAGGGGTCCTAATACCCCTTAAGACACACTTGAGAATTCCAATGTGTCAAAAGGGGTCATGGGGACTCCCTAGGGGTCCTAGTACACCTTATCATGTATTAGGACACGCAGCGAGTTCCCATGACCTCTTTTGACACACTAGAATGCTCAAGTATGTCTTAAGGGGTCCTGGTACACCTTATCTGATGTTAGGACCCCTAGAGAGTTCTGATGGCCCCTTTTGACACATTGGAACACTCCAGTGCATCTTAAGGAGTCCTATGACCCGTTAAGACACACTTGAATGTTCCAATGTATCTTAAGCATTCATGGGGATGCTCTAGGGATCCTAAGGAGTGATAATGCACACTATGACCCTAGGGAGTCTCCATGACCCCTTTTGACGTATTAGAATGATCAAGTGTGTCCTAAGGGGTCCAACGACCCCTTAAGACACACTTGAGCATTCTAATGTGTCTTAAGGGATCATGGGGACTCTCTAGGTGTCCTAATGTGTGATAATGTGTACTGGGACCCCTAGGGAGTCCCCATCACCCATTTTGACACATTGGAATGCTTAAGTGTGTCTTAAGGGGTATTAGGATCCCTTAAGACACACTTGAGTATTCTAATGTGTTGAAAGGGGTCATCGGGACTCCCTAGGGCCCTAGTATGCCTTATCATACATTAGGACCCCTAGAGAGTCCCCATGACCTCTTTTGACACAATGGAATGCTCAAGTGTGTCTTAAGGGTTATTAGGACCCCTTAAGACACACTTGAGCATTCTAATATGTCAAAAGGGGTCATGGAGACTCCCTAGGGGTCCTAAACCATGATAAGATGCATTAGGACACCTAGGGAGTCCCCATGACCCCTTTTGACACATTGGAATGCTCAAGTGTGTCTTAAGGGGTCCTAATACCCCTTAAGACACACTTGAGCATTCCAATGCATCAAAAGGGGTCATGGGGACTGCCTAGGGGTCCTAATACGGCTTATCACATATTAGGACACTTAGGGAGTTCCCATGACCCCTTTTGACACATTGGAATACTCAAGTGTGTCTTAAGGGGTATTAGGACCCCTTAAGACACACTTGAGTATTCCAATGTGTCAAAAGGGGTCATGGGGACTCTCTAGGGGTCATAACAAATGATAAGGTGTACTAGGACCGCTAGAAAGTTTCCATGACCCCTTTTGACACATTGGAATGCACAAGTGTGTCTTAAGGGGTCCTACGACCCCTTAAGACACACTTGAGCATTTGAATGTGTCAAAAGGGATCATAGGGACTCCCTAGGTGTCCTTGTATGCCTTATCACGCTCTAGGATGCGTAAGGAGTCCCCATGACACCTTTTGATGCATTAGAATGCTCAAGTGTGTCTTATGGGGTCTTAATACCCCTTAAGACACACTTGAGCATTCCAATGTGTCAAAAAGGGTCATGGGGACTCCTTAGGGGTCCTAGTACTCCTTATCACACATTAGGACACCTAGGGAGTTCCCATGACCCCTTTTGACACATTGGAAAGCTCAAGTGTGTCTTAAGGGGTCGTAGGACCCCTTAAGACACACTGGAGCATTTCAATGTGTCCAAAGGGGTCATGGGGATTCTCTAGGGGTCATAACACCTGATAAGGCATACTAGGACCCCTAGGGAGTCTAGATGACCCATTTTGACACATTGGAATGCTCAAGTGTGTCTTAAGGGGTCGTAGGACCCCTTAAGACACACTTGAGCATTTTAATGGGTCAAAAGGGGTCATGGGGACTCCCTAGGGGTCCTAGTACACCTTATCTGACGTTAGGGCCCCTAGAGAGTCCCGATGACCCCTTTTGACACATTGGAATGCTTGAGTGTGTCTTAAGGGGTCCTACAACCCCTTAAGACACACTTGAGCATTCCAATGTGTCTGAAGTGATCACAGGGACTCTCTAGGGGTCCTAAGGCATGATAAGGCATACTATGACCCCTAGGGAGTCTCCATGACCCCTTTTGATGCATTAGAATGCTCAAGTGTGTCTTAAGGGGTCCTACAACCCCTTAAGATAGACTTGAGCATTCCAATGTGTCTTAAGGGTTCATGGGGACTCTCTAGGTGTCCTAATGCGTGATAAGGTGTACTAGTACCCCTAGGGAGTCCCCATGACCCCTTTTGACACATTAGAATGCTCAAGTGTGTCTTAAGGGGTCTTGGTACAACTTATCTGATGTTAGGACCCCTAGAGAGTCCAAATGACCCCTTTTGACACATTGGAATGCTCTAGTGTGTCTTAAGGATTCCTACAACCCCTTAAGACACACTCGAGTGTTCTAATCTATCAGAAGGGGTCATCAGGACTCCCTAGGGTTCTTAGTACACCTTATCAGGCATACTAAGAACTGTACAGAGTCCCGATGACCTCTTTTGACACATTGGAATGCTCAAGTGTGTCTTAAGGGGTCGTAGGACCCCTGAAGACACACTTGACCATTCCAATGTTTCAAAAGGGGTCATGGGGACTCCCTGGGTGTCCTAATGCACATTAGGACACCTAGGCAGTCCCCATGACCCCTTTTGATGCATTAGAATATTCAAGTCTGTCTCAAGGGGTCTTTTTAACGCATTGGAATGCTCAAGTGTGTCTTAAGGGGTCCTAAGACCCCTTAAGACACACTTGAGCATTCTAATGTGTCAAAAGGGGTCATGAGGACTCCCTAGGGGTCCTAGTATGCCTTATCATGTATTAGGACATGTAGGGAGTTCGCATGACCCCTTTTGACACATTAGAATGCTCAAGTGTTTCTTGAAGGGTCCTAGTACGCCTTATCTGACGTCGGGACTCTCTAGGGTAGGACCCCTTAAGACACACTGGAGCGTTCCAATGTGTCAAAAGGGGTCATCGAGACTCTCTAGGGGTCCTAATGCGTGATAAGGTATACTACGACCCCTAGGGAGTCCCGATGACCCCTCTTGACACATTGGAATGCTCAAGTGTGTCTTAAGGGGTCGTAGGACCCCTTAAGACACACTTGAGTGTTTCAATGTGTCAAAATGGGTCATGGGGACTCCCTAGGTGTCCTAATGCGCATTAGGACACCTAGGGAGTCCCCATGACCCCTTTTGACACATTGGAATTCTCAAGTGTGTCTTAAGGGATACCCCTTAAGACACACTTGAGAATTCCAATGTGTCAAAAGGGGTCATGGGTACTCCCTAGGGGTCCTAGTATGCCTTATCATGTATTAGGACATGTAGGGAGTTCCCATGACCTCTTTTGACACATTAGAATGCTCAAGTGTGTCTTAAGGGGTCATGGAGAATCGCTAGGGGTCCTAAGGTGTGATAAGGCATACTAGGACCCCTAGGGAGTCCCCATGACCCCTTTTGACACATTGGAATGCTCAAGTGTGTTTTAAGGGGTCGTAGGACCCCTTAAGACACACTTGAGCATTCCAATGTGTCAAAACAGGTCATGGGGACTCCCTAGGGATCCTAAGGTGTGATAAGGTGTACTAGGACCCCTAGGGAGTCCCCATGACCCCTTAAGAGACATTGGAACACTTTAGTATTCCAATGTGTCTTAAGGGGTCATGGGGACTCCCTAGGGGTCCTAACACATGATAAGGCATACTAGGACCCCTAGGGAGTCCCCATGACCTCTTTTGACACATTGGAACACTTAAGTGTGTCTTAAGGAGTCCTAACACCCCTTAAGACACACTTGAGCATTCCAATGTGTCAAAAGGGGTCATGAGGACTCCATAGGGGTCCTAAGGCATACTAGGACCCCTAGGGAGTCCCCATGACCCCTTAAGACACATTGGAATGCTCAAGTGTGTCTTAAGGGGTCCTCTGACCTCTTAAGACACACTTGAGAATTCCAATGTGTCTTAAGGGGTCATGGGGACTCTATAGATGTCCTAACATATGATAAGGCTTACTAGGACCTCTAGGGAGTTCCCATGACCGCTTTTGACACATTGAAATGCTCAAGTGTGTCTTAAGGAGTCCCCATGACCACTTTTGACACATTGGAATGCTCAAGTAAGGTTTAAGGGGTCCTATGACCCCTTAAGACACACTTGAGCATTCCAATGTGTTTTAAGGGGTCATGGGGACTCTCTAGGGGTCCTAACGTGTGATAAGGCATACTAGGACCCCTAGGGAGTCCCCATGACCCCGTAAGACACATTGGAATGCTCAAGTGTGTCTTAAGGGGTCGTTCGACCCCTTAAGACACACTTGAGAATTCCAATGTGTCTTAAGGGTTCATGGAGACTCTCTAGAGATCCTAACATGTGATAAGGAATTCTAGAGGACCCTTAGGGAGTCCCCATGACCCCTTCTGACACATTGGAATGCTCAAGTGTGTATTAAGGGGTACTAATACCCCTTATGACACACTTGAGAGTTTTAATATGTCAAAAGGGGTTATGGGGACTTCCTAGGTGTCTTAGAATGCCTTATCATGCATTAGGACCCCTTGAGAGTCTCCATGACCCCTTAAGATACATTAGAATGCTCAAGTGTGTCTTAAGGGGTCGTAGAACCACTTAAGACACACTTGAGTATTCCAATGTGTCTTAAGGGGTCATGGGGACTTCCTAGGGGTCCTAATGCATAATAAGGCGTACTAGGACCCCTAGGGAGTCCCCATGACCTCTTTCAACACATTGGAACACTTAAGTGTGTCTTAAGGGATCCTAATACCTCTTAAGACACACTCAAGCTTTCCAATGTGTCAAAAGGGGTCATGGGAGTCCCCATGACCCCTTAAGACACATTGGAACACTCAAGTGTGTCTTAAGGGGTCCTATGACCTCTTAAGACACACTTGAGCATTCCAATGTGTCTTAAGGGGTCATGAGGACTCTATAAAGGTCCTAACACATTATAAGGCATACTAGGACACCTGAGGAGTCCCCATGACCCCTTTTGACACATTGGAATGCTCAAGTGTGTCTTAAGGGGTCCTAGTATGCCTTATCATGTGTTACGACCTTTAGATAGTCCCCATGACCCCTTTTGACACATTGGAATGATTGAGTGTGTCTTAAGGGGTCCTAATACCCCTTAAGACACACTTGAACATTCCAATGTGTCAAAAGGGGTCATGGGGACTCTCTAGGGGTCCTAATGCTCAAGTGTGTGTTAAGGGGTCCTACAACCCATTAAGACACACTTGAGAGTTTCAATGCATCAAAAGGGGCCATGGGGACTCCCTAGGGGTCCTAGTATGTCTTATCACATGTGATAAGGTGTATAAGGACCCTTTAAGCCATACTTGAGCATTCCAATGTGTCAAAAGGGGTTCTGGGGACTCCCTAGGGGTCCTAAGGCATGATAAGGCGTATTAGGACCCCTAGGGAGTCCCCATAACCCCTTTTAACACATTGGAATGCTCAAGTGTGTCTTAAGGGGTCCTAATACCCCTTAAAACACAATTGAGTATTCCAATGTGTCTTAAGGGGTTGTGGGGACTCTGTAGGGGTCCTAAAGTGTGATAATGCATACTAGGACCTCTAGGGAGTCCCCATAACCCCTTTTGACACATTTGAATGCCCAAGTGTGTCTTAAGGGGTCCTACAACCCCTTAAGACACACTTGAGCATTCCAATGTATCAAAAGGGGTCATGGGGACTCCTCAGGGGTCCTAGTACGCCTTACCACATGTTAGGACCCCTAGAGAGTCTCCATGACCCCTTTTGACACATTGGAATGCTCAAGTGTGTCTTAAGGGGTATTAGGACCCCTTAAAACACACTTGAGTGTTACAATGTGTCAAAGGGGTCATGGGGACTCCCTAGGGGTCCTAGTATGCCTTATCATGCGTTAAGACCCCTAGGAAGTCCCAATGACCCCTTTTGACATATTGGAATGCTCAAGTGTGTCTTAAGTGGTCCTAGGACCCCTTAAGACACACTTGAGCATTCCAATCTGTCAAAAGGGGTCATTGCGACTCCTTAAGGGTCCTAATATGCCTTATCACGCCTTAATAACCCTAGGGAGTCCCCATGACCCCTTTTGACAAATTGGAACACTCAAGTGTGTCTTAAGAGGTCCTAAGACCCCTGAAGACACACTTGAACATTACAATGTATCGAAAGGGGTCATGGGGACTCCCTACGGGTCTTAGTAAGCCTTATCATGCATTAGGACCCCTCGAGAGTCCCCATGACCCCTTTTGACAGACTTGAACACTTTTCCTAAGGGGTCATAGGACCCCTTAGGACACACTTGAGGGTTCCAATGTGTCAAAAGGGGTCATGGGGACTCTCTAGGGGTCCTAGTACACCTTATCACACGTTAAGACCCCTACAGAGTCCCCATGACCACTTTTTATGCATTGGAATGCTCAAGTCTATCTTAAGGGGTCGTAGGACCCCTTAAGATAGACTTGAGCATTCCAATGTGTCAAAAGGCATCATGGGGACTCCCTAGGGGTCCTAGTATGCCTTATCATGCCTTAGGACTCCTAGGGGTCATGGGGACTCCCTAGGGGTCCTAGTACGCCTTATCATGATCAAGTGTGTCTTAAGGGGTCCTCTGACATGTCCTAATGCATTCTAAAGGGTCATCATTCCATCAAAGTTGCATTTGAAACCCTAATGACCCCTTAACGGGCCTGCCGACCTCGATTTGACATGTGGTGTCCCTAGACCACCCCATGGACCCCTTTCGAGTTCTACTAGGCAAAAGTCATCCAAATTTGGTATGTAGATCCTCTGACATGTCCTAATGCATTGCAAAGGGTCCCTGTTCCATCAAAGTTGCATTTGGAACCCTAATGACCCCTTAACAGGCCTGTCGATCCTGATTCGACATGTGGTGTCCCGAGAGCACCCCATGGACCCCTTTCAAGTTCTACTAGGAAAAAGTCATCTGAATTGAGAAATTAGGTCCTCTAAAATGTCCTAATGTGTTCCAAATGGTCACCATTCTATCAAAGTTTCATTTGGAACCCCAATGACCTCTTAATAGGCCTACCATGCCTTATTCAACATGTGGTCTCCTGAGAGCACCCCATGGACCCCTTTCGAGTTATACTAGGCAAAAGTCATCCAAATTTGGTACGTAGGTCCTCTAACATGATCTAATGCATTCCATAGGGTCACTGTTCTATTGAAGTTTCATTTTGAACCCTATTGAGCCATTAACAGGCCTATCGACCCCGATTCGACATGAGATCTCCCGAGAGCACCCCATGGACCCCTTTTGAGTTCTAGTAGGCAAAAGTCATCCAAATTTGGTATGTAGGTCCTCTGACATGTCCTAATGCATTCCAAAGGGTCACTGTTCCATCAAAGTTGTATTTGGAACCCTAATAACCCCTTAACAGGCCTACCAACCCTGATTTGACATGTGGTCTCCCGAGAGCACCCCATTGACCCCTTTCGAGTTCTACTAGGAAAAAGTCATCTCAATCATGGAATTAGGTCCTTTGACATTTTCTAATGTGTTCCAAAGGGTCACCATTCCATCAAAGTTTCATTTTGAACACTATTGACCCCTTAACAGGCCTACCGGCCCCGTTTCGACATGTAGTCTCCCGGGAGCACCCCATTAACCCCTTTTCAGTTCTACTAGGAAAAAGTCATCCAAATTTAGTAAATAGGTCCTATGAAATATTATAATGTGTTACAATGGGTCAATATTCCATTAAAGTGTCATTTCAAACCCTATTGACCCCTTAATAGGCCTAACGACCCTATTTCAACATGTGGTCTCCCGAGAGCACCCCATGGACCCCTTACGAGTTCTACTAGGAAAAAGTCATCCAAATTTAGTACATAGGTCCTATGACATATCCTAATTTGTTCCAAAGGGTCACTATTCCATCAAAGTTTCATTTGGAACCCTAATGACACCTTAATAGGCCTATCGACCTCGATTTGACATGTGGTCTCCTGAGAGCACCCCATGGACCCCTTTTGAGTTCTACTAGGGAAAAATCATCCATATTTGGTACGTAGGTCCTTTGACATGTCCTAATGAATTAAAAAGGGTCATTTTTCTATCAAAGTTGCATTTGGAACCCTAATGACCCCTTAATAGGCCTACCGACCCCGATTCGACATGAGGTCTCCTGAGAGCACCCCATGGACCCTTTTCAAGTTATACTAGGAAAAATTAGTCCAAATTTGGTACATAGGTCCTATGACATGTCATAATGTGTTCCAAATAGTCACCATTCCATCAAAGTTGCATTTGGAACCCTAATGACCCTTTAATAGGCCTACCGACCCCGTTTCGACATGTGGTCTCCTGAGAGCACCCCATAGACCACTTTCGAGTTATACTTGGAAAAAGCTATCCAAATTTGGTACATAGGTCCTCTAACATGTCCTAATGTGTTGCAAAGGGTCACCATTCCATCGAAGTTGCATTTCGAACCCAAATGACCCCTTAATAGGCCTACCGACCCCGATTCAACATGAGGTCTTTCGAGAGCACTCCATGGACCCCTTTCAAGTTCTACTAGGGAAAAGTCATCCAAATTTTGTACATAGGTCGTATGATATGTCCTAATGTGTTCCAAAGGCTCACCATTCCATCAAATTTACATTTAGAACCTTGATGACCCCATAACAGGCCTACCGACCCCGATTCGACATGAGGTCTCTTGAGAGCACCCCGTGGACCCCTTTCGAGTTCTACTAGGAAAAAGTCATCCAAATTTGGTATGTAGGTCCTATGACATGTCCTAATACATTCCAAAGGGTCACTATTCCATCGAAGTTGCATTTCAAACCCTAATGACCCCTTAATAGGCCAATCCACCCCGATTCGACATGTGGTCTTCTGAGAGCACCCCATGGACCCCTTTCGAGTTCTACAAGGCAAAAGTCATCCAAATTTGGTACGTAGTTCCTATGACATGTTCTAATGCATTCCAAAGGGTCACCATTCCATCAAAGTTGCATTTGTAACCCTAATGACCCCTTAACAGGCCTACCGACCCTAATTCGACATGAGGTCTCTTGAGAGCAACCCATGGACCCCTTTCGAGTTATTTTGGGAAAAAGTCATATGAATCATGGAATTAGGTCCTCTTACATGTCCTAATGTGTTCCAAAGGGTCACCATTCCATCAAAGTTGCATTTCAAACCCTAATGCCCCCTTAACAGGACTACTAACCCCGTTTCGACATGAGGTCTCCCAAGAGCACCCCATGGACCCCTTTCAAGTTCTACTAGGAAAAAGTCATCTAAATTTGGTACGTAGGTCCTATGACATGTCCTAATGTATTCCAAAGGGTCACCATTCCATCAAATTTTTATTTGGAACCCTAATGACCCCTTAATAGGCCTACCGATCCCATTTCGATATGTGGTCTCCCGAGAGCACACCATGGACCCCTTTCAAGTTTTACTAGGAAAAAGTCATCCAAATTTGGTACATAGGTCCTATGACATATCCTAATATGTTCCAAAGGGTGACCATTCCATCAAAGTTTCATTTAGAACCCTAATGACCTCTTAACAGGCAGGTACCGACCTCGATTCGACATGTGGTCTCTCGAGAGCACCCCATGGACCCCTTTCAAGTTCTACTAGGAAAAAGTTATCCAAATTTGGTACATAGGTCATCTGATATGTCCTAATGCGTTCCAAAGGATCACCATTCATCAAAAGTTTCATTTGGAACCCCGATGACCCCTTAAGTCACCTATCAACCCCGAATCGCACAATGGTCTCCCAAGAGCACGCCATGGACCCTTTTCAAGTTTGACTAATCAAAAGTCATCTAAATTGTGGAGTTAGGTCCTCTGACATGTCCTAATGTGTTCCAAATAGTCACCGTGCATCAAAGGTTGTCTCACGAGCCCTAATGACCCCTTAAGATACCTAGCGACACTGATTGGAGATGTGGTCTCCTGAGAGCACCCCATGGACCCTTTTCAAGTTGGACTAGGAAAAAGTCATTAAAATTTGGTACATTAGTACTCGGACATGCCCTATTGGCTTCCAAATGGTCACTGTACATCCGAAGTTGCCTCACAAACCCTAATTACCCCTTAAGACGTCTAGCGACCCTGATTCGACCTGTTGTCTCATGAGAGGATCTGTTATAACTTAAATTAAATATTAAAATAATATATAAAATATTTGAAAAAATACAATATTTAATAGACTAAATATATAATATATATATTATAAGATAGATTAGATATTACATTTAATATATATTATCAAATATACAATATATTAATGTCCTATTCATTTTATATATTATATATATTAGACATTATATTATATTTTATTATATTATATACACAACAATATTTAATATATAATTTATAATATATACATACATACATACATATATATATATATATTATGTAACATTTATATTATAATATAAAAATATTGCATTTAATATAAATCAGAATAGACTATATACTTAGGTTGTTTAAATTGATATTATCGAATATATAATATAAATAAATAATATATATACTATATACTATATAATATAAATTATAAAACATAAAATATAAAACCTAAAATATAAAACCTAAATATAAAATATATAAATTATTCATTGTCAGGGTGAAAGAAAAAAACATCAAAATTAAAGGGAAATAAAAAAAGAGTGGGAGGGGGAAACTTTTCAAATTTGAAATTAAAGCAAAATTGGGTACATGAAAAAAATCAAGTACACGATTTTTTCATGTACCCGATTAGGCTTGGTAATAGCTTTGGAAACCAAAGCTCCATGGTCAACACTGAAGGTGTGCAAAAAATGTGTTTTTTCTCTGTTTTTCTTATGTCAACACTTCAACCATTAGGTTGATGACTTTTTTTCCACCCAATTTCAATAAAACAAAAAGGGTTTCTTCAGATGATTGTCAACTTTCCATCGATATAAGTGCTGTCGGATTTTGAATTCGTTAAGTATTTATTAGTTATTTTCTAGTTCACTTACGTCTAAAGTCCTGATTGACATACTAATGGAAAAATAGCTATAACTTTCAAACCGTATAACATTTTTGAAATCTGAAAGATGCGTCACATTCTATGCTTCATCTAGTATGAGAAAAAATTTAAAAAAATTGAATTATGATAAGTTTTCAATGAGTTAAGGTGGTCATACACGAGAGTTTTTAAATTCTGAAAGTGCTGAAGAAAAAAAATCATAATTAATTATCTGTTTGGAATAAAAATACCAAAAAATATGTGTCACATCTGAGCATGAGTCAGCTACTTATATATAGAATATTATAAAAAATATTATCATTTGCTTTTGATTAGGGTGGTCAGACATACACGTACTTCTTATTTTTTTGCTGAAATGTTTGTAGTGCTGCATTGTAATCTATACTTTTTACCAATCATATTAATTTTTTTTTAGAAAAGGCTTAGTAGTTTAGAAACTAAATTCAATTTCCTACAAATTATATTCTTACAACTTTTTGATATTAGGTTGATAACTAGTTCATTTTTTCACGCCAAGTTGACTAATCCTGATTGTCTGATTTTTCATTGCCACTTAAGGGCATAGTTTGGCCCCTCATGATCCTGCACATACCCTAATGTAACCACTATTTTGAATTCTTTCCAGAGTAATGTTGCCCGCCTGTTGCTAGCATATGTCGGTTTGTCATTCACTGGAGGCAACTGACCAAGATCACCAACCAAAATAATAGATATACCTAAAATAAAGTAAGAGAAATGATTAGAAGACTATCTATGAAAATTACATGATTGTATTTATAGATGAGTTATAATAATAAATATTATAGCACAAAAATAGCGTCATAAGAAAAAATGAAAGTATACCTACAAAGCTTATGTCAACACTCTGCAGGAAGGCTTGCCCGAGTCGAGAATCTATATTTTCCAGCAAGTTTTGACCAATGAAGCTCATTTCATCAATCAAAATATACCTAATATGGGCCATCTCTTCTTGCAAACTTGTGAGTCACGTCCCCTCTAGTTGAGAAAAATCTCTAATTGGTATTCTCAACTTTGAATGAATTTTAGAAGCTCCTATATTGAACGCTGCAACTCCAGTTGGTGCAAGTAATAGATCAAGCGGAGAAGGACTTGGCAAAGCTGCAATCTGAAGAATTTGACTGATGGCACCAATCAGATAAGACTTTCCTATTCTTGTTGTTCCTTGAATTATCATAAACAAAGGCATCCTGACCTGATTTTTGTGGTAGTGTGTCATAATAATATCAATTGCCTTCTGTTGCTTCTCACTGAGGCTTGTTAAGTTGATGCACTATGGGATGTCATCATACATGAGACATCCA
Organism: Chamaecyparis obtusa; assembly: GCA_027943335.1. NCBI lineage: Eukaryota > Viridiplantae > Streptophyta > Pinopsida > Cupressales > Cupressaceae > Chamaecyparis > Chamaecyparis obtusa. The sequence goes on along the minus strand of BSBK01003711.1, from coordinate 1,807,367 downwards.
TGTTTCTTCATTTCTCCTATGAAGTTGATTGCTATAGCAGTATGATCTTCACCTTGATATTCACTACTCCAGTTTGTATTTCTATCAACATCTCTTCTTCCTAACATATCTATCTCAAAAACCTGCATATGTTGACCACAATGTAGTCTAGAGATGATTTCCCATTCATGCTCTGTGGTATTTTCTTGAACAAATTCATTATCTTCCACTTCAGAAGCACTGTTAGGATCATCATCTTCCGTAGGTGCTACTCTTTGAACATGCCAAGGATTATAATTGAGTGATTCCCAATTTTGTACTATAGTATCATTATCATGACCAATTTCTCTTTTAATGTTATGAGAAGGCTTGTATAGCAACAACTCAGATAAATAAAACTCTACCCATTTACTCAAATCACGCGGAGGAATGGATACAAACCTAGGGAAAACTCTGACAATAGCCATCTTTTTCCTTGGTCCCCATTTGTTGTCTCCTCTTTTTCTAGGATTGTATATCCAAGATCTGGCTACATTAATTAAGGTGAGACCTTCCATACAAATTGGCCTTATTTTATAGCCATCTATAAAAGATTTGGCATGTTCTTCATCAATTTCCTCATTGTTTACTGCTACGGATTTGAAAACCTCACATGAGACATTCAGATTAACAAACCTTCTACTACTCTCAACCAATGCAAGCTCTAACAACATATGACATGTTTCCTAGGCTCCTGTATCCCTCTCTATAACTGTTTCTGTGAGTAGCTTTCTGTATGCTTGCGCAGCCAAATCATCAGGATTTTCCAGGTTTGACAAATGCATCAACATTTCTGAATAGGTTTCTGAACTCCTCTCAGCTTTTGGTGCATACTTTGCAATGTACTTAATAACTGCATCTTTTGGAAGAACGGGTTGCCAATCTATATTTTCCCTCCACAGTTGCAGTATTTACCGATTATGTGAATTCACTCTATCATCATTTCTAGCTAGCTCAAACTTTCTTTCACCTGATTCTAGATCCTCACATAACTTGGATCCCTCCAAATTCAATGGCCAAGGTGCATTGCACCTAACAGAAAAAGAAGTGAGCATCTATTTTGATTAATTTACAGGAATAGTTAATATATAATTTTTATCTATTCTATATTAATTGATGAAAAAATTACCTACAAACCATTCTTCCCCTTTTTTTACGCAAACATGCACCCTCCTTACAGACTGTGTGGCGTTCGACATAGTTGACTATCTCTTCATAGTCATGGTCAATATCCATCTGAGCTAGTTGTCCAGTATTTTTGAGACATGGATGTTGACCAAAATGTTGGAAAACCTACAAAGGGTTGCGAATTAAATATCACATTAAATTTTATAATAATTTCTTGTTTCTCATACATATGAACATATAGTGCGAGCATCACATTATGTGTGTGTGTGTGTATATATATATATATATATATATATATATATATATATATATATATATATATATATATATATATATATATATATGATTAAATGACAAAACATACCTGTATATTTCTTTGATGAGGATCATGTCTAGGATTCCATGCATGAATGATGGAATGAAAATACCTCTCAGCAGTTTTGCATTCCTCCTCATTTGACCAGTCTATAGTGTCCATGTTTGGTGCTCCTTTGAGCCATAAAAATCCATGCACATGAGGTGAACCCCTATGTTGCCACTCATACCTACACCAAAAATCACTAACTTTCATACCTTTTTCAAGTATCTCTTTTCAGAACATTGTATGCCTCAAATGCATGTAATGTGCAACTATATGAGGATAGTCAATGACATTCTATCTTCTCCACTTTTGAGCTTCTCATGGATCAATTGGTGTTGTTCCGGGCATCAGTGCATGCAAATCAGGCCACTGCATATCTGTTGCACTCAACGTGAAGAAAATTGTAGGAGTCCCAATTTGGTGAAGCATATCTGTTAATTTTACTCTACATTTACACCAATATGATCTTGGTCCTCTTAGAGTTGTTCCAAATCTCATCAACCTATCTGCCAAATTATTATGTGGCATATTTTCCATATGTTCTCTTAGCTCATTGATGGTAATTGGCATGTCTTCAAAATTCCTTTTTACAAATACAGAAGATGAGTTTTGTGCATGATATCTCATTATCATATTCATCATGAAATACCTAAACCTAGGATGTTTACCAAACCGATGATCCCTATATCACAACAAATGCTTCACATATTCATGCAGATGAATTCTCTTCATTCTCGGCTCTAACCAATCACATCTTCCATCAAGAAACAATGTTGGAAATGCCATATCTAACAATCTTGATGTGACATATTCATTGATAGGTGATGCACCTATAGTTGGCCATTCAATTAATGCAGATGGAACTACCTCAGGATTGTTCACCCATGCTTGGATTAATTCCATTTCCCTTTGAGCATTAGGTGTTTGTGAAGCCATAGACGTTGTGTGTTGAATTACATTACCTTCATTCATCTCCATGACTGGACCCACAAAAACCACTTCGTTTGCATCAAAATCATATTCCATCTAGACTATCCTCAATCTATTAAAAACATTTTGATCAATATTTGAAGGCAATTCATTGAGAGCATGTTCATCAATTCTAACATCTGCATAAAACTTGTCGTGGTCTACTTTGTATTTCAAGGCCCTATACACACGATCCATGTTTATGGTAAAGTTATAACGTGTACCATGTTGATCCCTTCTATGAACAATAATAATTGGCAAATGCTCAATTGTATGTGGTAAAACTTTGGCCACTTGTTCTACATGTTAAGGAAAACTTATAGTGTGTCCTTTGTACTTATACTAACCACTAGTTGCATGTGTAACTTGTAGTATAGGACTGACACATGCAATCAACATCTCTTCAACCTGAGTCAAATTTGCAAGCTCTTCTGGTTGAGATCCAGGGTCCATATTGTTTGAAGATGAAAACCTATGAGTTCCTCTTTCTTGTCTACACCTGTTGCATACTGGGCCTTCATAGGTGCGATATACTTTCATTGCAAGATATGACTCTTGACAGACATGACACATTTGAGGAGTCTTCAAACTATCTATCTAATGCCTAAATTGCATTTGTAATCTTCTAAATTCAGTTTCAAGCATACGATTTGGGTTTCCCATGTTTTCCATAGTACCTTCAACATCAACATTCATTTCTAATTGATTTTCATGCTATGGCATTTTTAGAACATGCTCTATAGATGCAGACTCTTCATTTTCAACATCTAACTGAATGTTTACATTAGAGGGATTGTTATATCTATGGCTTGGTTCAAGATCATCTTGAATCAGTTGAGGCCCTTCATTTTGAAGGCTTTGAACAGAAGTTTGTTGATGGTTGTTCAATGAAACATTTATATTAGCTCTATTTTCAGCTTCTAATTGTTCCACTGTTACTTCTACCCTTCTTCGATAAATTCTTTGTCTATCAGTTTAATTATGCCTGACCATATGTTGTTCTCTTTGACTTTCAGTCAATTATTCTTGTTCACGTCTGTGAGACTCTCTTCTATATTGTCTTTGATATTCTCTTCTAGCTTCTTCTGATTCAAAGATCAACCTTGGTCTCACCATATCTAGCACGAAATAACATTAAATTAGTGACCTAAGCAAACTTTATATTATACATATGTTAAAACATTGTAATAATTAGAAAGAAAGAATTTTACTTGTCAATTAATATGTTTTTATATATATACATTTGATTTAGGAAATGCCAATTTATAATACATTGCAATTTAGTTGTGATAATTTATGTATCATATTGAAATACATATTTAAACATATAGAATAGAAATTTTGAAAAATAAAAGACAAGAAGAATATTTTGAGTGTAGACACCATAAAAATTTGACATACATGAAGTGAATTAGAGCCAAGATATAGAAGAATAACAAAATGAATTTTTTTTAATAATAACTGATATACAATAAGGATTGCAATGGTCTAAAGGCCATTTTGTGGAGACACAACAACACAGGATCTCTTATTTGTAATACTAAGCAATCAATCCAAAAATATATGTGATCCAATTTGGATCTCAATACAAACATTAATTGTTAACATTTCAGTTCCAATATGTTTTCCTCCATCTTCCCCTAACCCATTCCTGCTCTACTCGTATGTGGGTGCATGAATACGGCTTCAGAGTGTGAGAATCAGGAAAGTACACCTCGTAGAACTGTACTTGACTAAGGGGTGAAACAAATCTATCAACCGTGACACCCGACCACCAACAGTCATTATCTAGTACTTCTACTACAAATCCAGGAGGTATAATTCATGGCAAAGTAATAGGAGGCGAAACAGGTCTCATATAATCTACATAGACAACCTCAACGAGGGGCTCTCAAGCTACATCGCTAATTATGAAATGGTGATATTTGACACAATATTTTGTCACCTCACCATTGTCAATAATGTCTATAATTGTTGCTTCAAACCAAGCCCCTTCGAACCCCTCTTCATCAGTGCTAATCTCAACATTCATGCCCACAGTAAAGTCCATCTCTATGCCTAATTTATGATTAAAAACATAAATTAATTATAATTAAAAAATTCAATTTCATCAAATGAGTTTCAAAATATAAATTTTTATACGAAATTATGTAAACCTAATTTCATGAATTTCATTAATGAAATTCATGAAATTAGGTTAACATAATCAATTTCATTAAATCTAATTTAAATGAAATTGAGTAACATAAATATTGCAACATTCGCATATTTTGTAAAATAGCAACAAAATGTTGTATTTTAAACTAACTATGAAAATAGCAATAAAAGAAATATAATATTAATGTCATTAAACAAAATCAACTTCATGAAGCCAACTTCTAAATCAATTTTGTAACATTAGAAGACCTTATACATTCATATTAATATACTAATAAATTAATTTTTTAAATATAATAAGGAATTGAAATCTAAATGTAATATTCTAAAGGTAGTTCATTGTAAATGGAAATCTCCTAAATTTATACAAAAATAAAATATAATTAATGTAAATCATATTTCTAACATTTAAATCAAATAAAAAATAAATTATAATTATTAATTGTTACATTATTTAAAGCAAATAAAAATTACTAATTGTAAAGCAAATGAATCAAATTTAAAGCAAACAAATCAAATAAAGGTAATATTAGAAATGGAAATGTCCTCAATCTATATAATTAATCTAAATCCTAATTTGTAACATTAAAAAATTAGTAATTGCAATTTTAATTATATAAATCCTATTAAAATAAATGTAATTTTAACATTTCAAAGTAACTATTAAAACACTAATAAATTAAGTTTTAAAATCTAATTAGGAATTGAAATCTAAATGTAATATTGTAAATGAAAATCTATATCTAATAAATGTTTACAAAAATCTATATCTAACAAAGTTATTATTCAAAAATAATTTTTTATAAAAAATAAATATTACACCACATTGCCATCCACAATGTAAACAGATTATTTAAATAAAAAATCTATATCTAATAAATTTTTACAAAAAATCTATATCTAACTAAAGTTAATATTCAAAATTAAATTTATATAAAAAACAAATATTACACCATGACGACATTGCCATCCACAATGTGATTATTTAAATAAAAAAATTATATCTAATAAATTTTTACAAAAAATCTATATCTAACTAAAGTTAATATTCAAAATTAAATTTATATAAAAAATAAATATTACACCATGGTGGCATTGCCATCAAACAGATGTTTCTATATATAACTATATTAAATCAATTCAATTTTATTGCATAATAAATAATGGTTACATTAGAAATACCACCTATCAATATTAATTTAAAAACAATATTAATTTAAAAACAATATAAAACTATATTAATCTAAAAACAATATTAATCTAAAAACAATATCAATCTAAAAACACTATAAAACTAATATAAAACTCTATAAAAAAAATATTTTTTATATAGTTTTATATAAAAATGAAGTGGAAAGTCCTCTTTTAAAATTTAATAATTGTATTTAAATAATATTAAATACAATTCTAATATCAATATTAATTTAAAAACAATATTAATGTAAAAATAATATAAAACTATATCAATCTAAAAACAATATTAATCTAATTTAGAAACAATATTAATGTAAAAACAATATAAAACTATATCAATCTAAAAACAATATCAATCTAAAAACACTATAAAACTAATAGAAAACTATATTAAAAAAATTACTTTTTATATAGTTTTATATAGTTTGATATTAGATCTAAAATAATCTAATATCAAACTATATAAAATTAATCTAAGATATCAAACTAATATTTGATATTAGATATTAGATCTAATATCAAACAATATTTGATATTAGATCTAATATTAAACTATATAAAACAATATGAAATAACATTTAATTAAATAGAAGGAATATGTACAATGCATAAAACTGTTAGCTACCAGTGGAATTATCCAATGAGAAACTTATCAACCGCGATCAATAAACCATCTTTCTCTATGGATGTTGGCAAATGACCAAGATAACATGATTATAATTACTATTACAGAGAATACAAGGATACCCTAAACAGAGATCTGAATCAGAGAATAAAAAATGAGATGAATTATGATGAACCAACTTTACCATCTTGGATGATCATCTTGTATGGATTTTCTTGAACCTATCATTTTCTCTCCATGTGGAGGGGAATGATTTGGATGAACGAGAAGAAGTGGATGAGCAATTCACACACCATCACATCCTTTTTATCTCTTCCACCTGCACATATCATGAAAGGGGTCACTGGTCAAATATAATAAATTGAGTATATCTATTTATATGTTAAACAAGACTTGCACCTGTTAAAATGCTTGAAAAAGATATTGTTCGTAGTAGTCCAAGGGCTGCAGATTGGTGAACAAGGGCTGCTACACAGGATGATCATTGTTTATAAGGGCTTCAATTTTTTGGTCCAAATCCAGACTACACCATCAATAACAAATTTGCAAATTATTCCCATAGAAAAAGACCAGCAAGAATGTAAAATGATATTTTTTTTATTCAACTCTGAGAGAATTCAAATGGACGCCAACCTTCCAAATTTCCACTTTATATTGTATCCTAGTGATCGGACATGTATTGCAAGAACTGCTGGATTTTTTTTTTAAATCTTATATCTTTGACCGGAAATACCAACCATCAAAATCAAAGTCTAATTTTTACGAAGACCAGGTGTTGAAGACAATATAGACTAAAGTTTACCAAGACCAGAGATTAATTTATGTTATTCTTCTGATCTTTGATCGTTGGTCTTTCCAGTCAAAGATACATGATGAAACTTGCAATGCGTGTTTGATCAGGATGCAATAGATTTGTTTTGATTTATTTTCATATAAAGTGGAAATTTGGAAGGTTGGCGTCCATTTGAATTCTCTCAGAGTTGAATAAAAAAAAAAGTCATTTTGCATTCTTGCTGGTCTTTTTCTATGGGAATAAATTGCAAATTTGTTATTGATTGTGGAGTCTGGAGTTGGACCAAAAATGCAAGCCCCTATAAACAATAATCATCCTGTGCAGCAACCTTCCTTCACCAATCTGCTGGACTACTATGAACAATCTCTGTTACAAGCATTCCAGTAGGTACAATTCTTGTTTAACATAAGAAAATATATATTTCAATTTATTATATTTGGCCTGCAACTCCTTCGAATGATATGTGCAGGTGGAAGAGCTGAAAATGATTACACAGTCAAGAAGAAGGATGGGATGGTGTGTGAATTGCTCTTCCTCTTCTTCTTCTTGTTCACCCAAATTATCCCTCTCCACTCGCAGAGAAAATGATGGGTTCAAGAAAAGCCATGGAAAACGATGGTCCAAGATGGTAATGTTGGTTCTTCATAATTCATCTCTTTTTTGATTCTCTGGTTAGTGTATCTCTGAATTCTCTGTAATAGTAATTATAATCATGTTAATCTTGGTCTTTTGCAGACATCCATTGACAAAGGTGGGCCACCCACTGCAGATGGTTTAATGTTGGCGGTTGATAAGTTTCTCACTGGAGAATTCCGTGGATAGCTAACAGTTATATGAACTGTACATTGACCAATTTCCTTGGTTTTTTATTTATTTAATTCTGGCGTGAATTCTGTTTTGAGAAGCAGAGATACCCAGAAACATTTAATAAGTTCTAGACATTGAATCTTGTACAGTTTAGTACAAGATGGCTGCTTTCATTTCAATGTTTACGGTAACAACTTGGATAGTTCTATCATCCTGCATACAAACTGATCATGATTAACATGCCTGATTAATCTAGGAGAAAGGTTCTTCATTAATATGGCTATCTGAATTATTAATTCTCTTACTTCCTAATATGCCCAATTATCTGATTTTTCCTTTGCCCCACTGTATTGATCCAAACTTCAATCTCCTGTCGTTACCAATCTCAATATGAACCTTTTTCATATAATACCTTAACGTAGAAATCCTCGAAAAGTAAGACAAAATAGCAGGGATTTGTGAACAAACACAAAATTATTACCAAATCCTTTTAATAAATATTCTATTTTTCATTTTAATTCTTAGTAAATTATTTTTCAATTCCTTCGAGATAACAGCTAATCAAATGAAATATTAACTATACTTCTGATCCTTGTACTTACGCCATTTTCAATAGAATAAATAGAAACTTTCAAAAATAGATTACTTTTAGTTGGCTGGAATAGCTCGGATGGTAGAGCTTCAGACTGGAAATCTGAAGGTCACCTGTTCGATTCCACCTCTATCTTTTGCACAAAGCTTTTGTTGAATAGGAACAGAGGAAAGAATAATCTTAAAAGCTTCTATGAAGAGCAACAGAGGCATGGTTGTGTTCTGTTTTAGAGAAGGGAGGCAATTAAGCTTCTTTTTTTCAATATGGACATTAAAAAGTATGAAAAAACTTTCTATAGAGTGTATAGAAATTATTGATATTAAATAGTAATCAGCATTGATAATTTTAATATTTTTTTTAATTTTATTTTTGAAGTATTTTGATATGAAGATGTTTTTTTAATAGATGTTTTATTCTTCATCATATGATTATATATGTTTTGAACTCACTAATCAATATTTGAAAGTGAATTTTTGATTTGTTTAAAGGTCTTATGAAAACTAACTTTCTAATTATTTGTATGTAAAAAAAAAGTTGCTAGCAACCTCAAATGCATGATCCAAAGCACCTTTATATGTTTCCTTAATGCAATAACATGTTATGAAATATTTAGAAAATGTGAGATATCTATATAGATGATATATCAAATTCACTCCAATATCTTTCTACATATATTCAAGAAAGTGGTCCTGTAAAACTCCATTTATAGCTATAGGTGTGATGAATAATGGCGCATGGATAGAAATATAGGATTCAATTTCTGTTTCCTTCACATACCTTCCATCATTGTCTCCTTTCAGTGCATAGTTGACAGTTTATTTTCACCCTTTCAATGCACAGATGATAGTTTCTTTTTGCCTTCTCAAGCCATTGCAAGCACACATAGGCAAAAACTCTACACCGTGTCTACAAACATTTCCCCCTCACATCAAGAGCAAACAACCACACACCCACCAATCGCCTGCTCTGATACCACTGTTAGGCCCAGGAATACAATAGAATAAAAGATAATCCCAACATTATTGTGTCTTGTTCATCAAGATTGATTACATAAATAAGGCAGTCATATAGTAGTTCAGCTGCTATAGAAAAACTACCAAAACTAAAATATATAAACTAACTCATAAACCCTAATGATTAATACATTAACAGCTGGATGCTGCTCACCTTAGATAGACTCTCACTCAGTCAACCATATCTTGCAAACCTGATTCAATTTGCAAAATCTCTTTGGTGGAAGCTTGCTAAATTTGCCTCTCCACAACATATTTAAAACTTGGCCAAATCCAATGGTTGAGCTGAAAGTTATGCTCCCTGCACTGAGACCCTATTTTTCAGCCTGTGGATTTGTTTAAAAAGAATCTCATGTTCATGGAGTTGTCAAAGTTTGTGGTGTAAAGATGAATGGAAGTGAACACCATAAAACACCATGATGTTGTAGATGTCATATTACTCTGTTTAGGTAAAATCCAATGGTGATATGAACAATCATGATCATTTAATGGCATCATCATCACAACAGACATATAGTAGAAATTGGGGTTTTTAAAATGTAGAAAGTTTGATCACACTTTCATGAAAACTTTTATGTTCATTGGAAATTCAAACTGATACCATGTCTTCAACAAACTCTCCTCTACATACACATTTATCATCAAGTAAGGGAACTATATTCTTTCCATAACCACCAACCAGAGCGAACCATTCTGAACTTGCATGAATTGGACTTGGAACTTTGAACCTATGAGAGATGGAAAATTGAACTTTGAACCAATTGAACTTGAGGTTCAAGGTTCAAGTTCAACAAATCCTCTTGCAATGCTTCCCTTTCACAAAGTATAACGTCACAAAAAAAATGTCAGAAAAACTAGTATAAGGCATGAGAAAATTGAGGGACATTCTTCATGAGATTTGATTTTAAAAGTTTTGAAATTGGGTGCTAGAGGCAAGCCAACAACTGGCTCTGACTAGAAATATGGACTGTGAGGGACATAGAGAATCTAGAAAGCCTCTGGTAGGAGACTAGTGCTAATCCATTGGGAAAAAGAGTCATAGCAGCACAAACAATCAAGAGGGACTTTGAAAAAGGCCAGAGGGGAGGAGGACAACACAAAAATAACTAGACTAAGAGCACCAAAGAACTAACAAAGCCAGAACTACGTGCAACAAAAATAGGACCAAACTTATTTACAAGTATGCACATGGGCAGGAAACTCCTACCACAAGAGCTAGAAACAAAGAGTATTTACACAAAGCCATTTATTGGCTTAGGGAAGTATGATCCCTTTCTGAATAATGGGTTGCATGCGGGTGAGATAGACTGATATAACTTGCATGTGGCGAACTACTCACTATTTTAAACCAAACTGAATTTGTGCAAGAATCTTATAAACCAAACATCATGCCCTAAGAGCCATGATTCATCATAGGATTTTTCTTGAGCTCTTTGTATGAAACTTTCAAAACCATTTCCAACCTCTAGCTGAAAAAAATAATGCTCAAACATTCGCACATAAGATGTAACATCATTCCCATGATCAACATTAAGGAGACCCCCATCTTTAAAAGAATTTTCAGTATTTAAAACACCCTTAGAATATGAATAAACTTCATCCAGCATAGGGTCATCATTAACTAGCATAACTTCATCTTGCTTTGCTGCAACTAAATTTGCAAATTGTTTATCTGAGATTAACCTATTAGCCAAATTGTTACCTGAGTTTTTCTTCTCAGAATCCTCTTGCTTGATGGCTAGCAAAAGTCTTTCAATGATCTTTGCCTCGCACAAAGAATTATCATTAGAGGAGGCCAATGATTCCTGTGGATGTAACACTTTATCAGTTTGGTCATCATCTAGCCTTTTATTTATCTCAGAACCTTTCCTTTCAAAGAGATTTTCAGAATTTGAAAAATCTTTCCCAAAGTATGATATCACTTTATCTTTATCACAAGCTTCATTTGACAAGTCAAAATAAAATGATTCTAAGATATATTCATCCAAGACTTCTGAATGCAAAGAATTATTCTTACCATTTTCTTTTGAAAAATGGAAAGCTGCATATTCTGGCTGAAAGTTTTCATCTTCAAGATCATCTAAAACAAGTTTATTTTCATTAATTTTGAAGCTGAAAATCTCCATTTCTTGTGAAGAAAAAAATTCCAATAAATTTTCATCATCCAGACTCACAAATTCTCTATCATTTTCTCAATCATTTTTATCTTTTCCAGCAGTAACCAAAAGATTCTTTGTGCATGCATTTCTTCTTCTAGCTCGTCCTTCATGCAAACTGAAAAAGATCTAGATTCCTCCTCTTCAGTTTGATGAAATATCTTCTTTGACTATTGATTACATGTTGGTGGTTTCACCACCACGGGTGTTAAATCATGTTCCCCGAGGACAGAGAAAACATAAGAAATCAGTTTTTCACTCTTTGTTTTTCCCTCTGGTGTCTTTGTTGCAGCCGAAACATTTTGATCAATATTCTTGAGGTTGTAATACCTTTTATGCACACATTTAAGCAGCAGGGAAGATCTATGATCTTCAGAGGGATTTAACTTGTTCTTTTCAGCTTCACAAATGCTTCCTTTGAAGGAATTCCAAAGATATTGCAACATCTCATCACTTTCACCATTTAACTCTTTAGCTGTAGGTTTTTCCTTGGATTGTTTTATTGGCTTGACTTCTTGTTCACCAAAGACTAAAATTTTTTGTGGATGGAGAGTTTCCAGAGTAGCTGGAACCTCATCTTCATCAACTCTCAATTCTTCTTTAAACTGCAATATTCTTTTCTTTTGAGCTTGCAGCTGATGCATTCTTTCTTCCAACTCTTTTAGCTTGTGAAATCTTGCACAAAGACTCCTCCATATCACTGTAGATGCATGGCCATCTTTAATGCTCAGGTTAATCTTTACAGCACGAGAGATACTTTCTTTGTAGTGCTCCTAGAAATCTTGCAGCACTTTGTCATTTATTTGGATAATTTCAAGAATGGTAGGGTTTGGTCTTTTCTTTCTTATAACCTTTCTATCTAGCATGGTCATTTCACAGAGTCACCAATCTCCTCCACATAGAGATAATTTAAAAATCTGAGTAAAACAAAATGCACTGATCTTTGATTCCAATCCCCAGTAGAGTCACCAAAACTCTGTTAGTATACAGATTTGACCTCTCAAAGATAGCTTCACAACTGACTCTTAAATACCCAAAATGAGAAGACAAATAGAACTAACAATTGGAAGGGCTATCATGAGGTTGATAGCTTTCCTCTGAATTGTGAGGTACAGCTCCCTCATAAAAAGATTTACAATGAATTAAAAGACTAGTTATGTCTATTACCAAAAGACACCAAGGCTTTCTAACACTCACCAATCACTATGGGATAAATGTGATTATGAGATTTGCTAACTTAATAAAAGAGAAAAATGAACAAATAGCCACAAGATTTCCTATTCAGTCCTTCACATTACAGAGGAAATTATAGAAGTTAAACATCTTATTCTGTAAGAAATGAGTATGTGAACCACATGATTACATACAACACATGCTTGATACCATAATGGAGGAAAATATTTAGAAACTTGAAAAAGACAACTACATGATTAATCTTAATTAGGAAGAATAAATATGCAAACCATATGATCTGTGACATAAAATCATCCTTATTTCTAAGTATAACAAAATAACCACAAGATCATTTTGTGTCCTGCCATTACAGAGAGAATACAAAAAGCATAAAATAAATTCTCCCCCTTTCTTCCCTCTACTAAAATCAACACAAAGATATCCTACCCCCCATAGCCAGAAGACTACTACCAGAAGAAAAACCCCTATTATGCCAAGATTCTTTTACAATATATAGCTCTCTGGCTTGAGAAATCTTGTTAGGTTTCCTTTATAGCTGAATTTTCAAAATCCCTATTCTACTCTTTCTAATCTTTCCCGATAATTGTAATGTTTTAATTTAAAAATAATATAACTTAAAAGATGTAATTTTTATGAATTATTATGGGCCCCATCATTGCAAATATAAGTTATGCCTTGGTGATCTTTGAAGAGAAGAAGTTCCCTGGATGTTGCTCACCTTAGATAGACTTGCACTCAGTCAACCATATCTTGCAAACCTGATTCAATTTGTGAAATCACTTCAGTGGAAGCCTACAAATTTTGCCTCTCCAAAACATATTTAAAACTTGGCCAAATCCAACGGATGAGCTGAACGTTATGCTCCCCGCACTGAGACCCTATTTTTCAGCCTGCATATTTGTTTAAAAAGAATCCCATGTTCATGGAGTTGTCAAAGTTTGTGGTGTAAAGATGAATGGAAGTGAGCACCATAAAACACCATGATGTTGTAGATTGTATCTTACTCTATTTAGGTAAAATCCAATGGTGATATGAACAATCATCATCATTTATTGACATCATCATCACAACAGACATGTAGTAGAAATTGGGGTTTTTAAAATGCAAAAAGTCTAATCACACTTTCATGAAAACTTTTATGTTCATTGGAAATTCAAACTAATACCATGTCTTCAACAAACTCTCCTCTGCATACACATTTATCATCAAGTAAGGGAACTATATTCTTTCCATAATCGCCAACCAGACCGAACCATTCTGAACTTGCATGAATTGGACTTGGAACTTTGAACCTGTGAGAGATGGAAAATTGAACTTTGAACCAATTGAACTTGAGGTTCAAGTTCAACAAATCCTCTTGCAATGCTTCCCTTTCACAAAGTATAACGTCACAAAAGCATGTCAGAAAAACCAGTATAAGGCATGAGAAAATTGAGGGACATTCTTCATGAGACTTGATTTTAAAAGTTTTGAAGTTGGGTGCTAGAGGCAAGCCAACAATATGTGTCTTGTCTTTCTTGGCAACTATGGCAATTTGACAAGAAGGTTGTATATAGTGGAAAAGATAACACCTACACTTTTGAGAAGGATGGTGTCAAACATACATTATTTCCTTTACAAAAATCAAGAAAAGACAATCTTAGTGGCAAGAGTAAAGTGATGTTGATAAATTTGAAAGACCTTGTTGATAATTAGGAAGAAGAGTAAGAAATAGTAGAAACCAAGGGGTTGTTTCTTTATTCTTCTAAATGTTGTGGTGATATGGATGGCTTTAATTTGTGTGGAATGAAAACAGTTGATGATAAAAGCATGAGGCCTCAAAAAAAATTCCCCTGCAAAACTTCATAAGCCATGCTCACAAACACCTCACCTAGGAAATCTAATGCAAGGGCATCATTTTCTTCTGATGTTTTATTTGTTTATATATATGTTAAGTTTTATTTTCTATTTAGCTTTTTTTAGCATGTATTTTGTTCGTAGTTTGGTGTTGGTTTCTAGTTTCAGTTTACATGAAGGTTATCTAATAGAATATTTTAGCAACCAGTTTGTTGTTCAGTTTTGGAAGAGAAATGACCATTGGAATCGTTCAAGAAAAGGATTTTAGGTAGAATAATAAGGGGGTGAGGAGAATGAACGGTCAAGGATGAAAAGTTTCCTAAGAAATACTAGTTGGCAAAAGAAAGAAGGAAGGTGATGATATAATAGAGAGATTTGGCTTAGAAAGATGTGATGTAGAAAAGACAAGAATCTGAGGCACTGCTAAATGTAGAAAAATGAATGTAGGCTCTGATATTGGTTGGAAAATTGCATGAAAATACAAAATATTTTCAATCCAAACCATAAGCATAGGAATTCATAGGCATTCAATCATCCTCCAAGAGAACACTACTTCATGAAAACACAACAAACATGTTAGATAAACATCAAACCAAATCAAATGCCTTCATGAAAAACTTAATTCCCTTGTCCTCCTATTGATATTTGCAAATCAACCAAGATCTTGTTTGCAAATAAAATGTGGGTTCTCTTAGTTTTGTAGCACATAACAAAAGAGGCTATGGTGAATGGAGATGATTTATTGATGAACAAATGATAGATAATGATTGTAAGCAAGATAGAAAGAGGCTAATGATGCTACACAAGATAAGATTAGATGAGATGTGATTAAATTAGGTATTAGATTAGATGAGATCATATTAGGGATTCAAGCCTTCAAAACAAGGAGACAATGTCTTTAATAGAAACCTCATGAAAACCAACTGTTGATATTAAGAGGCAAAAGATGATTGGATAAGAATAAAATGTTAGGTAGGGTTTCGGTAGGAGTGAAGGAGATTAAGAGGTAAAAAGAGTGAGTGGTTGAGATCAAGAGGCAAAAGGAGGCATGTTGACCTTTCAAGATGCATTGCACTTAAACACAAGCTAAGTGAAAAAGATCCAACAAAGAGATGAATGAAAAATGGCACAGGGAGAAAATTTTAGGAAATGATCTAGATGTGATAAAGATGATTGGTTAAAATGGAAAGAGGAGGATTTAGGAATTTATAAAATATATAGATGTTTTTATTTCATAAATAGAAGAAATAGAGTATGGTAAAATGCTTAATTAAATAAATAATAATTTATTTAATTTTCGGATAGAAAAAGAAAATGAATTATTTAAATAAATAATAAATATTTGTTTAAATAATAGATGGAAATGCTAATTTGAATTAATGAAATAAACATGAGTGCTCACTTAATTAATAGTCAAATTTTGTTGGTTTCATGAGGATATTTTTAGGTGTCTACAAATTCATGAATAATAGAAGGGGCCAATTGATAGGATCGATCAACCAATGAAGAGCCTGGTGTTACAAAGGCTTGGCATGTGTATTGCTAAAATAAATTTCATTCTTTGTGAAGGAAGGGCTCATGGACTATGGAAGGAAGAATTTTTTTTTCAAGTGGCCATGATACGTAATAGTGAAATAGAGGGATGAATAGAGTAGTGAATCCTTAATCTAGAAGAAATGAAAGAATCCACCAGATGATGGAGAATAGTCAGGTTTTAGATTTATATTTGTAATTGGTCCCTTGTTATCAATTGTAATAGGACACAATTTAATTCATTGTCTGAATGTTATGTTTTTGATAGATAAAGTAGCAAGAGGGTGCTCGCCTGAGTAACAAAGGACTAGAAGCACATTAATAGCATATTAATGGAACTAGTTAGAGCATATAGAATAGTTAACAGAAAAGTCCCCAAGTCTAACTTTTCCCCTATCAAAAACATAAATCATAGTACTGATCAAAATAAATAAACTAGAGTACTTGAACCAAAGAGTAAAAGTTAAAGCATCAGTCCAAAGCCATGCAGGGCTGAAACAAAAGTTATAAAATCTAACACTATCCCCAACTGCAAAATAGGGGATCCAAGGGCTAAGCCCAGCCAAAAAAAAACCAACACATGGGAACCAGAGATTTATTCTTCCCACCCAACTGCTTAGACAACAAGGTCCTAGTCCACTCTTCCTGCAGGAACATGAAAAGATCTTTGTTGTCCTCGTCCGCATCCAGACTGCCACCCGCCAGCTTTTCCTGCACATGACAAAGGGTCGTAGCTGAAGCATGCATGATCTTCAGGGAAAATTTATTGGTCATCATGCATTGTTACATCAGATCCTTCATATTATTCTTAATCTCCGCAATATATTTGTCCATCCCCGAGAACCTCATTTTGAGGGTGCCTTTCAAATTATTATTCTTGTCATCCAGAGCCTCAGTATTATACTCAGAGGTGGGGGGCATATCTTGAGGGACATGAGGAGGACTTGGGTGCGGGGTAGGGTTATTGAGGGTTTCCATGGATTGATGGGGGCTGGGCGGGGGGGTGTTACTAGTCCTCGGGGGACTCATGAGATTATCCGAGGAACCATTCATAGACTCAATGATGTGGGAGTCTTTTTCAAAAGGGGATCGCGCTCTGGAGGCTGTTTCCATTAACTTGGTTTTACATTGTTCCTTGGAAATTCTATTAGACCTCCTACGACCCGTGCATTTGGATTTTACCATGTTATTTGAATTTTTGTTGTCTTAAGGACAAAAGAATTTGCATTGATATTTGGTTTTTGAATTTGTTCTCATCAAACCTTTAGCTTCATTACTTTTTTTAAACTGATAAAAGGCTAGATCCATGATAGATAATATTAGTAATAAAGTTCAAAATCTACAAATTTAAGAAAGTATTAACCACCATTGTATGTGCAACTAAAAAAGAGTTTAAAGATCATATCTAGAAAAACTCACACATATATCTAGATAAGAATATTATAACTATAACATCTGCTAAAACTATCTATCTCTCTCAAAAAGAGCTCAAAGAGATGTCATATTTCCACTAAAAAACAAAATAATTCTAAATTTTTAAGATTAAATCAATATGTATCATTATGTTGCAACATAGTCTAACTTAAGAAACCAAAATTAAAAAGAGGTCATATATCTAGAAAACTACTCCTTATCTATAAGAGAATATCAGGATCTTGATGAAGCCCCAAGATCCTTTCTCACACCAACTCCTTGATTTTTACGTCAAGGTTTTCCCTTGTTGGATCCCACATTTACCTAGGCATGTTGAGAGTCTTGACTAGTTGTTTGAATGAAAATTGTAGATAAATCCTCATTTCTTCTATCCTATTTAGCTCATGTGGCTAATGCATAAGAGTTTCTTTTATTGTCCAGTCATGATCCCAATCCTCAAGATATGGTGGAGGAGGACCCTATGAATCAAAATATTTCAATAACCCATCTTCGATAATTAGGAAGAAGTGTAAACAACAGTAGCAACCAAGGAGTTGTATCTTTGAATTCTTCTAAATGTTGTGGTGATATGGATGACTCTAATTTGTGTGGAAAGAAAATAGTTGATGGAAAAAGTATAAGGCCAAAAAATAATTTCAGCTCCAAAAATTCATAAGCCATGCTCACAAACACCTTTCCTAGGGAGTCTAATGAAAGGGCATCATTTTTATCTAATGTTTTATTTTTTTTATGCTAAGTTTTATTTTCTATTTAGATTTTTGTAGCATGTATTATGTTTTTAGTTTGGTGTTGGTTTCTAGTTTCTGTTTACATGGATGTTAGATAAGAATATTTTAGCAACCAGTTTCTTACATTTGATTTTGGAATCCAAATGACCATTGGAATCATTCAAGAAAAGGATTTTAGGTAGAATGATAAGGGGGTGGGGATAATGAAGGGTTGAGGATGAAAAGTGTCATATTCATGAAATACTAGTTGGCAAAAGAAAGAAGGAAGGTGATGATATAATAGAGAGGTTTGGCTCATAAAGATGTTTAATGTAGAAAAGACATGAATTTGAGGCACTACTAAATGGAGAAAACTAAATGTAGGTTCTAACAATGATTGAAAATTGCATGCAAATATGAGATCTATTCATTCTCAACCATAAGAAAAGAAATTCATGGGAATTCAATCATCATCCCAGAGAACACTACTTCATGAAAACACAACAAACATGTTAGATAAACATCAAATCAAATCAAATTCATTCACGAAACACTTGATTCTCTTGTACTCCTCCTATCAACCAAGATCTTATTTGCAAATTATGAAATATTGGTTCTCTTAGTTTTTTAGCACAAAGCACGAGAGGCTATGGTGAATGGAGATGGTTGATTGATGAAAAATTGATAGATAATGCTAGTACAAAAGATAGAAAGCAGATAATGATGATAAATAAGATGAGATGAGATGAGATAAAATTAGGGATTCAAGCCTTCAAAATGAGGAGACAATTTCTTTTATAGAATCCCCATGAAAACCAACTGTTGAGATTAAGAGGAAAAAGATGAGTGGCTAAGATTATAATGTTAGGTAGCATTTTGGTAGGAGTGAAGGAGATTAAGAGGTAAAAAGAGTGAGTGGTTGCTCGATTAAGAGGCAAAAGGAGGCATGTTGACTTTTCAAGGTGCATTGCACTTAGACACAAGCTAAGTGGAAAAGATCAAATGAAGAGATGAATGACAAATGACACATGGAGAGAATTAAATTGGTCTATGTGATTAAAGGCAATTGGTTAAAATGGAAAGAAGAGGATTTAGGAATTTATAAAATAAAAAAAAGGTATTTATTTCATAAATAGAAGAAATAGACTATGGTAAAATACTTAATTAAATAAATACAAATTTATTTAATTTTTCAATAGAAAAAGATAATGAATTATTTAAATAAATAATAAATATTTATTTAAATAATAGATGAATAGGATAATGATTTAATAAAATAAACATAAGTGCTTACTTAATTAATAGTCATTTTTTGTTGGTTTCATGAGGATATTTTTAGGTGTCTACAAATCTATCAATAATAGAAGGGGCTGCCAATTGATAGGATGGATCAACCAAGGAAGAACCTGGTGTTACAAAGAATTGGCATGTGTATTGCTAAAAGAAATTTCATTCTTTGTGAAGGAAGGAATCGTGGACTATAGAAGGAAGAATGTTTTGTTCAACTAGTCATGATACTTAATAGTGAAATAGAGGCATGAATAGAGTAGTGAATCCTTAATCTATAAGAAATGAAAGAATAAACCAAATGATGGAGAATAGTTAGGTTTTAGATTTATATTTTTAATTGGTCCCTTGTTATCCATTGTAATAGAACACAATTTAATTCATGTAGTATTCAAATGTTATACTATTTATTATGTTATTTGAATTTTTGTTTCCTTGAGGACAAAAGAAGTTGCATTGGTATTTGGTTTTTGAATTTGTTCTCATCCAACCTTTAGCTTTATTATTATTTTTTAAAACCGATCAATGACTAGAGCCATGATAGATAATATTAATAATAATAAAGCTCAAAATCTACAAATTTAAGAAAGTATTAACCACCATTGTCTTTAATAAAAAAGAGTTTAAAGATCATAGCTAGAAAAACTCACACATATATCTAGAGAAGAATACGCTAACGATAACATCTACTAAAACTATCTATCTCTCTTGAAAAAGAGCTCAAAGAGATGTCATATTTCCATCGAAAAATAACATACTTCTTTATTTTTAATATTTAGTCATATCATTATGTTGCAACATGTTCTAACTTAAGAAACCAAAATTAAAAAGAGGTCCTATATCTAGAAAAATACTCCTTATCTAAGAGAATATCAGGATCTTGATGAAGCTCTAGGATCCTTTCTCACACCAACTCCTTGATTTCTACATCCCCTCTGAGGGTTTCCCCTATAGGATCCCACATTTCCCTAGGTAGGCATGTTGAGAGTTTGACTAGCTATTTGAGTACAAATTGAAGATAATTTCCTCATTTCTTCTATCCTATTTAGCTCATCTGACTAATGCATAAGATTTTCTTTCGTTGCCTAGTCATGATCCAAACCCTCAACATATGGTGGAGGAGGACCCTACAAATAATTTGTTTTCAACAACCTATCTTTCATTGTTAGCAATCTATCCTCCTGTTTAGCCTCAGATACTAGATTTTCATGCCTAAGAAAGTATTTTATGATCCATGTTGGACCTTCATTGTGTCTCAATTTATAAATCTTCGTAACAAGATTGATTAAATATTTCCAATACCATACCTTCTAGCCCTAAAGAATTGTGGATTTTTAATACCCAAAATAGGGTATCTCTTTGGAGGCTTTCCATTTAAGATGGCACAGTCATAGTCTTTCTACCTTGGAAGGGTTAAGTTTTCATCAATATTCTTATAATTTTTAACACATTCTCCAAAAACTTCTAATCAAAAACTTTCCTACAAAGCTTCTTCGTCATTGCTTTGTTGAACCCTACATGTAGTAAAATAGAAAGAAATACTACCCATTATAAAATCTCTACCCTAAATGGAAAAAATGATATAAACCATTATCATATATGGATTTCCCATAATTTCTTGCATTCTTTGTAACATAATGTCACCTAAGAAAACCACCCGCCTCTTAGGCTTCTTAGCCTTAAATAAAACGGGGGCTTACATTGCATAATCTTTAGCTTCATTATTAACTTGCCTTATTTTAATATTTTATAAGATTTTTTTACATCTTTGGAAGTATCCCTCTTCACAAAACTCACTCTAGAAACCTCTGAGCTTCTACTAGATGCCCCATCAAAATTGTATTTGATGAACTTAGATGAAGGGGAATTTAATTTATTTTTTTTCCTCCTTGAAGAGGAAGGATTGACACCTAAAGTCTTAACATCTAAAGAAGGTTTAACTATTTCCTTGGTCCTTAAAATATCCTTTAGAGGAGGAAAAAAATATTCCTTTGATGTTTTTCTCTTACTCTTGTCATGGCCAATTTCAATATAGCAACTTCTAATTTAGATAGTATCATCTCAAAGTGAAAGGAAGTAAAATATTCTTCTATTTCTTTCTTTCTAAATGTATCAAACAAGAAAACAAGGGCTAGTTGCCCACAAACAAGAGAAGAGTTCCTTTGGCTTTAAATAAAACACGCACTTTAAAAGTTGAAGAAAAGTTGCTATGAGAGCTCTACAACAATTTAGATAAGCATCAATGGTAGATTGCTGGAGTTGACCCCAAATTTTCTTGCTGTCACTTTTAATAAGGTTGGGCTGGACTGGATAACCTTTAACATTTATGCTCCTAACACCTACCCAGGTAGGATTATGCTCTGGAATGAGCTTAGTAGCCGGTCGGCACAGTATAGCTCGAGGAATTTTATGCTGGCTGGAGATTTCAATACGCCCCTTTACCCCTTAGAGAAATGTGGTGGGCTTGTTGATTACTCTGATAGTATGTCGGAGTTGGCTGATTTTATTTTAGTTAATGGCCTCCTGGATATTGACCTAGCCAGAAATCCCTTCACTTGGTCCAACAATAGAAAAGGCAATCACCTTATTCAGGTGAGACTTGATCGTGTCCTAACTTTGGCCTCCTGGGATCTTTACCTAAATTCCTCCCTAACGTCCCTACCCAGAACCACCTCGGACCACAACCCCCTCCTTCGTTGGTTTGATCAACCTAATACCTACCCGGCCCCCTTCAGGTTCGAAATCATGTGGTGCTCTCACCCTTCTTTTAGAGATCAAGTAAAACTCTGGTGGAACACAAAAATTACAAGCACAACCATGTTCAGAGTTGCTCAAAATCTTGAAATAATTAGAAGGGAGGTCAAAGGCTAGAGAAAGCACAATTTTGGTGACTTCCGCAAAGAGAAATGTGAACTCTCAGGTACCCTTAATTCCCTTCAAGCCAAACTAGCTACCAGAGATTTCTCCCCCCAAACACAGAAGGATGAAGAAGTGACAAGACAAAAATGGCAGGACATGCTAAAAAAGGAAGAAATTTACTAGAAGCAAAGGTCTAGGATCCAATGGCTCACTGAAGGAGATAGAAATATGACTTTCTTTCATAGATCAGCTAGTATCCACAAGAAAAGGAATACAATTACTTCTTTAGTGGATGAAGGGGGTACTATAGTCAAGGATAAGGAAAAGATTAACCAGGTGGCCATCAACTACTTTGAGGAGTTATTCTTGGAGAGGGGTCTGATATGCCCAGACAATATTCAAAATCAACTCTTGGAGAATGTCCATTGTGTTGTCACTTTGGAGGACAATGAAAGACTTACAGAAAGGATCTCAGATGAAGAGGTTAAGAGGTCTATTTTTTCTATGGGCAGGTACAAAGCCCCTGGCCCTGATGGGTTTCCCTCGACCTTCTTTCAGGATTTTTGGGACATTCTCAGTTCTGATGTCATCTGCGCTGCCAGGGATTTCTTCAGAACTGGACATCTTCTTTGACAGCATAACCAAACCTACATTGCCCTCATTCCCAAACTTGACAATCCTTCCTCTATGCTGGATTTCTGACCTATAAGCCTTTGCAATACCTTCTACAAAATTCTTACCAAGATTCTTATTGGTAGGATAAAGCCTAAGTTTCTAGAGAAGTTAATTTGTCCCACTCAAAAGGGATTTGTCCTGGGAAGGCAAATATTGGACACGGCTATTGCTACCCATGAGATCATTCATTCTATGGACAGGAGCAAGATTCCAGGTATGGCCTTTAAACTGGATATTTCTAAAGCTTATGACAAGGTCAATTGGTCTTTTTTGATCAAAATTCTTAGAAAAATGGGGTTCAAGGACAAAACTATCCAAATCATCAAGGAATGTACCCAAACGGTGTGCTTCTCTATTTTGGTTAATGGCTCCCTAGGGGGATTCTTCGCCTCATAAAAATGTCTCAGATAGGGAGACCCTCTCTCACCTTACCTTTTTATTATGATTGTTGATATTCTTAGCAGGAATCTTTGTATGCTATCTGAAAGAGGGTTAATTAAGGGGGTTAAACCAGCTTCTACTAGCCCCAAGGTGGTGCTAGAGCAATTTGTGGATGATACCTTCCTATTTGGGTTTTCTTCGGTGATTAAGGCCAGGTAGTGGAAGCAAATTCTGGAGTGCTACGCTTGGGCTTCTGGTCAATGCATTAACTATCAAAAGAGCCATCTATTCTTCTTCAATACACCTCTAGAGACTCAAAATAAAGTGCTTCAAATCCTTGGATGCCTCTCTGCTTCTCTTCCTTCCACCTACCTGGGTCTTCCACTCATTGTCAAAGAGGTCGCTTAGAATTTTTGGAATTCTATTCTTGAAAGGACTCATAAAAAGCTTGCGGGTTGGAAAGGGAAATTGTTGAGCAATGCTGGCAAACTTCAGTTGGTGGCGGCTACCCTTCAAGGTGTCCCCGTCTATTTCCTATCACTCTTTAAGATCAAGAGCAGCATGGCTGATAAGTTGGAAAGGATCCAAAGGACCTTCCTATGGACGGGATTAGAGGAGAAAAAGAGGTTGTCTCTTGTGAATTGGGATAGGTTTGCCTTCTAAAACATCTTGGTGGTTTGGGGTTAATAAAAATCAACTACATGAATAAGGCTCTATCGACCAAGATTGCCTGGAAGCTCATTGAGGGGAAGGCTGAATGGTGTAAAATAATGGAAGCCAAATATCTCTAGGGCCTCCCATTTAATAGGAATTTCCAAGATACCAACCTTCCTATTGGTTCCAAACTATGGAAGAACATCTAAAATTGTAGGAACATCATTGCCAAGGGGGCTTTCTGGCAGGTCAGCAATGGGAGGTCTACTGGGTTCTAGAAGGATCACTGGATCCTAAACCTCCCCAATCTGGGATGTAAATTCAAACCTCTCATGGAACACCTTAGACCTATTCTTGGCAACAGAGTCTCTAATTATATGACTAGCAGAGAGTGGAAGGACATACAGACATGGCTGCTGGATAGACAGGATCTGAAACAAATGGGGAAGGAGCTCATGGAGAACCTTAACATCAGGATTTCAGACCATGAGGATACTATCCTATGGGCCCCCACCCAAACGGGGAGGTTCTCTGTCAAATTTGCTTACAATCTATTATTAAAGGAAAATGGTAACTCGGAGGATTGGAAGAAGATCTGGATCCCTCAACTCACACCGAAAATTAACTTTTTCTGGTGGACTCTCATGCATGGAAAATTTCTAACTCAAGACAACCTAGTTAAAAGGGGCTTCTCCATGGCGAATAGATGTGCCCTTTGCTTGAGAGAGGAAGAAATAATAAATCATTTGTTTATACACTGTGAATATGCTAGTAATATATGGCATGAAGTCATTTGCAAACTAGGGGTCCAATGGGTCTTCAGTCGGGAGGTACACCAATTCAGCTTCTGGAATTCTCCCTCTAAACATTTGCTACTCCAACTGCTCTGGCGGCTGATCCCCCCACATGTCTGTTGGATGATCTGGAAGGAAAGGAACAACTGGATCTTCAGAGATGAGTGTACCCTTGCTCGAACTTGCTTCCAGCTTGGTACCAGATTGCTTTGTGAGAATACTCGGGTGGCCACTGGAAGCTCCCCTCTACACCCCCCAAGGCTTGGGAGGTTAAAATTGTTGATAATTGGAATATCCTACAGGGGTTCTCCCGGTTTGATGACACTAAGAAAGTTGCCCGAAAAGCCACTAGATGGCTAGCTTCTACCAAGGGGTGGATCAAATTAAATTTTGATGGTGTTGCTAATGCTAAGGGCCAAGGTGGAGGAGGGATCCTTCGTGATCACAATGGCAATTACATGGCTGCTTATGCTAGACCCATTATTAACGGCACTGTGACTCAAGCTGAGAGTATGGCTCTGTTATGGGGAATCCACACCGCTATGAGTTTGAATATAAGACATATGGCTATTGAAGGGGATTCCAAAATCTTAATCCAGGCGGTTAAAGGGGGGACTAGCATCGGATGGAGAGCCAACCCCATCCTGCTGGAAATAAAAATGCTTCTAAATAACCTTCAGCATTTCACTGTTGAACACACGTATAGAGAAGGGAACCAGGCCGCCGATTCTTTGTCTGCGACAGGCTTACATTACCAAAGACTCACCACTTGGAATGAGGTGTCAGAATTGCCCTTGATGACTCAACATATCATCGAGGAGGAGAAGAATTTGAATGTTGCGACACGTTATCATGATTAATTCAAACTTGTGCTGGATCACGTGCCCATGTGTCTGTAAGATTTTTGGGAATTTTAAAAGGTGGTTTCTTCACCCCATACATTTTGATAATCACCTCCCAAACGTGTGAGGTAATGGTGGAATGACTCAGGCTGCCTACTTGACAATTTTAAACAATGGGTGTATCCTCGATTTTATTTCCATTAATGACACCTGCAGATCTGCTAGATTGGTTGGTACGATGCGCACCTCCCAAAGATTTTCTCAAAGAAAATGCTACATTAAATGGTTTTGGGGAAAGTTTTGCCATTTTATGTGGTCTGCTAAAAACTAGTACCCTACTCGGCTCTCTGGTTTTTCTACTCCTCCGACGCTGGCTGATCCTGAATCTGAAATGGGAGGAAATACATTGCGTATTGAACCTGATAAGATAGATGAAGCCTTTTCCAGTGATGCGCTCGTCACTCACTACTGTAAAGAGGGCGGGATTTGGGGGTTTATGGAGTGCATGAGAGGAGGACATGATGAGAGGATCTCGAAGCAGTTTGTCTCCACTTGGGAATAATCGTAAGGTCTCGGTGGGAGGCCTTCATTTCCATCTAAACGAGGAAGTTATTGCCAAAGTGACTGGTCTCCCCATGACTAGAAGAAAATACAAGAAGACGAGCAGGACCCCGGATCCCACCAGCCTCAATTAGTTTTTTCGGGAGGGGGAATAGCCTATGAAAAAGCAAGGAGGGTTCAACAGAGAGGAGCTCCTCGACTTCTGGCCTAAAATCTGTCTGATTATTATGAAATACTTTACTTTGGAGGGAGAAGCTTGCTGGAGGAGCGCTGCCGGAGGACGAAGACAACAAGGATCTCTTCCAATTTCTGATGGAAGAGTGGTCAAATACGCTGCTGTCTAAGCAGTTGGGGGGTAAAAGTAGTTAATTATGGGGGTCTTTATTTTGCTTAACTACTGGTCGGGATCCCTCGGTGTTGTTTTTGGGGGTTTTTTCAATTGCTATTGTTTTAAGACTAGCCCGGTGTGGCTCTGGTTTGCTTACAATCTGAACACTATTAGCTGTAGGTCTGATTTTGCTTTTTGGCTTGCTAGCATCGTGATTTTTGTTTTTGATAGGGGAAAGTATGTTTAGAGTCAATGCTTCAATGCTTTAATGCTTCTTTGTGGAACTCTCTTTCGGCTAGTGCCATTAACATGTTGTTAATGTGCCTCTAGTCTTTGTTATGAGCCAGCACCCTCTTGCTGCTTTTATCTATCAAAAACAATTTAGATAAGCACACAAATAAGTCTAACATGTAAGAGTAAATGGACAATTCAAAGAAATGCATGAGCTATAATTCCCTCTTCTTTTCTGCGTAGGGTACATCTAAATAATATCTATACTAGAATTTTATATAGGGCTATTCCAAGTTTAAGACTTGATTACAAATAGACATATGCCAAATTCTATTTGAGTAACTTCAATTCTTCAAACATATTCAGCTTAACTTTATTAGTTTATTTTTCTTCTATTCTTCCAAAAATTATTTTTAAACAATTTGGAAAGCTATCTTGAAAATATCTTTCTAATATAAAATATTTAAATCTCCAATCCCTTTAAGAGATGTATAGTCTTGGACATGCATATCTCATTTCAAGATGAGAAGATTCCCCAAACTTTGAAATCATTCATTTGTTGAATGAGTTGAAGTCATCTTAGAATTTTTTACTTCCTATATAAGATGATTATAAATTTTTTTGCCCCTATGCAAATTTACAAGCAAAATGAACTAGCCAACTATTATAGATTATTGATATAACGGTTTTAAATTTTGAGCCTCTCGAAGACTTGTAGTAGTGAAAATGATATGAAACGTGATAAGCTTCCCTTCCTGACCCTTTTTAAATAACTTAATCCAAAAGATCATTATGACTTTTTAAAGTATTAAAGAAAATATTAAATATAATTTTAATTAATATTTAATTATTAAACACAAATTATTTTTTCGTCTTCAAATTCCATATATTAGAATAGACATATTAAAATAATATTATTAACTATGCCTCGTGGAACATGTGGCCATCTTCATTATGAGATTCTCTGACATACCACTAATAAAGA
This sequence comes from Chamaecyparis obtusa, assembly GCA_027943335.1. Lineage (NCBI taxonomy): Eukaryota > Viridiplantae > Streptophyta > Pinopsida > Cupressales > Cupressaceae > Chamaecyparis > Chamaecyparis obtusa. The sequence goes on along the minus strand of BSBK01003711.1, from coordinate 1,779,253 downwards.
CTTCCAAACAAAATCTAAAATACTATTTAGAGTTAGCGAATTACAGAGAACTAATTTTAAAACAGCATGATCTTTGAATAATCTGAATAACATTGTTTTTTTGAAGATAAGCGTTCAAATTTGAAGCATTCATTTCTATTTAAACGCTCAACTTTCTTCATAACTTGAGCACTTCTCTTCATTGTGGAAGAAGTTTATATTTCAATGGCTTCTCGTAGATCACCAACAGTCATACTCTTCATAGTATGTGTTATCTTTCTTGTTTCAACATTTTCTGCCATGACAACAGGTGAATAACACAAAAGTACATCTCTTCATTTTATTTTATTTTTGTTAATGAATTCATAACTGGATAATGTTTGAATATTCACAAATAATGGATCAGTTCTTGTTGATGGTTTTTAGATTAGATTGTAATTTGTATTTGATATTTTTATTAATGTTTGAGATCACTTTCTATTTTTTGAGCTTTCTAATCTTATAAAATGTAATAGGAATTGTTGATTAAAACATATAGACAATCCAATTCTGAAACAATTAAAAAACTATTATAAATTGTAAAAAACTAATAATTTCAATATAACAGAGAATTGTATCCATTGATAGTTGCAGGTGAACCAGCTGATGTTCAAAAAACTGAGCTGAACCAACTTGTTCAAAACAACAATAATTCTCATCATGTTCCTGACAAACATGAGTCCTGTGTTTGCTGTGCTGAGGGACATGGTTCAATCATCAAAGTTTGGTTCTGTTGTCAAAGATGTTGTGGTAAACCTAAATGCTAATTTGTCTGATGGATAATTTACAGACACCACTGAGAATAATCTATAAATAATGGGTTTGGAACATATCAAACCCCATCTTCTCTTGTTAAAAGTATATTACTCAATATGGCAGTTTTAGATTTCTTTATCTAATAGAAATAAATGAGCAATCAGCTTTGAATAGGCTTGAAGTGATGTTGAAACTAAGCATGGAAATCTGATATAAATTGAATTAGGTATTTAATTAGATTTTAAAAGAGATTGATTTTGAAAATATTGGGATTCATTGATTAGATCTTTTTTAAAATTTACAAATTATTTATATTTTGCTTTCAAGTAAAGAAATGTTTCTAGATTTTGTTTGAAAAATTAGTAAGTGATGGATGTGGTCTTTTTTATCAGGTTGTTAGGTAAACTAATTTAATATTAATGAATCAAGATTCAAATTAAAAGTGTATTATAATTTATGTCATAATAATTTTCAAGTGAATTTCATAATGATGTTATTAAAATATTTTAACATAGATGCTATTATAATGTTTTGTATCTCTTGAATAATTTATAAACGAAGGGATTTCAATTTTTTCATTTCGTTATATTTTTTTAAAATAGTAAAGATTTTCTTACTCAATGATAAATTATACATTTTGATTATAGATGGTCCACATATACTATTTAATGAACAAAATATATAATTATATTTTATAATCTATAGTTATTTTCTTCTTGATATTTTTTTAATCTGAAAAATTATTAAAAGAAATTATTTATGAAATGAAAAAGTCATTTCAACTTTTAAGTTTTAATTTTATTTTTCATAATCAATAATGTTATAATATTTATAGAAAAGTAATATAAACTATTCAATTTACATTATACCAATTGTTTAATATCTATTATGCTAACTACTTCAAGAAGATATATATTTATACTAATTAAATGACTATAATTTAATACTCATGCATTCATTTAGATTTATTGAAGTGGATTAGTAAAAATGAACTATACCAAATATGATAATTAAATGGAGAAAGTTCAATATAATTTGATTATATAAATAGATCTAGATTAATTTCTTAGAGCACTAAATTGATAATAATATATATAATACGTAAATTAAAAAAATTAAATAGTTTATTTTAATATTAATTATATAGAATAATATTGATGATACACAAAATTAGTTTTCCATGTTTAAAATTAGTTTGTCATAAATTTAAAACATGTCCTTATTTTAAGGGTCTAATAAGCTTATAAGGATTAGATAGTATTTTAAACATGTTAGAGAAATTTGTGAGATTTGAGCTCTTTTAAGTTTAACCTATGTGTATTAATACTAATTTTACTTTGAAAAAATAATTAACATAATAACATAAAAAATTGTTCAAATAACTGAAGCCAATTTTGGTTCTTTTCAGTTCTTTTCCCTTTATAAAATTGAACCTTCCTCTAAATATTTATCTGAAATATTGGTTAATGGTGAGGTGTTCTAACATGTCATACAAAATTGTACCAAATTAACTCATAACAACTCTATGTGTGAGAGAGAGTGTCCTGGAATTTGAATTTGAACATTTAAATTTAAGATTTAATTCTTTTGTATTGCAAGATCCATATCAAACAAATGAGGTATTAATGGTGGATTCATACGAATAAGTGTAAATAGGAGATGACTAGTGTTAGCTAAATATTTTGTAAGTGATTTTACATCCACCGTGCTTACAAAATGATTACTCTAATCATATTGTATGGAAAGGGGAGGCACCCTTCTTATTACGGATATAAACCAACAAGATGCTTAAATAGGAAATTATGATTGGGGTGTTATAATGAATCTCTTCCCTTTTTTCATGAAGGATATTTTTTAAATAAAATAAATCTCTTACAACTAACTTCAGTGAAAAGTATCAATTGCAAAAATAATTCCAATATCTGTACAAGGTTAAAGAAAAGAGGAGCCTTAGTTAATGTTAACAATGAATAGCTATGATTAGATAATTTTATATTAATATTCTATATTAATATATATATACTTGATAATATTACATATTTATGTATATCTAATATTATCAATATACTTATATATATATATATATATATATATATATATATATATATATATATATATATATATATATATATATATATATATATATATATATATATATATATATAATATAACTAAGCCTTATATATATATATCGATCTGCACTATTGATGTGATATGATATTATCATATCAATAATACATATTGTTAATATGTATTATTGATACGATAATACATACAAATTAATATCGACTGCTATACCAAGTACCGACTATGATATATATCGAATGTCATACCGACTGTAATACATATCGGATGCCATATCGACTGTTATGCATATCGGCCACCATACCGACTGTTATATATATATATATCGGATATCGTATGCAATATGTTATATTATTGTTAATTCATATAACATACTGCACGGTATACATATCTTACAATATGTATATCGTGCAGTATGTTACCCGTGGCTTATATAATACAAAAACATACGATACTGCACTTTACATATATCGTAGTTACAATATATGTAAAGTGCAGTCTTTAATATTCGATTATCGGTAAAGGTAATTTGTTATGAAAGGGCATCGGTATTGAAGGGACGTGACTCATTTATGAGTCACGTCTCCTTCTATGTGCAAAGTCATATATATATTGATAAATATTTTTGTATTTGAGATGAATTATATACAGCAGGTCTGAATAAGGATTATCATATACAAAATCAAGAAAAATAATAATATAAAACTAAAGTTTATTGTAATTTCACATGGTATCAGAGCCAGGTTCTGAAATTTAAAGAAATTTAATAAACTTAAGATATTATAAAATGGCAAACATGATCAGATTTGAGGACAGACTTGCAGGGGCTGATAACTTCCAATCATGGAAGATAAGAATCATAATGCTGCTAAAAGAGAATAAAGTTGAAACTTTTATTAAACCAGACAAGGTTAAGCCAGAAGCGGAACCCGATCTATCAAATTGGAATGAAGGGAATGACAAAGCCATGAAGATAATTATCGATGGGGTCAGAGATCATATTGTACCAATCCTATCCAAATATGATAAGGCATATGAGATGTACAAGGCATTGGAGAAAACATATGAAATAAATAATGCTAGCAAGAAACTAGCTTTGAAAAGAGAAATGAACCAGATTAGTATGAATAAGAATGAGAAAATAAATGCATACTTTCTAAGGGTATCAGCATTAAGAGATCAACTTTCACTACTAGGCCATGAAATTGATGGAAAGGAACTAGCCTTAATTGCTCTAGATGGACTACCTGAATCTTGGGAAACCTTTGTTGCTGGTATAAGTGCTAGATCCAAGTTTCCAAAATTTGATCGATTAAGAACAGATTGTCTTCAAGAAGAATCAAGGTTAGATAAAAGAGGATTAAAGAAAAAGATCAATGATGAAGAAAATCATGCACTAAATATAAATACTCACAAGAAGAAGAAATTCAAACATTTCAGAAAGAAGAAATTCAATACGGAGTATCCCAAAAGAGACCTATCTCATGTTAAATGCTTTAGGTGTGACAAACCCGGACATGTTGTAACAAATTGTCCTTACAAGAATCATCAAGCCTCTTTTACCAAATCCAAGAAGAAGCCCAATGAAGAAATCAAGAAGGAGCAATTTGTACTCTACTCTGCACTCTCAAATCAAGTTCCAAACAAGAACATTTGGGTTATTGATAGCGGTTCCTCACGTCACATTACAGGGTTCAAAGAACTACTAGAAACTATGTCAGAAGAATCGGATGAAGAGGTAACCATTGGAGATGACTCCTCTTATCCAGTAAGAGGCATTGGGACATGCACAATCAAACTAAAGACCGGTATCTCAATTCAACTCACAGGAGTCCTATTTGTCCCAGGAATCAAGAGAAACCTTTTATCCATATCGGCACTGGAAGATAATGGGTATAGAGTAACTTTCATGGATGGCAAAGTAAAAGCATGGCCTAAAGGTTTAACCTTCAAACAAGCTAATACCATAGGAAGAAGACAAGGGTGCTTATATGAATTAAATACTGATATAAATCAAGTCTTAGTAAATGACATTTCAAATTTAAATGAAATATGGCATAGAAGATTAGGACATTTAAATTATAAAACTTTATCTTCTATGGAAAATTTGGTTAATGGATTACCAAAACTTAAACAATATCATTCTGGTGCATGTAAAGGGTGTGCACTAGGCAAAAACACAAAAGGAACATTTCAAATTAGTGTAAGCAGAACTAATGAGGTTTTAGAATTGATACATTCAGATTTATGTGGACCCATGTCTGTTTCTTCAATAGGAGGCTGCAAATACTATATAATCTTTGTTGATGACTTCTCACGAAAGACCTGGATTTACTTCCTTAAGTACAAAGAATCTGAGGGAGTACTAAGTAAGTTTAAAGACTTCAAATCTATTACTGAAAATCTATCTGGAAAGAAAATTAAAATTTTGAGAACAGACAATGGAAAAGAATACACATCTGAAATATTCAAACAATTTTGTAAAGAGGCTGGGATTAAGAGGGAGTACACCGTACCTTATAATCCACAATAAAATGGGGTAGCTGAAAGAAAGAATAGAACTATTATTGAGGCCACCAAAGCAATGCTTCTTGATCAAAACCTTGATACCTCTCTTTGGGCAGAAGCATCAAATACAGCCGTATACATACAAAATAGATGTCCACACTCACACATTGAAAATAAAACTCCTGAAGAAGCATTCACAGGGACAAAGCCTGATATAAGTAATCTTTGAATATTTGGATGTCCAGTCTACATTCATGTTCCTAAGGAAAAGAGAACAAAGTTAGAACCGTCTGGGAAGAAAGGTATCTTTGTAGGATATAGTGAAACCTCAAAAGCATATCGTATTTATATACCTGGGCAGAACCTTGTTGAATTAAGTAGAGATGTAATATTTGAGGAAGATACAGCTTGCTCTAAAAGTATAAATTCACAAGAGCAAGAGACTTTTGTTCCATCAAAAGAAAACACTTCACAGGAAACTCAAAAGGAGGACTCTGAGGAAGAAGAAAATGATGAAAATCTATCCACACTAGAAAATCCTAAGAAGAGACCACTTTGGGCCACTAAACTCTTAGAAGAAGGAAAGACTCTTGGTGCTCCTCCAGGAACAGTCAGAGAAAGAAAAAGGCCTTCCATATTATCCAGCTATGCAGCACTCATGAGTGAACTCTCTAACTTAGAACCTACAAATGTATCTGATGCAATTCAACAACAAGTATGGAAGGATGCAATGATAGAAGAATATCAATCTATCATAAAGAATGATGTGTGGGATATTGTACCAAGACCAAAATCAAAATCTGTGGTATCATCTAAATGGTTATTCAAAATCAAACATGCAGCTGATGGTAGCATTGAAAAGTACAAAGCAAGATTTGTAGCAAGAGGCTTCTCTTAAAAGGAAGGGATTGACTATGAAGAAACATTTGCTCCTATTGCACGTTACACATCTATTAGAACAGTTCTAGCCATTGCAGCTGCCAAAGGTTGGAAAGTTCATCAAATGGATGTTAAAACAGCCTTCTTAAATGGAAGTATTGAAGAAGAGGTATACTTAGAACAACCTGAAGGATTTGAGATTCATGATCCTAAAACACATGTATGTAAGTTGAAGAAAGCATTATATGGACTTAAACAAGCCCCCAGAGCTTGGCATGCTAGAATAGACAGCTATCTAACAAAGTTAGGATTTTCCAAAAATGATGCTGATCCAAATCTATACTTCAAGGTAAACAAAGGTGATATGTTGATAATCATATTATATGTTGATGATTTACTGATTACAGGGGAAGACTATTTGATTCAACAATGTAAGAAAGACTTAGCCAAAGAATTTGATATGAAGGACTTAGGTCTTCTACACTACTTTCTTGGTCTAGAAGTTTGGCAGAAATCAGACTATATTATTTTGAATCAAGGCAAATATACCCTTGATATCTTGAAGAGATTTGGCATGTTGAATTGTAGACCCATGTCTTCACCCATGGAAATAAATTTTCATAAACTAAAGGAAGCAACATCAGAATCTCCTTCTGCAGATATCTCTTTATACAGACAATTAATAGGATCTCTAATGTTCTTAGGGAATACCAGACCTGACATTTGTTTCTCAGTAAACACATTAAGTCAGTTCATGTGTGATCCCAAAGAAATTCACTTTACTGCTGCTACACATGTATTGAGATATCTTCAAGGTACATTAAACTGTGGACTCAAGTATGATAGGACAAAATTAAACCTTCATGGGTTCACTGATTCAGATTGGGCTGGAAGTGTGATTGATCGTAAAAGTACCTCAGGATGTTGTTTTAGCTTGGGATCAGCTATGGTGTCTTGGATCAGTAGAAAACAATCTTCAGTAGCTCAAAGCTCTATAGAGGCAGAGTACATTGCAGCTTCAATGGCAGCTAAAGAAGCAGTATGGCTTAGGAAACTACTCAGTGGACTATTTGGTAAAACTCTACCACCAACTACTATCTTCTGTGACAATCAAAGCTGTATCAAGTTATCAGTAAATCCTGTATTTCATGATAGATCAAAGCACATTGAGATTCCTTATCACTATGTTTGTGATATGGCAGAAAGAAAGGTACTCCAGTTGGAATATGTTTGTACAGGAAATCAAACTGCTGATATTCTCACCAAAGCTCTTCCAAAGGTGAAAGTTGATCACTTTAGGAAAACTCTTGGTATGATTGTAATATGATTTTATATATAATATATAAATGTTATTTTATGGGCTCATCCATCCTGTGGACATTTCTAGAGGTGACGACTTCTTAGATAATGAACACTTGTATTTGATTACGAGATGACGATCTTGTAATGTGGTGTTGTTATGGTAAACAGATTATCTGTTAGTGCACATACCATAATAAGGTTATATAAAATATGATATAATGTTATATTTAATATATCCTTGTATCACTATTACTGTGATACAAAATAGGTATCAGTTGTTGATTCCTCATATCGTTGTGATATGGAAATAGGTATCAGTTGTTGATTCCTCATATCATTGTGATATGGAAATAGGTATCAGTTGTTGATTCCTCATATCTTTAGGATATGGAAACTAGGTGTCACAATGCATGGTGATTCCTCATATCTTTAGGATATGGAAACTAGGTGTCACAATGCATGGTGATTCCTCATATCTTTATGATATGGAAACTAGGTGTCACAATGAATGGTGATTCCTCATTTCAAATGAAAATATGATGCTAACATAAAGTGAAAATTATCTTATCTAGCTAAGAGGGAGTGTTAACAATGAATAGCTATGATTAGATAATTTTATATTAATATTCTATATTAATATATATATACTTGATAATATTACATATTTATGTATATCTAATATTATCAATATACTTATATATATATATATATTTAATAATATAACTAAGCCTTATATATATATATCGATCTGCACTATTGATGTGATATGATATTATCATATCAATAATACATATTGTTAATATGTATTATTGATACGATAATACATACCAATTAATATCGACTGCTATACCAAGTACTGACTATGATATATATCGAATGTCATACCGACTGTAATACATATCGGATGCCATATCGACCGTTATGCATATCGGCCACCATACCGACTGTTATATATATATATCGGATATCGTATGCAATATGTTATATTATTGTTAATTCATATAACATACTGCGCGGTATACATATCTTACAATATGTATATCGTGCAGTATGTTACCCGTGGCTTATATAATACAAAAACATACGATACTGCACTTTACATATATCGTAGTTACAATATATGTAAAGTGCAGTCTTTAATATTCGATTATCGGTAAAGGTAATTTGTTATGAAAGGGCATCGGTATTGAAGGGACGTGACTCATTTATGAGTCACGTCTCCTTCTATGTGCAAAGTCATATATATATTGATAAATATTTTTGTATTTGAGATGAATTATATACAGCAGGTCTGAATAAGGATTATCATATACAAAATCAAGAAAAATAATAATATAAAACTAAAGTTTATTGTAATTTCACAGTTAAACTATCCTATTAAGAAATCTACACAAGCATAAAGACTTATGCACCTTTCCACAAATATTTGATAATAAAGATGGAATATATGACAACACAAAGAATCCTACTATAATCAAGTCACCACTCGAGTTCACTAATAGAAATGCACAGTTATCATTCTTTATTCTCAAAAATCTAAGAAGCATATCAAATCTTAATAACAAGATTATTCTTGTTGTCTATTTTAATTTTAAATAATTAAATAAATATTTAAAATTAATGAAATTTCATAATTTAATATAATTGCATATGTACACACAATGCTATTTGATTAAATAAATTATTAAATAATATAATTTTTTAAAAATGGGTCATGATACACTTATTAAATAATTATATAAAAAATGGTTAAGTTTTATTCTTGAAAAATGGTGAGTGGAAGTAGAATTGGAAGTGAAAGCAAGAAACGTAGAGTGTTTCAATGTTTGAATGACAAAGATATTCTTTTGGTTGGATTCTTGCAAGAACATTGATTATGGATTTGGGTATTAGTCAACAAAAGGAAAATGAGAAGATAATGGACAAAAGGATGAAAATACATACAACAATGATTATGGCACTTTTTAAGTGGTCCCAGGTATTTGTTCTTTTGTTTCTATTCCTAGAGAGGAGGGGTAGAATGGGGGTCATTGGATGCTCTTGATAAGAGGAATTTGGTTTCCAAAGTAAGATCACATGAGGTTTCTGATTCTGAGATTCCCAAGAGGGAAGAAGAGATCTCTAAGAGGGAAAAGGTAGGTAAAGGTGTTAACAAACCTTGGTCATCCCTTTTTGTGATTACCCCTTCTAGAAAATCTTCCTTTCCTCTAGTCAATAATATATATGATCTAATTAATAGAAAGTTTTTTATTTCAATTCTAGAGCGAGTGATTGACCATAATATTTCTCTATCTCTAGTGGGGATGTTCATGGGTCCTAGACCCAACATTGAAAATATTAGGGTATTTGCGAGGAGGAAGTATATGCTTAAAGGAAAAGTAGAAATCATAGTATTTTTGAAGAGTTTAGTCTCTTTATCTTTCTCATACTTGAAGAATATTTAATGGTTGTATTGTGTGGAGGGCCTTGGGTTATCAACAAATCATCCTTGGCCCTTAAGAAGTGGTCTTCTAGTTTAGACCTTCTAGATCCTTATTTTGAAGTTTTTCTAGTTTAGTTAAGGCTACCAGGGTTACCACTAGAATTCTGGAGCAAAGACATTTTTATGGGTATAGCAGATTCTTTTGGAAAATTTTATTGACTGACCCAATGAATGCAACAAGGAAAAGACTAGTCTCTCTAGGGTTTGTGTTGGTATAGTGCAATATTCATATTCCTTCCTCAATAGAGATTGTCTCAAAACTTAAAAAATGGGTTATCCTATTGATTTTGAAATATTATCATTGTGTGTTTCATTTGTAAAAAAAATAAGTCATTGGATGAAATGATGTCCTCTAAAGGCTAGCAAAAAGCCAACCAAAACAATAAAAGTATGGAAAGCCAACAACAAAGAGGACCCGAAGATTATGGAGGGTACTAATTCAAGAGATCAAAGAATTGCGAATGAAGTTGTGATGCGCAATAAGTTTTTGGATTAGATTCTGTGAGTTTTTTTAGCATCAACATTTCGGATCACACTCCATGATCCATCATCAGGAATAGAGAATGTAGGAATGAAAAGTAAAATGATCACATTTTACTTTTCATTCCTACATTCTCTATTCCTAATGATGGATCACGGAGTGTGATCCAAAGCATTGATGCTAAAAAAACTCACACAATCTAATCCAGAAACTTATTGCACATCATAATGGATTGTGGAAATCTGATTTCGTTAAATGAAGTTGTGGTTAATAAAAGTGAGGATTGTCTTGTATCCAAAATGTGTGTCCCTCAAGAAAACAATGAGAATATGGAAAATCAAATAATCCCTCTAGGAATGAGGAGGGGGGAGAATGAAATAGAAATATTTAGTGTGATTATCATAATAGGGATAATCGAGTCTTAGTTACTAAGTGCAGAGATGATAATAATGTGTCCCCTCTAGTTTTTGGTGTTTAGGTACCCATGTAGGTGGTCAGTTCTTTCTTGAAGAACAAATGTGAGGACCACATTACCACTAAAGTGGTCCAATCCATGTTACAAGATGAAGTCCATGAGAATAAACCTTATCGTTCTCTCGTGCTTGTCAAATATACCTTTTAGTCTAATACTAATATATGTTTTGGAGACAATACTCAACCTACTCCTGAGATACTCAAATCTACTTTTCTTTCTTTACAGAATGATGTTGAGGAACGTATTTCTTATACTATTATCTTTGCAATACTAGATCACAATTCTATAGCCCATTCTCCAAAAAGGAAATAATCTCAAAGGGACACCTCAGAAGGGGACATTGACTCTGGTAAGGAAATCTTAGCCTTAGACAGACTGATATGGATGATGATTGTTCCTTTACTAGGGTTGAGAGGAGGAAATGAAGGAAGATGAATCCCACTTTGGGAGTTTCTACAAGAAATAGGGATAAAGATGACTATGGAGGTCCCAAGGCCTTGGGAATAGAACTATCCAAATAGTACAAGGATCGTGAATGCTTTCAGAATATAGGTGATGGAATCCAAAGAACCATTTTGGAGGTCTACCAAAGCAACATGCCTAGTAAGAAATGACACTTATGTCCTAGAATATTAGGGAGCTCAATAGATCCCACAACTTATGATATTTTGTCTAATTTTGTCAAGGACCATAGACCATATATAATGTTAGTCTAGTAGACCAAGATGCCTAAGGATAGAGTAGAAAATGTGAAATTCTATAAATATTGTGGGGTTCAAGGAAATAACTCTGAAGGAGCTTCATGTGGCTTAGCTAATTTTTAGAATTCTAATTACATTCAAGGAACCCCTCTTTTGGAGGATTCTAACCATATAGATACTAGATTCAAACATATAAGAGATGATTTTGGTTAGATTCTCTCTAATATTTATGCTCCAAATTATAAACTAGCTAGAAGAAACATTTGGCACTCTCTTGTCTCTTTTAGGTTGAAACTCCTTGAGGACAATTGGATCATTGTGGGAGATTTCAACACTCCTTTACATGAAATAGAAAAGTTTGATGGGATATAGTTTCAGTTGTATATAAAAATAAATTTAATGGATTTCATAAATAGTCAAGGACTACATGATGTTGATTTAAGAGTATTTTTTTATACATGCAAACAAGAGACTTGGTAATGAATTGATACAAGTGATCTACTTGACCACACTCTTATCTCTAATGGATGGTTTATCAATTACTTTTTTTCCTTGAATGCATTACCTAGGATTAGGTTAGATCACTATCCTAGAAGTTTTGTGGCAGAATCTATGGGAGTTGATGAGCAAACAACCCATAGCTCCCAAGAACACCTGCATGCAAACACCTATCACAGAAAGAGAAAGAAGAAGAAAGAAGCTATGGAAACATGAACACATTGATCCACAAGAGAGGAGAAATCATTCTTGATGTGCAAAAACAAAAGTTGCAATTCAATAATGAATAATCTATTATGAAAACAAAGGAGATCAATCATTATAAAAGGAGATTTGAAAACCTAAAAAGGAAAAACCTAGGTTGCACATAAATAATTAATAAATCAATTAATTATTATATGCCTAAAGTTCAAAGATTAAGTAGAAAGAGATAATAAGTGACTTAATAATTAAATCAATATGATTTAATTAATAAGCAAATATTTTATTACTCTAACACCCCCCCCTTAAGATAAACTTTGGGAGAAGCTAAAAACCTAGAAAGAACTACTGAAAGCAAGTGGGTCCCAACAAAAAAAGGTCTGATCAGGTACCCAAGTGCAAAAAAAGAGTCTCTATAAAGCGGAGAAAAAGAGAAAACCACATGGGAAAAAATCTACTCCAAAAAGAGATAAAGACTAGTCTGAAGGATTGAAGAAGCCTCTAAAACTAAGAATATTCCATAAAATAGGAAAAAAGATGAACATGTACAACATCACTGAAGCAAGAAGCTGCAAACTCTGTCAAGAAGTAATTGATGATCTGAAGATCCTCCACTAAAATATGACTAGGTAGAGAAGACTGTAATCTACATGAGTGCCCTCAAATGACACTACTCAAATCAAGAGGCCAAGAAAGTCAAACAACTAAAATTGAATATATAGAATATTGTAATCTGCACGAGTGCCCTCAAATGACACTACTCAAATCAGGAGGAAAACAAAGGAAAACACCTAAACTCAAAGACACAAATGACATAAAAATACCAAAAAGAGTTGATCAATCAAAGATGGAAGAGTGCATCCAAAAATTAGGAAAGAAAGAGTGCCCATATGGTAAATGATCCATCTCACCAGAGTGTATAGGTATCCAACCACTGCATTCTCCCAGTACATAGAATCTAATACTGAATACATAGCTCATACTATCGAATCAAGGAAGAAGTAGAACCAATAGTAGAAATAGGCCCCCGCCCCCCCATAATCCTGACAAGGGAGTATGATAGGTACACTGAAAAGATCATTCAATATGAACTGCATGATACTAAGAACATCAAAGGTGCAGAGAGAGTACAAATACAAATAAAGATACCTAAGGATAATGTCGTTGGAGGAATGCTCACATGAAAAAAGTAGATGGAAAAAAAAGGAAAACATCAACCCCCCCAGCACTTTATAATGGAGTGCGAGTACATAGAGCACGAACATGTGCAAAATCCCATACATGCAATAAAATGGCACTTTATCTCAGTGTGTGTGCATAAAAGAATGCTACAAAAGTGAAGTATACACTACTCAAAGAAGAGAAAAGGCTATGAAAATAAAAGAACAACCTAAAATGAGCCATCCCTCAAATGGAAGAGATCTCAGGCCCTGTAACATCCAAGATATCTACCAAATTGCAAAAATACAAAAATGTAAATAAAATGTACCTATAGTAGAATTTGAAAAAATGACTCACAGCACTGGAAAGCTCTTAGAACAAGCTTTCCAATGATATATCATTTTCCCAAAATGGAGTCTGGATGCGCAAGATCTAGTGCTCCCAAAGTGCAAAATTGAACATCTAGCTTTGACAGTAAAAACCACCATCAAAAAAGAAAAATAAAAAATTCAAACCTCCAGATTTGGATAGATCTCAGAACCAGCTTTTTGATGATATCTCTTTTGCCCAATTTTGACACCATATGCTCAAGATATAAGCAAAAAATAATAGTTGCGTCAGAGGGCCCAAAAGGGTGTCGAAAAGTGTTGATGCAATGCTGATGTCAGCACTTAATGATGCTAAATTTGACGGCCAAATGGTCATTGCAGTTAAAAAATAATAGGCCCTTGGGGCCAAAAAAATTTGGCCCCTGGTCACCACATGACTAGGGGCTAGAGGATGGGGGGTTGGATCTGTGGGGGCTGGTCCCCTACATGTGACCGTGGGCTGCAAAAGGGGGGCTGACTTGGTGATAAACCGTAGCGGTCGCTGACAGGGCCACCCGCAATGGCACCTAGGTGGTTGCATGATGGCACCCAGGGCGAGGCCCACATGATATGGATCTTGGGTTTCTCTGATGTTGTGGACGCAACTGTGAGGTCTTTTGGGCCAGAAATGCTCCAAAAAATAGTGACTGCCACGGGCTCTATGCCAAGGCCGGTTGTTAAAAAAATTTGCCACGGATTCCAACTTTGTCCAAATTGGACAAATTTTATATAGATCTAGGGGTTCTTGGATGCTGTGAACACAACTGTGAGGTCCTTTTGAAGCCAAGATGACTAGAAAAATAGGTCCCCCTAGATTTGACAGAAAACCCTCTAAAAATGCAAATCTGACAAACACGGCTGAATCTCTCAAGAAGATGATAGGGGTAAAAAGATCTGAAGCTTTGATACCATATTGGAGTTAATGAGTAAACAATCCACATCTCCCAAGAACAACTGCATGAAAACACCTATCACAAAAAGAGAGAGAAGAAGTAAGAAGCTATGGAGGCCTGAACGCATTGATCCACAAGAGAGGAGAAATCATTCTTGATGTGCAAAAATGAAAGTTTCAATTCAATAATGAATAATATGTTACATAATCCATTATGAAAACAAAGGAGATCAATCCTTATAAAAAGAGATCTATCTGAAAACCTAAAAAGGAAAAACCTAGGTTGCACAATAATAATTAATAAATCAATTAATTATTATATGTCTAAAGTTTAGCTTAAGTAGAAAGAGATAATAAGTGACTTAATAATTAAATCAATATGACTTAATTAATAAGAAAACACTTTATTACTCTAACAGAATCTGTCTTTGGTAAGAGGAACTCCCCCTTCTATTTTGAAAGGATTTGGCTTTCCCACCTTCAATTACATGGCTAGATATCAAGGAGTGGTGGAGTATTTAGGTGAGTGGTTAGATATTATGTTCAAGTTGGATAAGAAGCAAAGGGAGGTAAAAGGGAATATTAAGAAATGGAATAGGTAAAATTTTAGAAACATATTCTCTACAAAATCAATGACTTAGTTAGATCTTAAAGAGATTAAAGAAAAAATTCAAAAGGAAGAAAATATACCATATTATATGTCAAGAGAAAGTGAGATACTTGACAAGTAACATGATGTCATTTCAAAGGAAGAGGAATTTTGGAAGAAAAGATCCAGATCCCTAGGGTTTTCTTCTAGGGATAAAAATATTAGATTCTTCCACAAGAAAACACTAAAAAATAAGGCTTCCAACCAAAATTATCATCTAATGAGAAATGAAGTTAAGATTGGTAAACATGATGATATCAAGAGGGAGACAATTAGTTTTTTTTGTTATTTACTTTTTGTAGAAGAGAAACTTGATGGGGTGGGTCAGAATTAGTTGATTGATGCAATACTAAATATAAATTAAATGAAGAGAAAAGTAGAGCATTGACTATTATCCTATCGATAGAGGAGGTTAAAGATCAGTCTTTTCCTTTGATGATAATAAAGCACTTGGTCTGAATAGTTTCCCCTTGTTTTTCTTTCAAATCTTTTGGGATATGTTTTTCGAGGATGTTGGAAATGTTGTGAAGGAATGTTTTGGCTCAAGAAAAATTCTTAAGGAGATGGATTTCACATTTGTTGTGCTAATTCCCAAATTTCCTAGAGTTGATTCTCTAGATGCATTTTCCCCAAACAGTCTTTGCAATTGCTCCAATAAAATTATTTCTAAATTGGTTAATTCAAGATTGTTGGGTGTTCTTCCATCTCTTATAGCTTCTCAATGGAACAATATTGTTTCAGGAAGGAAAACCCTTGAATATATAGCATTATTCACAAGAATATTCATTCCATGGACGTTTCTAAGAATCGAGGCCTTTTTCTAAATTTGGATCTATCCAAAGCCTATGATAGGGTGGACTGGAAATTCTTGATGAATATTCTTAGAGCTTTTGGATTCAAAGATAGATTTCTTGATCTTATTTTGTAGTTTATTTTGACAACTAGCATTACATGATTATTGTGAGTGGATAACCTTCTCATTTATTTGAGTTCTTTGGAGGGCTCAGATAGGGTGACTCTATTTTACCTATTCTCTTCACCATTATGGCTGAGACTTTGAGTAGAATCTTGCATAAAAAGGTTATGGAAGACACCTCAAGGGTCTTGGACCATCATTTGTAGAAATACAGTGTTCTGATGAGCATTATTTGGATTACACATAATTGATGGGAAGCTCAATAATATGGGAAGACACTAATTTGAAGTATATGCATTCCTTATATGAAGAGACTTCAAGACAAAAAGTAAACAGAGATAAAAGTTCTATTTTTTTCTTCAATGCCCTAGAGAATAGACAAAGTATAATTTCTCATATCCTTGTTTGTTCCTCTTTCTTTTCCATTTCAAAGTAAAACTAAAAAAAAGTGGTTTTCTCATGCTCAGAATTCTCTAAGCTTTTGAAGCTTTTTTTTTTCAAATTTTCCGTATGGATATTAGAAAAAACACAAAAAAATAAGAATTGATTTTTCTATTCACCTTTATTTTTCCCATTTAAAGTAGCATGATACTTTGTAAAATAGTCTAAAGATTTTAAAAATTTATAAAAATAGATAAAATAAATAATAAACATTATTATATCTATTATTAAAAATTATGAAGATTGTACAACACACTATTTTTTACTTTAATTTGTTAAAACCAATAGAGAACAAGATGTATTAAGAAATTGCCTAGATTACAATCCTTGAATAGCCTGCTACCTATTATTTGGAACTGTGTGGGAGGCTTGATAAGTATTTGATGTTCTTACTTGGGTGTGTTAGAACTTGATCAATATCGGTCAATAGATTCAAGGGCTTAACATAAAGAAAAATTGTTGAAGGTGATGTTGAAAGTTGGGCCAAAACTAAACACTGGATCTTTGTCGGGGTTCAAGCACATGACATTGTAAATTGCAAATTCATGAGTACTTGGAAGAGTATTGGAAGAGTATTGAATGTTCAAATTACAAGTATTGGAATGTTAATAAATTTAATCCTAAATTATATTTTGGTAAAATTCTTGTAAATCAAAAATTGAGTACTTGGAAGAGTTGTAGGAATGCTGAATTTACAAGTATTGAGATGTTAATAAATTTAATCATAAATCATATGTTGGTGAAATTCTTGTAAATCACAAATTGAGTACTTGGAAGAGTTGGAGGAATGTTGAATTTACAAGTATTGGAATGTTACTAAATTTAATCCTAAATTACATGTTGGTGAAATTCTTGTAAAGACTTGCCTTGCAAGTGTATTATAATATTCTATTTGGTTGTAATAATTCTTTGAGAAAGTTCTAGAACAACAAGTTTTTCTCTAGAAAGAATTTTTAACACAAAAAATGGTGTGATGTTTCATATTGTATGTGTTTCTTATTTAGAAATTTCTCTATTTTCTCTTACTTTTTTACATCAAATTTGAACTCTTTTTGCACTTCTTTTTAAAGATTAGAACATGAAGTTCACTTTACTACCTCTTACTTCATAACATATCCTTGGTTGCATCAACACCTAATATAGTAATCTCCTGAAGAATATTATTGACATTATCCTTTTCTCCAAATTTCAAATTAAATTAAATTAAAATTCATGTGTGTAGTTTAAATGTGTAAATAGATTTAAATTTGCAAGAAAAAAAGTCTATTTTATAATTTTAAAAAATAATCCAATGTAACAAATAAAAAAATTACTTATTTAAATTTTTTTAATTTAGACCCATTACTTATTTAAAAATATTTTAAAATTACTTATTTTCTGCACAATTTTGTAATAATGTTGTTCATCCTTGAAACAACTATAAACATTTCTTTAAAAATAAAAAAAATTACTTATTTAAAAATAATTTAAAATTACTTATTTTCTACACACTTTTTAATCATTTTGTTCATCCTTCATGCAACTATAAACATTTCTTTGTGACATTCTGTTAAATAGTTTGTTATCACAATGTCCATTATGTCCAATAGTTAATGTGCTTGCTTCATTCTGTCCAATAGATAACGTACTTTTTCTAAACATCCCATTTTACAAACCTATCCACGTGTCGAGGTGTTATGTCAAATAGCTTACTTGGATGTCAAATACTTTAAGATTTTGTGTATATTTAGGGCCCTTTTGGCGCATAGAATTAACTTATCTAGAATAGGCCTATTCTGGAATAAGGGCCTATTTTAGAATTAATTAATGCTCAAAACGAAAGCTGGAATAAGGTTTGAACTTGTTTGGTGCACCTAGAATATGACTGGGATTTAATTTATTCTGCATTTGGATCCCATTATGTGGAATGGGAATAAAGATTATTTTGCATTTTTTAAATTAATTTGAACAATATTTATTTTTAAATTATCAATTTTGTTGCTGGTTTTTTTTTAATTAAAATGTATATGTATTTCTAACTTATATGTAAATATTTCTGCATTTTTTATTATGAAACAAATATGTTACAAATTTATTTTCCTTTCCATTTATCTTTAAAATTGTAAATTTTACATTTATAAATAAAAGATTATATATTTTTTTATAATAATATATTTAAAAATTTAAGCTTTATAACTTAATAAAATTAATAATCTCGTCATTATAAATTCAACATTAAAATTTACGATATAATTAAATTTAAAAACATTGATAAATTTAAATAAGGGGCAAAAATTCAATGATATAGAAAATCGCCTTTGTAAATCTCCTTACTTGAAACATTTCTTGGCAATATTTTCTCTGCAGAAATCGTTGGGTTTCATTCTATCTCGAAATAACAGGCGTCTTCGTGTTTGCAAATCGACATGTGAAATGGGTGGTGGCCATGGTTTCCCAGCCAACGGCATGGCGATGGTGAATCCCCAGTATTTTGGTCCAGTCCAGCATGTTCACAGGCACGGACTGGTAAATAATACCTTTTTCCTCCGCATCGAGGGTTTCAACAGGAGGAATAACGGACGAACGACATGTTACAGGATCGAAGCGCAGGGTCCTCGAACGCGACAGACAACCCTGAAATTCGAATCCAGCAGCGGCCATGGATTTTTGTTTAAAACCCTAACGCACGGACCCGACCGGACCCGACAATTTTATAAAATTTGGTCTAAGAAAGTTATTCCCGAAATACTCTTATTTTGGAATAAAATGAATTCCAGATTTTTTTTAAAATTATTTTATTCTAACATAAGTCCCAAAATGAGAATAACAAATAAGAAAAAGTGCAACACACAACGAATAAAGTTATTCCCGTATTAACTAATGCTTATTCTTGATTTATTCCAGGTGCCAAACGGGCCCTTATTGTCTATTGTAAATGATATTCCACTGTGCGCAGACAAGGAGAATGTTGGCAAAGGTCATAGCTTACATTTAATACCTTCTCATAGTAGTTCACAAGGTCGTCACATTTTTATCAAGCATTTTGTAAAACAACTTTGATCCTTTCTTTGAAAGATTCTATCAAAACATTCATGGTTTTTCTCATTTTGAACATGGAAGCATTTTTTCAAACTTGAGGCAACTTTCTACCAAAAGAATTTGGCTCATATATCCAACAATTCATGACATTCTAAAATGTTCAAAATGGTTTCAAACGATTCACGTGCAGTGTCTTTTATATCAGTGTGTGGTTTATACCCGGCCATATCTATGCTCTCTAGATCTGCATTACTTTTTCTTAGGCTGACGTGTACGAGGATTCAATCACGGGACCTAGTAGAGCATGATGGGGGACCCCAAGTGATTAAATTATGGTTAAATCCTTATTTCACCCTAGCTTATGAAGATCTAGAGATATATGGGTTGAACCTTTATGCAAATTCCTCTCATTCTTCTTTTTCTTTATAGAATTGCAGATCCTTATGCCTAATAATACAATTCTAACAAGGGAAGTGATCGAGCCATCGAGAAATTTTGAGGTGTTGAGTTTCATCAACAAGAGATGGTTGTCTGAAATGAAGACAGCGGAACTAAAATTCCTCTTTCCAGCCACCTGCAACCTAGTCGGGATCTGTCTAAGGGTAATTAATTCTATGGGATATCAGTTGCAGGTTTCCCATTTGTAAACTAGTGGGACCTTCCTAGCTATCATGGGATCCTGATAACTAAGCACACAGGGGAGCTATTCAACAATGACGATATCACTCAAGGTATAAGGAGGTTAGCAATAGGTAAAGTACAGGATATTGATGGGCTCCAAGCTGAATACTTGAAGTGGGGTGCTGATTTGCTTGTACCTCATATCAACCATATTTTTAACAGTATCAATGAGGAAGGTTTTCCTAAAAACTGGACAACTAGCGTGGTGGTCCTGATTTACAAAAGCGGAGACACAAACAACCCCTCTAACTAGCGGACCATCATTATCAATCCCCTTCTTAGAAAGTTATTTGGAAGCATGGTAGAACGAAAAATCAATAAATGGGCTGAAATAGAGGAGAAAAGAGCATAGGGACAAGTTGGTTTTAGACCAAAACACTCCACCATAGATCACGGAGTGACTCTTTGATACTTAGTTGAGAAAATATGGGACACTCCGGGTGACGAGGATTTTTGCTGCTTTGTTGACTTCAAAAAAGCCTTTGACACTGTCCCTCGTCACAAACTCTGGAAAAGAATGGAAGAGATGGGAATACTTATGGTGCTAAGGACAGTAGTACATAGATTATATGAACAGGTTAAGGCCAAAATTAGAACTACAGATGGGTTTTCAGAGTGCTTTGGCAGCGACATTGGGGTCAAACAAGGGTGCCCATTGTCCCCTACTTTGTTTGGGCTCTACATTGACAAGTTAGAAGCATGGTTAAATAGAGCCAGTGGTGAGGGGTTCAGCTGGCTAGTTATGTGATAAAACTATTGTTATATGTGGATGATCTTATCATTATCGCCAAGATGGCCAATGGGTTGAGAGAGCACTTGAAGGCATTGGAAAGCTTTTGTCAGGAGGTGGGTATGGAAGTTAACACCAACAAAACCAAAGTTATGATCTTCTCGTTGAAGAGAAACAAGAAACCCCTAGACACTTTTCTCTTTGAGGGAAACCCTCTCAAGATTGTGAGCGAATACAAATACTTGGGAATAGACTTCCAGAATAAACTCAGCTGGGAAACATGAAGATCTAAAAGAATTCAAGGGGGCTAGAAGGCGTTGTATTCTTTACAGAATAGGTGTAGGAATGCTGAACTCTAGGATTGGAAGACAAAGAAAATGCTATTTGGACTGCCTGTCACACCTGTGGTTTTGAATGGGTGTGAAATTTGGGGCAGCAGCATGCTGGATCAGAAATAGAAACAAGTAGAAAGAATACAGAAACACCTTATCATCAGCAGCCTTAAAATCAAAACCACAATGCCTTATCAGATCTTATTGGCAGAAGTGGGTGCCTTTCCCCTAGAAGGTATTGCATTGGTTTGGCTGATATGCTACTTAAAGAAACCCCAGAATATGGAAGCAACCGATGGCCTAGGCTAGTCACTGAAGAAAAGCTAGAAAGGATAAAAATCACATGGATGAAGCAAAACAACGATTGGATGCAAAAATGGGACGTCAACATCCATAGCTGTCCGGATAGTAATGAAGAAATTAAGAAGTTTGTTCGAGAAAGATTATGTACCATCATGTGGACAAGGCACATGAGGAGGAAAAAATCATACTATGTTAAGGAATTTAACCCCAACACTTTCCACGAGGAAAAAATGTATTTAGGAGCAGCTATTAAGGAGAAAGCGAAAATGCTCATAGCCCAACTTAGAACTAGCTCTCACCAGTTGAGATGTGAGACGGGTAGATGGAAAATGCCAAAAGAGGAATGGAAAAATAGGACCTGCCTATTCTGTGATATAGGAGCCATTGAAATGGAACATCAATTTGTCATGGAATGCCCAACTTATAGTGACATCAGATTCGGGTATTCATAGATGTTATAAAATAGCAGTATGAGCCAACTCTTCGAAGAAAAACAGCTGGACAAGACTGCAAACTTGATCATCAAAATGCACCGAAGAAGAAAAGAATTAGTCAAAGGGTTACAGCTAGATTAGGTGGTTGTCGACTGGCGAGTCCCATAGGCTTCTTGGGCCTCGTGGATGTTATTAAAATCTTTCATTCATTCATTCAAGGCTATAAATCCCCCATAGCTCCAAATTGCGACTCCAATTACCTACAATGATCTACTAGTGAGAAAATCTATGGACTCCACCAAATTGGGAGATGAACTGAGATACTTTGCCCTAAAATTTGGAACCCTAAACAAAACGGTCGTTGTTCAAGACTGTCGATAGATTTGCCTCAAAAACTGCTCTTGTGCTGCATTTTTCTTCAGCAACTCGACTTCTTATCATGATATAGAAACTAAAACTAGTAATTGCATTTTAGTATGCAATAGGTACCCCGAATGATCTTGTTCAGAAGCCTCACAGTACGTGTCTTTCTCAACTTCTTCCACATAGCACAGATCTGCAAACAAAAGAAAATTATCTCAAATGACACGGCAAACCTAACTTGTCTTTTTGTGAGTCGAACACCTGGCAAGTCTTTGTCCATTTCTACACCATCGCTTCCATCTCTTCCCGCCTGAACATTCACGTGTTGGATCCCTGAATATCTCCCTTCAGACCCAATGGAATGAAAATATGTTTGTGCAGATATATTGCATATTTCATTCCAGAGACCTTCTTAATGACCCTTCCAAGAATGGCATAACCCAAATTGGAGTAATACATGGCAGACCAGACCCAGGATCGAAATCCAGAGCTATTATTGCAAAACGAGTTCAGCGATCTCACAACAGATATTATTGCCCGCACGGCTTTTGGTAGCAGCTTTAAAGAGGGAAAGCATATATTTGATATGCAGGGAAAACAAATGATTCTTACAGCCAAATCATTTCGTTCTGTTTATATTCTAGGTTTCAGGTGACAAACTTGAGCTTTGTAGCAGTACAATTTTCGAATCTTAAATTAGCAAAGAATGCAATCAACATTTTGTCTCTTTTATGTTATGTCGTTTTTTCAAACAGTCTCTGGAATGGTTTTCTCATATTTGTCTGACTAGGATAAATGCCTTGGTACTTTAGGAGGTTTTATTCATATTATGAACCTGTAATTTATTTTGGTTTCTTACATTGGTGTGTAATGTCCTCATCAGGTTTCTTCCTACTACAAAGAATAGGCAACGTTGGAATTTGGAGAAAGAGATCAAAAGATCCTTAAGACAGGTTATAGATGCCAGGGAAAAGACTGCTGCAATGAAAAAACTAAGTAGCTATGGTGCAGATCTACTTGGTTTTATGATGTCCGAGAGAAAGAAGCAAGCAGGAGTCAATGTAAAAAATAATGCAAGCCTAACTACAGAGGAAATCATTGATGAATGCAAGACTTTCTACTTTTCTGTTCATGAAACCACAGCAGTAGTGTTGACATGGTGCATAATATTGTTGGGCATACAGGCAAGAGCGAGGTTGAAAAGAGGTACTGGAAGTATGTGGAAAAAACAAGTATCCAGATGCAGATAGCTTAAGTCGCCTCAAAATAGTAAGAACCATCTAAAACAGACCCAAATTAACAAGTCATAACAATCATAGTTAAACCAGCTCTGAGATTTGAATTCAGTTGCAGTATTTTAGGTGTCTCATTAAATATTGTATGATTATTTTGTAGGTGGGAATGATTATAAATGAGGTCTTGAGACTTTATCCACCTTTAGTGTATCTTTTACGAGAGGCATGTAAGCCAACGAAACTTGGAAGGCTCTCAATTCCTGTAGGCACTCAAATTGAGCTTCTGATCCTGGCAATCCACCATGATCCTACTCTGTGGGGAAATGATGCAAATGATTTCAATCCAATGAGACAGGAACTCTGTTAGAAATTTGTGGCAATAGAGAGGATCACCAACCAAAAATGCAATCACTGAAGATTCAAAGATATTCAGATATGATGGTGGAATGAAAATGTTGCAAGCCTCAAAACAACTATAATACGAGGCAAATTAAATGGGCACATAATATTCAGATGTTTAATGACACGGCAAATAAGGCCAGATATACAATATGTTAAACATGATGTACCTTACAGTAGTATATAATGGATAACAATAATGATTTAGAGTAGAGTAATTTTATTTTGTGATAGATTAATTCAATGTTCTTCTTGGTAAATTGTACATCTCATTAAGACAGCAATAAGATCAAACCTTCTGCAGCCTGAAAGCTCAACAGGTGCCTAATAAAAAAGACATAGTGCCATATTAATTGTGCAAATGTCATATTGGTTTCACAATCATATCTGCCACTAATTAGAAAAGAATAAGATGCTAAAAGAGTAAGATGCTAAACAAAAAAGCACCAAATGACCACAAGTTACGACAAGAACTCAATATGCCATGTAAGTGTATGCACTGCTAATATAAAAACCGATTGTACAATACATCTGTAGGTTGAACCCAAAAAATACAAGCCAACTCATTGGACTCAAGAATAATTGATGTTGTGTATGGTATACATAGCATCCAATATCACGGGATGGGTGGCCATCTATGAATATATGTCTAGGGGGGCAAAACTTAAAATGAATTAACAGTAGAACTCTTAGAAAGTCACTTAAAGTGTACCTGAAGATACTCACTCCTAGTTATTGACATCAAAGGGTTCTCCAAGGAAACAATTGGTAAAAAAAATATCTCATCGCAGAACATTAGCTCACATAGTAGCTTTGAATGGCATCTTTCAGATCATTTGCTCTAACAAATCCTTGTAGTTGTATTAAGTCAACAAATACATGAAGCTTGGGGATCTGGAATGTCTCCTTACAGATATCCTCCACAAAATTTTCAGCTGGTGCCACCATGCATAACAAGATACTTGTATGAAACTTCAAACAATCTCGCCTCTGCAACCAAATTTTTCCTTTGATCCTAAACACAATAGCCAGTCTAGAGGACCTTTGCATTATCCTTGAAGGCATCACCGGGAAACTAAACATTGATATCATCAATGAACTCTCCACAATCCCACCTCCTCCCAACCCCTACTTTGCAATGGGCCTCTGCTCAACCTAAAGGACAAAGTCACAATACAAAACAAAAAAATAAAATTCAAAACAATAAGGGATATAGCTTAACACAGAATGCAAGAGTCTGGTGCCAATATTACAACATAACAAGACACTCACTGAAAATTGAAGAACTAGAGGATGGCTATGTGCACAGCGAAGAGTTTTTGGCCAGTACAACCCCAAGAAAACCTAAAAGTTGTCATAAATACTTCACTCTCATGCTAGGAAGATTGAAGGCGATTAAAAACTGCCAAATTCTGAAAACCAGGAGCAACATCATCAAAGACTTCATTCTGATATCATAATTCTTAATGTGACATCATATCATGTCCCAACTATGAGCTAATAATGTCTAATAAAATCTAAGTAACAAGGTAGCAGATTAAAAAATGACAAGATCATGGGGCTTACAAAAAGAGGGATGCTATTTTCCATAAGCTGTAAAAGATTTATCCAGTCATCAACAAAGGATTTTTGTGAGTCAAAATTTTCCAAGTATCTCCTGCAGGGAGAGTTCTTCCTCAATGCAATCATGTATGTGCATTTAGTGGATCAAAGAACAGGAATCAAAATCCCCTAAATTAATACAGTTGCCAAAAGAGGAATCGTGAAAAATCCCCAAAACAAGTTCAATATATGGATAACTGATAACTGATAAGCATTAGTGTAGAGACCCCTTTTAATCATACATCAAAATTTCACACCAGAATATCTTTATAAATGAACTTCACAATGTTTCCTTACTACTGTTCAATAAGTTTCAGACTGGCAGATTGGATGAAGTTGCTTGTTTGTTGAGTTTTAATAGAAAGTGTCATAATGGAACGCAATGCAGAAACAAATACAGGATTGAGCATGTAATTTATAAAATTAAGCACTTCACCATTTGAAGTGCAACCTGGCCTTTTATAGAAGCTATAATAAAAGCTCAGAATTCGTATTGAATCTCAATCCAATGATAATCGATATATTAATGGTGTTAAAGTTGAAACCACTGCCATTAATAAAAAATATATATATCAAAGAGTTTACAAAGATGATGTCACACGCATCTATAGCTCATGATCAGAAAAGAATATATGCTGCACCAAAGAGACTCCATGCAAGAGAAGAAAGGCTGGTATTTAATTGAATGTTCACTTCTGACCAAACCGCAGCTGTGATGACTCTCAATTCACCCAGACCAATGCAAGGAAGGAAAAGAACTACAGTTCAAGCCACACCATATGCACACCAATCCCTAGCCTCGTGTTATATACATAGTGTTGTGCCAATAAGAAAGAACTGACGAACTGAGATGAATATTCATGCTACAGCAGAGAGGTGGGAGGAAATATATTGAAACTCCTCACACCTTGTAGATCCCACAATATGCTCTTTACCTACTGAGGAAAGTGTCCAGCTCAAGAACCCCCAATGCAAAAAAATGCCTGAACAAAGTCTTCACCAGTAACTTGTCGTGCTAGCTAGAATGACTTATTTATATGCCCAGCTCGATATAAAATTATAAATGACCTCCTAATACCAAGCTACAGTAAGTGAACAACATTCAAAGAGCTCCATGCCCAATATTAATATTTCAAACAAACCACAATAACTGTGCAAAGCCATGCCCAAACAAAGATAGATAAAGAAGACAAATCTCCATACAATTAAAATATTCAAAAGTATAATCATCCCTGGACTTGGTCTTCAGCATTTGTCACGAACATGATTAAATAATCATAATGTCATATTAATATAAAACATCCAAAGTGACAGCTAGGAATTTTACTCAGACGGCAATATTACTTTCCAGATCCTCACTTTATTTTTCAAAAACACCCATCTTCATAGCCGCATCACAATAAAAAAAGAAGCATTCAAATAAATCCTTTAAAGAAATAGAATATGAATCACCCAATATTTTGGCATCCACCATATAAACAAATCTTTGATGAACTCCCACAATTTTTCTATAGTCCAAGTATATTTACCGAGCAAATTAGCCCTATATTTCCTTCATCCATGACACTGATTTCCACATGCAAGGCACCCACATAAAAAATATTGCATCCTTCACTAATAAAATCTATCCACTGCCCCGTTAATGGGATTAGGAAGGTTGGTCTTCCTAGGAATCTGTGAGCTGGTGTGAGTTGGAATGGTCCAGATGGTGGATGGATCAAAATTAATTTTGATGGGTTTTGAAAGGCAATCTGGGGCCTAGTGGGACTGGTTGCATAGCGCAAGATCACAATGGGAATATCCTTGCAGAAGGATCAGTTTATATTATGGAGGCCACAAACAATCTCGCTAAATTCAGGGTTGCTTTGCTTAAACTAGAATTGGAAAGGGAGTTGAAGGTGAGCCAATTTCACCTTGAAGGAGATTCACTTATCACCATCAATTCCATCAGGCAAAATTCAACGCCTGATGTTTAAAGCCAATTCAAGAATTAGTACAACATTTTCAACTTTCAAATTAACTCATATATATTGGGAGGGAAATGGTTCAGCAAATAAATTAGCCAAGTTGGCTACAGAGAGAGAAAATTGGTGACAGGGATGCCCACTGGCAATGCCATGGAGATCTGTCGCATAGATTTGGAATAAACTTATTATAATTGTGGATTTCTGTCACTTATTAATGCTTTCCAAGATGACAGCGAAATAGGCACAATTTTCAATGAATGCACATAGGTTAAACTGCATAGATCAAAATATCGCAGACTTATCGGCGATAAGTTCTGGCTCGCGACAAACTATGTATTCAGGCTGTGAATTGTAACCATTTGGAGAAGGCCAACCCCCTATGCTTTGTTTGTATTTATCTTATATCATTTCCTTCATTGAGTCGTCTGTCCTCCTTATTGTAACTTCCTCAAAAGGCCAATCTTATTTACATTCTTTTCTTTTGCATTTCATACTTTAATTACATTCCCCATGTTGGCTAACTTTCTTCACTTCACATATTATTATTCTTCCTTTCCTAGGGTGCAAATTTGAGCTTCGGCTAGATTACCATCTCTTTCAGCTGGACTCTTTGAAGGGGATGTTACCTTTAGCTGGACCCCTCTCTTTTTTAGCTGGAATTCACCTATTTTAAGCTGGACATTTTGATGGACTTGCAACTTTTAGCTGGACTCTCAAGGGGAAAATCGATCTTCAGCTGGAATTTCATCTTTCTTAGCTGGATTTTTCAATGGAAATGCAACTTTTAGCTGGAAATCCTTAATTTTGAGTCAGGTTGTGAAGATTTTGAGCTGGAATTCCACCTCAAACAAGGATTTTGCTTTTCCACTAAGAATTTTTTCATTTCTACTAAGGATTTTTCATTTTTACTTGGAATTTACTTTTATAATTATGGATTTTTCATTTTCAACTTTGAAATTCACATTCAAACAAAAATTTAGTTTCTCAAACAAGCATTTTAATCTTTAATTTTGGAATTCCAACTCTTGATTAAGGAATTTCACCCTTCAACTCAAGAATTCATAATCTTATTTAAGGATTTTTATTTCTTGCCTTCACATATTTTTGACTTCTAAATTGTAATTGCTCCCTTGGGTGGAATTTTGATAAGGTCAAGGATTTTTGCGTTTTTTTTTTGAGGAGAAATTTGCTAGAGACTTGGATTGTGAAAGGCAAACTTGCAATTGTCAAGGAATTTGAAGTGGAAGCATGTCTTGGACAAGGAATTGTGAGGGGAAATTTGACCTCATCAAGGATTTTCAAGTGGGAATTTGGGATCAACAAGGATTTTCACTACACTCTATTTTCTTCTTTAAAACTTCAATCAATCCCTAAGGGAAAATCGACCCTATCATGGAAACTTGAGGTCTGACCAGGAGGTGGATTTCCTAACGAAATATTCCTCAAACCAGGATTTTGCAATGAGATTGAATCCTTCGACAGTTTTTTTCATTCCAAATTTCGACCTAGGAATTCTTGACTCAACTCACCCATTCCCTAATAGCTAGGAGACTAAGAAACCAACCAAAATGTTGCCAACCTAAAGACAACTAAGCTAAACACTGAACTAGAAAGCAAGAAAAAAGAAGGGGTTCCCATTTGCAATGGGGCATGTGTGTTTACAACACAACAGAGCCATGTGGCAGCTCTTCCGCAAGATTCATTCACCTGTTTCAGAGCCACCAACAAACTTGGTTTTCATTTATGCTTTTTCACATTTGCTGTGGTCGTGCTCCGAAATCCTCTCATGTTGCTATCATTGCTCCAATGTCAAAATTGATGGCTACTGGCTACTAATGAAGATCTGTAGAAGACTTTCAATATTAGTTGTATCAATTTTTACCTGTGTATAAGGATTTTGGCATAGTTTTCAGATGCCCATTTTCCAGAAAACGTACTTGTGGACATAACAATTTCAACAACCAAAAAATATCATCGATTCAAAAACTCGTGATATTCATTAATTTCGCAAAATGTGATTGTGAGCATAAGATAACCATAACCATAAACAAAACCAGATTTCCCCGCTCAAGAAACATAAAATGCATGATTACAAATTATTTCGATGGGCCAAAATGTATTTGTGGGCATTATACGGTTAATATAGCTTACCTGTTCCGCTGGCCCTTGCTTTCAAGGCCACGCTCCTGCATTTATGCAAGCTTGTTAGAGACAGTTTTAATGTATTTCCGTGGACGTTGCTCAAGAATAGTGAATGTGTTAATTTTGACTGCGATAAAATGGTAGGAAAAATCTTAGCGCTTGCCAAGGCCATGGCAGCTATCCTTAGCGGTAACTTATCCCTGAAATTATCTTGGAATTCCTTCTTAAAAAACAAACACGGTATAGCCTCTCATTATTCTCCCATTCTGAAAGTTGGCACAAAAGGCATGAGCATTTCGTTGTAAGTTGGCACAAAAGGTATGAGCATTTTGTTATTGCTAAGTCCGCTCAAGGATTGAGGGTGTTGGGCAGGCTTGGAATTTGACGGTCATTCTTACTTGTGATATGATTTTCCTATGATGGTATGATGGTTTGGTCTCTTTAATGCCTTTCATTTTATGTTTTATGAAAAATATTGACTATCAAAAACTAGTGAATAATTTATATTAAATTCTTTAAAATTAAAAAGATTCAAAATTAATAATAATATATAATAAACTATATAAAAAAAATTATTTATACTAAAAACAAAATTAGAAAATAATTATAAATTAGTAATATCTACAAAAATTTCAAATTTACTAAATAAATTTCTAAAATTTATATATTCTATATAAAAATATTCTAAATTAATATAAATGTATAATAAAAAATGTATACACATATACTAACATCATAAATTAGTAATATCTTAAAAAATCTTAAATTTACTAAACAAATTTCTAAAATTTATATATTCTATTTTTAAAAGATTCCAAATTAGTATGAATATATAATAAAATAATAGAAATATATATATTACATACTAATATTAAATGATGCTCACATAATAGAAAATTTCTAAACTCATATTAAAATATTTTAAAATTTAGAAATATTTTAAGATATTTAAATAAATTTATATATTATCATAAATATTTTAAAATAACATATATTTATATTATAAAGTATATTATATTGCTTATAATAATTTTTTACAATTTATTAATAATTTTAAGAGTCATATTTACGGTTTTATAAAAATATAACAAGTCATTCCATATGGTCTAAAAAAAATTCAAGCTGTCATACATGGTTAAAAAGTGCAAAAATGGCCATTGCAGCCATCAAATTCTAGGCCTGGTGTTGGGTATATTTTAGATTTTCTGAGGTTTTTGTTCCAGGTCTTGTTTTTTATGTCTCTGCTTGTGTCGTTAGGTTTAGGGTTTTTTGAGCTTCTTAAATTTGTCATATTTGTGTTTTAAACCCTTGCCTTAGGCATTTTTGCCTTTAAATGGTTAATTCTTTGGTTGGTTTTGAGTGTGCCCTAGTTCTTTCTATTCGCATGTTACTTTTCGGGTCACTTAAGTCTTCATTTTTGCACGTGGTCATTTTTCCTTGTCTTTGTTGAATCGTGCATTGTATTTCCTTGTCCTTAAGTCTTTCAGCGCCCTGGCGACAATGGTGAGTCCTTTGTTAAGTTTTCTTTAGTAGCTGAATCTCCCAATTTATGTCACGACTAGTGTTAACATCCAGTGATTCAGCGACTATGTAGTCTCCTATTCGTTTGATTCTTGGCAGTTTCTTTGAAACATTTTGTGACTTGGCATGGCGGTTATCTCCTATTCTCTAAGACGGGAGGCTAAATTCAAAATCTTCCAACGATCCAACAAATGCTGTTGATCATCTTTGCAATCGGCGGTCAGGTTTTAACTTCACAAAGAATGGGTCCTATACCAAATCATTTAGCGAACTAGCGACTAAGTCATGTTTTCATACCCACTAAGTTTGGCGGACTTTGACAAAGTAATTTGGTGAAGGATAAAATTTACTCTTGTCACTTGATCTCCAGAAAAGATGGCACTGCCTTAAGTTATTTGGCGATCAAGCAAGTGAAGTGTTCGCGGGATCTCAAAATCAGTTAGTGATGTTCCAAATCTTTCAGTGACCTGGCAAACAAAGCAAAGTTAATATGTGTCTTCTTTAGTCGCGCATTCTCAGAATGAAAAGGTTAAGTTTAATACCCTTGGGAGATTAAGTGAATACATTAGTTGCTAATTCTTGTAATTAAAAGGTAAAGGTCTAATGGATTCAGCGAATTAGCGACAACCGCCAATTATTTCTAGGATCTACGGTCATCATATAATCTCAAGATATAACCTAAGGTATCAAATGCATTCAGTGAATTGGAGATATGGGTTATTCGCTCATTCTCAAAGCCTAACCATGGTTAAGCATTTCTTTTTGAGATTGCAAGGAGCCTTGTTCGTTGAAACGCAAGATGAAATGAGAGTTAAGGGTGGCTTTCTGAGAATAAGAGATTTAGTTGGTCCCTGATTCTCCAAATGTGACCATGGTCAAGGTGCTATGTCTCATAGGTTTGTAAAATCCTTTGTTCACTGATTCTCTAGATGACTGCTAAGTTAAGGAAAAGATTGCGAGAATTAGCGAAGTCTTTGGTCACTTGTTCTCTGAGTCTAACCACGGTTATTATAAGTGTTCCAAGAATGTGAGATTGCCTTCAGTTGCCAAATATTTGATTATGGTGGGGTCATGATGAGTTGTCAAGGATAATCCGAGCAATGTTGATCATCTCTGGGATCAATGGTGGTTGTTGAATCTCCAGATAAAGTCATGAATTAAGAAATCATTATGAGATTCCGTGAATGGCCTTGTCGCTAGATCTCCAAGTTTAACCTCAGATTAATAATTCTTTCAGAGATCATGAGTTCCTTTGTTTGCTGGATCTCTGAACTGTGTCTGGTTAAGTTTTAATGCCAATCAATATTATGAGCCATTGCAACGTGGAAAAGGTACTATGCCGAGCTGGAAAAAGGTAAAATGTCATCCAATCAGGTTTTAATGAGGGTTTGCCTCAGTAATTAAGGGGTTTAATGCCAAAAAGCCATGATCATTACTCTCACGCTCTATTTTTTATTTTTTAAATCATCTTGTCAACATCCACGCCACGACTAGCTATGATTTAAAGATTGATAGTATGCAGAATTGAATGTAGAAGTGACTAAGGCTGGATTTGCTATGATTTGGCAATCGTACACATTCAACTCTTGAAGTATATAGACAGGACTTCATTGCTTTCTGTGCTCAAATTTATTTTGAAGACAATTGAGATTGTTGGCACTGAAGAAGAGAGTAAAAAACATGAAAAGTTGCAGTACTGTGAATTTCTGTTCCGAAAAGATGAGTCATCGAAAAGCAAGTGTAGCATCATCTAGTGGAGCTACTAAAGAGAAAAGCAGAGAAGATAAAGGAAAGATAAATTATTCTGATGAGTTCGTCAAGATGCTTCCTGGTTTAAATCAAGATAAGAAGGCCATTGATACAGCATTTGAAGATCTCATGGACAAATGTAGAGACCCTATCACGCCTTCAGGCTCAAGTTTTACTATCTTGTCATATTTTTATAACAATAGGCATAAAGCTATACCTATTTGTAATGCTTGGGTGTTGGGGATGGAAAAGATAATTATTCCTGATGTGTTCTTAGATGTTGATTTGATTATTGAGCTAGCTAGGCTATATGACCCCATCTCTAAAACCATTAGGTGTGAAGACCAGCCCATTTTTATTTCCTTGGATAGGGGTTCTTTCATCAAAGCATTTGATTTTTTTTCCTCTTCTTCCACTGAAATATATTTGAAAAAGGAAAGGGATAGGTATGCCAATAATATTGGGTTGGTGAAGAGCCAGATAGTCAAGCATATGCCCAAGTAGGGTAGATACATTGCCCCTCTCCCTGCAAAGATGAATGCCCCTTACCTGTTTTCATACCTCCATCATTATATGAAATTCTTATGTCATGGGTTGTGTAGGGTTTTAAGGATAGATGGGGATGATGAGAAAATGCCTATTGAACTTGTAATGATGATCCTA
This sequence comes from Chamaecyparis obtusa, assembly GCA_027943335.1. Classification (NCBI taxonomy): domain Eukaryota; kingdom Viridiplantae; phylum Streptophyta; class Pinopsida; order Cupressales; family Cupressaceae; genus Chamaecyparis; species Chamaecyparis obtusa. Next base: position 1,745,301 of record BSBK01003711.1, on the reverse strand, counting down.
GATCTTCAAAATTTTCACACCAATACTAACTATGATTACATCAAGTATGTAATTGATAGGATGCACGAGGGGTTTGTGTCTGTTAAGGAGAATAAAAGACCTATTAGATTCATGCATTATTCCCTCTTTATGCATTTAATTTTGTACCACCATGTCAATAATCTTGATGCAAGAATGTTGAAGTTAAGGACTTCTTTTGAGGGTAATCCAAACCTAGTGCAATATTGGTTTAGGGCTTGGAATTATACATACAATGAGTGTAACTTCTCTATTTTCTAGAATTATTTTGTCCATCCACTTCTTGAGATACAAGGAATAAATGTAGTAAGATTGTCCACTAAGGTTTTGAGGGTGTTGAGGCCAATGCAATATGAAGATAAATGGCTAGGAAACCACAATTGGGGAGATTTCTACTTAGGAGGTAACTTCACAATTATCAGAGTTTATGGTTGCCCCCAACCTCCACACCTGCTTCATAAATTTGCACCTCCTAGGGTTTCTATAATAGAATTCATCTGGCAATTAATATGGACTAACAAAGAGCACCTAGCACCTCATAGGAAGGGTACCTTCACATTGAGACAATTCAGAATTGGTAGCTTCTTGATTGGAAAAAGAGCACTGGACTAGGTCAGTGCCTGGCTCAATCACTTTAAGATGGCTACAGGTATTTGTCGGTATGTTGATTCTAAGGGTTTCATCAAGATTGCCAGGATGACATTAATTCCTAACATTGGAACAATCAGGGAGCATGAAGGCCTAGATGAGAAGGATGTGATAAGAAACATGCTGGACTTAGATGAAGCAAGAAGAAGATGAACCAAATATTTTGATTTGCTAGACATAGAGGTCAGATTGAAAAAAGGTAGGAATTCCTTTTGGTGGTTATTTCCCTAAGCTCCCATATTTGCAAAGAATGGAGAAGATGATAGAGATGCATGACACCCTGTCTAACCAGTTGGAAGGGTTGCTTGAGGAGAAATTGGATGTGCCAAGGAATTATTCCACTTTTGAGCTTAAGGATTTCAGTGATGACTCTCAAGAGGGTGAAAGCCCACCTCAAGGTGGGGACTCACCAATTGCTGATTTAGCACAAGACCCATAGGAAGAAGGGGATACTTCAAAACCCCCATTGAAAAGGCAGAGGCTTAAAGAAGGTGAGCCCTCTAAGAAGACAAAATAAAAGAGGATACTTGATAGTGCTTCTGCTATTGTACCTAGTAACAAAATTTACCACCAGTAGCTAAGAAAGGCCATCAGGGATGGCAAGAAAGTTGTAACAAAGGAAGAAGGGGATTTACCCTTGTTGTTGGGTAAAGATGAAAGAGAACTCTATCAAGAGGAGTTTCTCAGTGATGAGCAATTCATCAAAAGTAAAGAATTCAGGGATTTCCTCATTTGGAGGAAACAAGATGAAGTAAAGAAGACCCTACCAGAAGGAATGCAATCGAGTGAAGAAACTTTGAGGGCCCTAACATCATATGATCCTAGTCTTGAGAGGATTACTATAAAGGAAGCAAGAGAGATGGTTAAATCAAGTGGCATGCTTCTAACTCCTGGATGGGACTTGACCTCTGCATTCATAATGGATCAAATTAGAAAGCAGCCAAAGGGAAGTGTGTCATATGAAGTATAGATAGATGACATGATTAGAGGAAGTGGTTATGACCCCAAGTCACAAGTTGTTGCACTTTGGTCTTTGGCCCCTAGAACCCAAAAGCCATCTTTAGTAAGCATTGAGGACAAGATGGAAGGAAATAAAATTGTTTGGACTGTCTAGAACACCACTGATCTTGAGGTGTCTAAGGCAATTACACATTTTTCTCACCTCAATGAGGCCAAAACCATCCAATTGTTAGAAAGATATGACAAATTATTTGAACATTCAATGAGGGTTGCAAAGGATAGGGACTTAAAGATCATGATAATTAAGAAGATGGAGGGTAATTAGAAGAGCTAAGGGCTAAGCTTGAAGAAGCTTCTAAGGCAGTGCCTCCCCCTCCTCTACAAATTGAGGCCCCTTCTCAGCTAGAAACACAAGTTTCTGATCGACCAGTGGAAGATTTAGAAAAAGTGAGGCTAGATGCAGCCTTAAAAACCATGGCTGATGTTGTACAACATAGACAGGGCAGAATAAGCAACAATATAATTGACAACTTGATTAAGGTTGAAAATGATTGCACAAGGTTTGCTACTGATGTAAAGGGCATAACTGATTCCAAGTGGGAGATGCAGTTGAAGGTACTACAAGAGATGCAGAGTTTTAATTGGCCCTCAGATGATGATGTGAAATATGGGAAAAGAGCATCAAGAGATAGAAAAAGAAACAAGTTGTTTTGGAGCTGGAAGCAGAAGAAGAAGAAGAGTGAAGTACACATGGCACTTTCTAGGGGGAGCATGTACCAAACAAAGGATGATGTAAGTTAGCCTATAATGGTGGTCATCATTCATGCAACAAATCAAGTAACTGCTCTGAAATATCTCTAGACAAAGGTGCCACTTGTGAAGATGCTAGTAGTTGTGAACTAATTTTTGTTTTTCTAGTCCTTGTCATTATGGTTTGTACTTTTGTCTATAGTGCATGTCATTTTCCTAGCCATCCGAAGCTTTTTGCATCCTTTCAAGGATTCCAAGATGGCTAGTGGTTTAAATAGTAAGTTTTGTTCATTTTGTAAGGGTAGTGGAAGTTTTTGTAAAGAAAGTATTGAAAATAGGATCTGACTTCTTTGAAGTTTTTGTTGAAAGTGTATGGATACAGTTGAAAACTAATACAAATACACTAGAATTTTGTTGCTATCTCTGGTTGTCTTTGTGTATGGATTCTTTGTTTTTCTTATGCATTAATTAGTAAGGCTCTTTAATGTGTTGTTCATAAGATGAATATAGGGGTTGAACTCAAAGTTTCTCTCAAGGAGAGAGTGAATCTTTAGGGACGTCTTTGGGAATTGAAGATCTATACATGAATTTGATGGCAGGGTTGGGAATTGGGACAATAAATTGTTAGGCAATTCATTTAAGTTCTTGTTTCTTTGTGATTGATAGGATTATGTAGATGTTAAGTTTTGACTCTGACCCAATGAATAAGCCCCTAGTTTTAGCTTGATTTGTATCTTTTCACTACCAAAATATCAAAACCTATTCTATTTACTTTATTTGTATGCTCCTTAAATTGTAATTGACTATGTCAAGTACATAAATCAACCTTATAATGCTTTGTAGAAGCAATTGAGAAAGGTAAACCCACCTAAGTTTTATACTCAAAGTGAAGAAGGCTTAAAGCCTTAGTACCTTAGCATTTAAATTGTGTTGGATGCAGCTGTTGGGAGTACATGAGTCTTAAGCTCAATGAATTTTCTGAATACTTTAATCATCTGCAGGTTTAAGTGCTAATAGAGGGAGCATTTGAAAAATTTGGAGCTTTTTTGCCAAGAGGTGGGAGTGCAAGTTAATACCTCTAAGACAAAGATCACGATCTTTTCTTTGAAGAAGAAAAAACAACAGCATACTTTTATCTTTGAGGGCAGCCCTCTAGAGACTGTGGAAGAGTACAAGTACTTGGGAATTGATTTCAACTATAGGTTAAGTTGGGAGACATGAAGATCAAAAAGAATACAAGGGGGTGGGAAAGCCTCATACCTCCTTCAAGATAGATGTAGAAGAGTGGAGTTGTGGGATCAGAAGACCAAGAAGACTCTCTTCGGTCTCTTGGTGGTTCCGGTTATTCTATATGGGTGTGAGGTTTGGGGGAGTAGCATGTCAAATCACAAATGGCGGCAGATAGAAAGAGTCCAAAAGCATCTTATTACTAGTAAGCTTAAGGTCAAGTCTATGGTTCCCTATGAGATTCTCTTAGCAGAGGCTGGTATGTTCCCAATTGAAGCCTCAATAATTATTCGCATGCTATGCTACTTAAAAAAAGTGGGTAATATGGATATGCATTGCTGGCCTGGGATGGTAGTAGCATAATACCTAGAGAAGAGGAAAAAGACTTGGAAGAAACAAAACAACAAGTGGTTAAACAAATGGAACATAAACCTCCACAAGTGCCCAAACACTAACATTGAGATAAAAGGGTGGGTGTTAGAGAAATTCAAAACTGCCATGTGGACAAAACACGAAGGGAGAAAAAAAGCTCACTATGTCAAAGAATTTAACCCCAAGTGGGACCATGGCGATAAAGAGTATTTAAGCTCCACAATCAAGGGCAAGGAAAAAATTTTGATTGCTCAGCTGAGGACTAGCTCTTACCATTTACGATGCGAGACTGGTAGATGGAAAGTTCCCAAAGAATTGTGGGAAGAAAGAATGTACAAGTTTTGCAGTAGAGGGGTGGTTGAAATGGAGTGGCATTTTATCAAGGAATGCGCTACTTATGAGGACATTCATAGTCAGTATGAAGATAACTTACAGGGGAACAGTTTGACTGGGCTTTTCGATGAGACAAACTTACACAAAATGGCTACCTTCCTATATCATTTTAAAATGGAAGCACTTCCATGTTAAGAGTGCTTAGCCCTCCAAGTAAGTGGTTTGGGGTCATATTGGATGCCTTGAATTGAACTTTGCCTTGATTTGGTTTTCTCCCCACCTTCCACTTCTTTTCTACTTCATTCTAGGTGAAATTAGGGTTAGGATCTTAAGGATTCTCTTGAATTTACCTCTTCCATGGCTCTATTTTCTAGGTAGGATTTAGAAATAGATCCTCCTGGCCTTCATTTCAGTAATCATAGGATTTTATGTCTATTCCTGACATTCTGTCTTGTTCTGGCATCATTTCTAGGTTTTTGGGCATCCCTGGGACCTCCTAATTCAGTTTTGAGTCAACCTAAGGAAAAGGTCAATGTCTTAGGTCAACCCTGACTAGGTCAGGGTCAATGTCAACTTTGACCCCTTTCTCTAGAATTTCAAAATCCTTAATTTCTGGGCTTCGGGCTTTCAGGAAATTTATTTTCCCGCCTCCGAGTCGGCCATTTTAGGTTTCAGGATGTTAAATCCTTTAATTGTATTTAATCTAGGTATATTTTCTAAAGGTGAGGACCTAATTGGGATTTAATTCTCCAAGGTGGCCCATCTAGAGGAGTGCTCCCTAGATCACTATAAAAGGAGGCCTTCCTCTCTCATTTTCACATCTCAAGTTTTCATGCTCAAGCACTGATGCAGGATTATCCTGGGTGTAAGAGCAATCTTGCATCACCCAAAAATATTTCTGTTTTGTATTCAATAAGGGCTATCTTGTGTAGAGCTACTATTTTTGGAGACTTTCTATTTTTAGTAAGTTGGTCATAAATCTCAGAATGTTTTGATTTCATGTGGAGGTTCATCTCAGTCGTATCAGCCTGCCGGTAAAGTTTCATGGCTAGATCAGGCCTAGTTTTGAAGATATTGAAGATTTTCGGTATTGGCAGCAGGGTACAGAAACTTTAGACTTAGTTTTGAAGGCTTTAGAGGCCCCAGATGAGGTCAAAAATTTGGGTGACAGGCACTTACACTAATCAAGCCTGTAGAGCGCTTCGTGGCGTTTCTAGAATGGGGTTATAATAGTCAATCGGGTCAACTGGCGATGACTTATGGTCCTCGGAAGTTGGGTCACCTGAAATGGCGAAAAATAATTTTCTTTCAAAATTTCTGTTTGGGTTTCAAAAGTCATTTTGAGCCGACTTTGATGTAATAAATCATAAAATAAAATAATTCTAAGTTTGGTTGGCCCTAAGGGCAAAATTTTTGGAACCTTCTCGGGCGGTGGAAATTGCCTATATAAAGAAGGCCTGTAGTGTTGTCTAGGGCAGTTCTGGGTAATAATTCGAGGCTTTGTCCTACATAATATTGTAAGGGAATGCCCATGTGGCTTTGCATATTGTAATTCTGAAAGTTTGTAATTCCACATTTGTGGAGATAATAAGAAGCCAATTTTCTGTTCTTGCATATTGTTGTTGTTTCTCTGTTTCTGTTATGTGTTTGTGGTATTAAGGGGAGTGCCCTTCATCAAGCACTCTCAAGCAAGGTGATCAAGAAAGCATTCAAGTCTTCTTCTCTATCCAAGTTCTCCATTGAAGATCAAGGATTCAAGCATTCAAGCTACTGAAGGGATTTGGTTCAAGCATTCAAGATTTATCATTCAAACCCTAGATCTAGCCATCATGATGGTGTGATCTTCCTTCAAGGTCCTTTGTTCATCTTCAAGATCCATTTCATCCTTCTCTCAAGGTGGATTCCAAGCATACAATCATGGAGGTTTGATTTACATTTATTGTTGTGTTCAAGCTTTCATATTAATATACTTGTTTACATTTCAAATACAATTGCATATCTATTGAATTGCATAGCTTCATTGTTAGATCCTTTTCTACTACTTGCTAGCATTCTCCATTTCAATTTCAATATTAAGGTTGATTCCAAATTGGGGTTTGACCAAGGCAAACCCCCCAAACAAACAACAAAACCATTTTTCTTGTAGGTACAGGTGCAGAACTTCAGATCTGAGAGTAGATTTGGATACCCTTTTCAGCAAACTTCTAGGATTTGAGAACAGAATTCGAATTGGACTTCAAATAAAGAATGTGGTATTTTACATTTTATGAGGGTCAAACTCAAACTAAGTCATCTTGAGGAAAGATTTCTAGGTTTTCTTTGTCTCGGCATTTCCAGTCCAGGACAAGTTTTAGATTTTCCAGAAAGTACACACAAACATCAGAATTCAACATTTTCCAGATCTACCCTAATTTGAGGTTAGTATTTGTATTTCAGTTATTTTAGATTTCAAGCTTAATCCAACTATAGGGAAGTATAGGGTTTCTCTCTCTCTCTTTCATATTCTTCATAGATTGATTCAATTATGTATTAACCTTTTGGTTGATCAAATTGGATCTCTCCTTTGAGAATTTGGATTTAGGAGTGAATCTCACATTTTCCCCACACACATACACATATAAAGGTTATTCCAAATTACCTCCATTCACTTCCTAATGAGGATCCACATCAAAAGGGCCTTCTTGGAGAAACTTTAGCAAATGGTTTAAATTTGGTTCTTCGTGGTCACTTAGACAACTTGTCTCGTGGATGTCATTAAAACCTCTTCATTCATTCATTAAAAAAAATGTTTAGTATAGAATTTTTAGTTGGTTTTTTTTGGTTCATTTTGTAGTCTATTAAAATTCAAAGATTAGGAGTATTCATTTTCTCAAAATCAAGTATAGCAACATCCACCCAACATCTAAAATGTGTCATTTAGTGTAATTATTAATTTGAAAAATTAAAATTATTTAATTAAAAATTAAAATCTATCAAGTATGATTGTATTTTTTTTATATACTATTGTTTGATATGTGTGAACTTTGTTGAATGGTCTAATCAAATAATATATCATCTCTCTTTTAATTATACTCAAGCAATTGAGCTATTACAATTCAAACTTTGTAATATTTTAAATATTTTTGTTGTTGGCAATAGATATGTAAGACTTGTTACAAAAGAAAAAAGACAAACAACCTTATTTGGGAAAGTAATAAACCATCAATTGAAGAGAATATGTAAGACAAAGACATTGAACATCATTTTCAATAGTTAATGGATTTTAAGGAAGGAGTTCTTACCAAATGATCATAAATACCTAGTGAATAATAGTAAAGCCTCTATGTGTGTGGGAGTGTTGTTAGATCTATGGGAAGAGGAGGAGATGTCACATATTTTAATAAAGGCTATTATAGTAGTAATTTCTTGAGAGTGGTGAAGGATATCCTAATCAATGCAACTTCATGGTGTGGTTTTCTCATGCCAAATCATCATCTCCTAGTCAAAGAAGGTGTTGTAAGGGGGCCTCAGTTCTTACTTTGCCATAGTGGAGAGGCATATTTTGATGCAACTCAAAAGAAGAAGGAAACAAACGTGATATCATTCCTAAAACAAGTTGTAGGTATTAACACATCAAAATAATAGATAAGAACTTCACTGAAGGAATGACTACTAAGGCGTCTACTCTATTTATTGCAAGTAAGTTTTAACTAGCCATGTTAAGACCTATTTTTTAATTTCAATATAATATAGTTGTAAATGTTTGGCAATTATAGGAAAGAAGGTGGAGTTGACCTCAAAGAAAACATTTTTTCCACTAATATCTTTACAACATAAAGTATTTCTTTTTCTTAACTTTAATGTATGGGAGTGATCCAGGAGCTAAGACTATAATTCACTAATAAATTTTTTAATATAAATAATATAATTAAATGAGATTTGAAAACTATATTGAAGTACATGTTTTTGAAAAATAGAGAGGATTTAGGACTTAGATTTTTTTTGTTTGAAATCTTTTTATTAGATTATCATTCTCATTTTAAATTTTGTTGTACAATTAGATTTGAGAGTAATAAATGTTGACAAATCGCTAACTATATTGTTGTTAGTCCCTGTCTCTATAGGCAATGACTAATATTTTTTCTTTATCAATATGATATTAATTGTGTCTCAAGAATTACACTAATGAAAAAATTAAAAATTTATCCTATGGTTTAGTGCTATTTGACATTTAAAATCTATTTATTACTAATTTTTACCTTTTGATTGGTCACGTTAATTTTACTAGGGTTTTGAAAACTTATGACAATATTCCAACCAATCAAAAATGAGTGGGAGAAAAATTAACAACATTCCCTAATATTTTTTCATAAAATCAGAAGCATCAAGAAAGTTGCAAAAGGTTCTAGCAACAATTTCTTAACAAAATACACTTAGATCCGATAGAAATGGACCACCTAATGACCACTCTAGCATTTATTAACCTCCTAAAAGTTTCAAGATTCCATGGGTGTGTGAAAGGATGTTTGGGAATCTGATGGACAACTATTATAGTTTAGAAATTGAGGCAAAACAAATAGCTCTAGTTTGTATTGAGAGAGGTTGCAAACCTGTAAGATTATCTAAAGAACAAAGCATAACTCATGGCATTGACCATGGAGAGGACAACATAGGAGTTGTTTGTACTAGAGGTAAAGGAAGTTATTCTTCAACATATTCCATTAGCATAGATGTGTATTATCAGAAGATGCTGGAAGAAAATCCTTAGAATCCCTTCTGTTGAGAATTATACCAAACTTTTTCATGAGGTAAAAAATAATTTTATGCTTTGTGAGTTTGTGAAGAAGATAAATTTTTGTGGGGATTTCCCTTTTTTTAACATTTCAAAAACTTGAGGGTCAAACAATGTGAGAAAGTGACCATAGAATATGGGATTACACAACTTCATATATATACCTATAATTGCTACTGATCATGATGCAGCCAAAATTCCTTCAACAATTAACAAAAATACAAGAGACAAACAAAACACATAAGATTTTTAGAGTTACAATCCTTCTTTATTATTCTTCCAACTATTCTTCTGCTACAATGAGAGAAAACACTAATTTAAGTACAAATCCGAAATTACCCTTTTTGGCAGTTTTTTTCTTAAAACTATTTTTTATCATTTTTTGTAATTTTTAAAACAACTCAAAAAAAGCTATTTTTTTTGTGAAGCTTCCTAAAATTAAGATAAGATGAACTACCAACTAACCTTCGAAATTGGAAACAATATTTCGAAGTTATTATAAAAAATAACTTTCTCAAATAAACCTAAATAAAACAATAAAATCTTAAAAAGCCACTAAAAGCTCCTGCATCATTCTCCTCTGGTTGAAAGAACGTAGCTCCTACAAGTTATTTATATTTGGCGGGGATATGATTCTGGTTCAAATTTGCATCTTATTTATTGATGGCAAGTCAAAGTTTATTTAGGGTTCTATTCAGTGTTACTGGTAAGATTTATAGCTTGGGTGTGAATATTTGGTTATCTTACTCATTATGCAAAGATATTTGGAACTTGGAATGTCTATTTAGTTGTAGATTTAATCAAAGGTTTTTGTTCTGCAAATATTTTATTTTTAAAGAATAATTAATGATGACTTGGTAAAGAGCACCAAACAATGTTAACCATGAGAGATGGATTTGTGTGAACTACTACTCATGAAATATGGGTCAATGAGTTTGAATAAAAAAACTTCACAGTTGAATCTTGATAACAATATCACAATGTTACTTCATTTTAACATAATTAAATATGATATTTTTTAGGTTATATCTTATTTTTCTTAAATTTGGATTTATTTCACTTTTCTTTGGAATTAAATCGAGTTGTAGTCATTGCAGTCATAATAAGGTTGATGATGTAATAAATATTTAGTTGGATTACAAGTATTTTAGGTATTTCGTTTAGTAAAATATTATTAAGTAATATTATGAATTAGTGTCTTGATTTGTTGTATGATTTTTTTTTTTTACAGTAAAATATATTTACTAAGTCAAATGCATGAACAATGAATCTTAGTATCTTCCACTGGAAATTACATGTCTACAAGTATGATAGATGTTTTGTGAGAGCCTAAGATAAGATGTAGGAGTTGCTAATTTCTTATAAGATTGCAAAATGAGGTACATCCAAGCTTTTTTATAGATATACAAAATTGAAACAATACATAAGATAGGTGACGAGTGAGTAGTGAGTAGTGAGCTCTGTAAGAATTTTCCTAAGGCAATGAATGTAATGCCAAGATCTAGAAGCTCAAGAGATAGCACAAATAAGAGAGACAAGATAATATGATCAAATGAATAATTCACTAATGATCAAATGACAATAGATAATAGATTGCTTACATATAATGTAGGAGTTCCTGAATATATAGGCAATGCGATAAGACTACATGATAAGGATGTGATAAGCTATCAACCACACTAGGTGGAATCATATGTCCACCAAAGGTGGATCATCCTCCATTGTACATTAAAGTATGTGCAACAATGAGAGGATGATAATGTGAAAAGAGCAGTAAAGGTCAATTCTTTATCCAATTAAGTATAGAAGAACATTAAACACATACACAATAAGATAACACTTAACACAACAACACAATTTTAGTTATGGGGAAACCCAAATAGGTAAAAACCCTAGTGGGAATTAGTACTCACTATAAACTGCACTAGTGTATAATGATCCATGTTAGAAGATCTTACAACCCTGTTAGGAGTTGATCTTTACAATGCATTAAGTACACTGACTGGTCAAGGGTCGGACCCTGTTAGGATTCTTTTATGATTAACCCTATTAGGGGTGAGGATGCACTATCAAAGAGCTCACTGCTCAAATGGTGAAGGTTGCAACCTTCTAAAAAATAGATACACACTATATCTGGATCTTGGTGAACTACGATGTAGACTTGCTGTCTTGATCAATTTCAATGAATAGCACACACTCTCTACTTAGTCACATAGACCTTCTATTGATGGCACAACACTTCACATCTTTTGCTATGCTCTTCTCTTTTTAACTTATTGCCATACTTAGCAATCACAACTGATTGGCTATAAGTATCTTTCTCTAAATGATATAATAAAGTCAACCTATTATAACTTCCTTAAAATCATATTAGAGAAACAATATAACTCTCCAAAAACATCTCCAATGGCTATACTAAGCATGCAACACAAATTAGGACCGTGCAACTCCATATGAGTAGATGCATCACTTCACACTGTCAGCTCCACCAAATTAACTGAATCTTTCTTCTCATGTTGAAACATGTCATGTGCTCTTAACCAAACATTCTTAACTCTCCTCTAAACATAAATCCAAGCATGCATATCAAAGTGATAGGTGCAACTACTACAACAATATAAACAATGTCGGCTCTACCAAATAAAATCAGGAAAATATTACTGTCAACTAGAAACATCATAACTCAGCATGTACTACATCACTAACTCTACATCCATGAACATATCATCATAAATTTGTCTACAACATAAATATAAATACATAAGGCTCTATTATAATCATACTACAAATCACATACAGAACTTATTCCTGGGACCTGTCAGGAACACTACTGATACAAACAACTATATTACTGTCTTTACTCAGAATCAACCTCTGCACTTATGATATCATGTTGATAACATATCTAGGAAAAATATGCTCAAGGCTCTCTCCATCGGGATTCCATGCATGTTGCTTACCATATGTTGTCATCAATGAAAAACATATAGTCAACACTGGCCTGCTAGAAAATCTCCAATAATCTCCCTGGCCTTTGGCATTGATGGCAACATATGCAATGAAAAACACCACCAATCCAAAAGTACATTCTCCATTTCCTCAACAAAACTCCCCCAAGGATGAATCCTCCAATTTCTACATCTTCTTACTGTATGCTCCCCCTTTCATCATGCTCCTCCTGCTTGTTTTCTTGTTTTCTATAAACTCCTCCTTTCTGCTTGTTTTCTTATTTTCTGTAAACTCCTCCTTTCTACTTGTTTTCTTATTTTTCATAACTATATACTCACTCCCCCTTTAACATCAATGGAAAAGGGCACCAAAACAATTAAGCACCGGTACTACTCTTGAAGTAGAGTAGTCAACCATTCATTTGTCACTAAGGACTGATGCACTCTTTCAAACTCTAATTAGATTCAAGGAGGGAATAACTCCTAGCTTCTCCTTGAGATACTCAAAATTATCCTTCGGAAAAGGTTTTGTGAATATGTCTGTTAACTAATCTTTTGTACTTACATAAACCAACTTTACTTCTTTCTCTACAACTTTCTCCCTTAGGAAGTGATATTTTATCTCAATGTGTTTTGTCTTTGCATGCATCACAGGGTTCTTTGACATATTGATAGTGCTAGTGTTATCACAATGAATAACAATAAGAGAATCAATTTGAATTCCAAAATCCTTTATCATCTTCTTGATCCAAATAATTGTCAAATAATTTAATGTTTTTGCCACATACTTTGCTTCTGATGTGGATTGAGAGATACAATTTTACTTCTTGCTTGTCCAAGTAACAATTCTATCTCCAAGAAATAATACTCCTCCTAATGTGCTCTTTCTATCATCAACACAACCTACCCAATCTACATCAGTATACACATGAAGTTCTACATTCTCTGAGTTAGGATACCATAAACCATAGTCTATAGTTCCCTTCAAATATCTGAATATCCTTTTTACTACCATAAGATGACTTTGTTTAGGTTCTACTACAAATCTTCCAACTATACCAACTGCATTAGAAATGTTTGGTCTAGATTGAGTAAGATATACGATTTTACCAATCATAGATTTATACAAGGTTATGTCTACTATTGTAGAGTCATCTTCTTTTGAAATCTTGCATCCTATTATCATAGGGGTACTTACTAGCTTGCAATCATCCATCTTGAACTTCTTCAATATCTCTTTTACATACTTAGACTAATTAATGAAAATACCTTTCTCTGTCTACTGCACATTCAGTCCCAAAATGTACTTGATAGGTCCAATCATGCTCATCTCAAATTCTCTTTGCATCTCTTTAGAAAATTCTACACTAAGCTTGTCAATACCTCCAAAAATAATGTCATCAACAAAGATAACAACTAAAAATAATCCATTAAATGTCTGTCTTATAAATAAGTTACAATCTATTACTCCTTTCTTGAATCCAATCTTGGTCAAGTAACCATCTAGTCTTTCATACCATGCTCTAGGGGCTTTCTTAAGTCCATAGAGGGATTTCTTTAGTCTGCATACCATATCAGGTATGTCTGATAAGCTGAATCCTTCAGGCTTCTCTATGTGTACTTCTTCCTTCAACTCTCCATTCAAGAATGCTGACTTGACATCCATCCGATATACTTTAAAGTTTTTGAATGTAGCATAGGCTAGAAATAACTTTATGGCTTCCAATCTGCTTACAGGGGAAAATGTATCAGAATAATCAATTCCTTTTCTTTGCGCATACCCTTTACATATTAGTCTTACTTTTTTTCTTACCACTGTACCATCTTCATTCATCTTGTTTCTAAATATCCACTTGGTTCCAATCACATTTTTGTCATTAGGTCTAGGGACCAATTCCCATGTATTATTCTTAATTATCTGATCTAGCACTTCTTTCTTTGCTTCATGCCAATTTGAATCATTACATGCATCTTCAACACTTAAGGGTTCAAATTGTGAAAGTAAACATACCAGTTCATCACCTGTTGAACTCTTTGCTTTTGATCTTGCCATGACTTTGTTGTTTTGATCTCCAATGATGTCTTCTTTTGAATGATATCTAGATGTGAATTTTGGAACATTAGGTGTGACTCTCTCATCTACCTTTTGTGTTTCTTCTTCACTTGATTCAGGGTCATTGAATAAAACATCATTATTGTCAAACATTTCTTCAACAACTACTTCACTACTGGTAGGTCTAGGTTCTTCTTCAATCATAGGTGCATAATAATGATATCTCTATTGAATCATAAAATATTCATTAATCTTTACATGATCACTTTCAATGATCTTCTTCAATCTCAAATTAAAACATCTATAGGCTTTGCTTTTAGTAGAGTAACCAAGAAAAATACCTTCATCACTTATTGCATCAAACTTGCTAATGGCTTCATCTCTCTTGATGTAGAACTTACTTCCAAAGATTCTAAAGTATTTCATAGTAGGTACATTACCAAACTATAGCTCATAAGGTGTCTTGTATGTGTTTGGCCTCAATTGAATTCATTAATATTATATACTGTTGTATTGACCACATCTCTCCAATAGGTGTGCACCACATTTCCCTCAATCATGATAGTGTGTGTTGTGTCAATAATGATCCTATTCCTCCTTTCCACAATTCCATTCTACTGAGGGGTTCTAGGTGCACTTAGTTGTATCTGTATCCCATGTTCTTCTTAATACTCATAAAATCAATTAGAGGTGAATTCTCCTCCTCTATCTTATCTTAGACACTTTATCTTTAATCTATTCTCATTTCAACTTTAGGTTTGAATATTTTGAACTTATCAAATGCTTCAAATTTATCCTTTAAGATTGCAACCCACATCATTCTATAATAATCATCAACAAACAATATAAAGTACCTTTCACCATAGTATGAGCTTGTTTGAGTTGGTCCACATAGGTCTATATGCACTAGATCCAATTTGTTCTCTACTGCATTCTGCTTTCTTTTGAATGAATTCCTTACATGCTTTCCCATCACACATTCCCTACATATTGTATGAACTAGTTTTTCAATACTAGGGAGGTCTCTTATTGCCTTTATATTTCTTATCTTTACTATATTATCAAAGTTGATGTGACATATAAGTCTCTTATGCCATAACCAACTGTCATCTAGTTTAGCAACAAAACAACTTGCTTCATAATTATGCTAAAAAACATTACCTTTAGTCTTTGATCCTGATCCAATAATTTCACCTTCCTTGTTATTAATGATGCACTTATTGTCTTTGAATTCCAACTGATATCCTTTGTCAAGAAACTATCCAACACTAAGTAAGTTGTGTTGCAAACCATCAACATATAAGACATCATCAGTGTTATTCTTTCCATCCAAAGTGATAGCTCCTCTACCTAGGATAGGTTTAGGAGTTTTGTCTCCAAATATAACCATGTCACCTTTGTATCTATCCAGATGAACAAATCTATCTTTATCTCCTGTCATGTGATGTGAACAACCGCTATCAATGATCCAATCAGTCTCGATGTCTGCTTGTGAAATCAAGGCTAGTTCTCGTTCTTGTTCTTTCCTTTCATCTTCCTTATCCATTTCATCAAACATTTTTTCCATCTCTTCAATTGCTACAAATCCAATCTCATCTTCTACTGAATCTTCATCTGATACTCCATTTTTAGCATAGTAACATTTCTTATACTTAGGTTTGTAATCTTTGTACTTCTTGACTCTTGTAGGACATTTAGATGCAAAATGGCCAATCTTGTTACATGAGAAACATTTGAATGGTAGTTGACCTTCATATTTACCTTTTCCTTTTCTCTCCTTCTTAGAAATCATAGCAATGAATTCATCTAATTCTTTATCATCATCTTCATTATCAAAATTACCAGAGGTATTCAAAGATTTCTTACCATGGATTGAGGCTTTGAATGTTGTCTCACTCTTAGGCTCTGTCTTCAATCTTGATATCTCAAATACTGAAATCTTACTGATTAAGGTCTCTCTTTTGAAGTCTTTTATGGACTACATAGTCTCATCTAGGATGTCTATCTTGCTTTCATATTCTGGTGTCAAAGTAGTCATCAACTTATCCATTATGTCTTCTTCTGAAATTTCTCCACCATTATTTCTTATTCCTGCAACTACTTCATTAATCCTTTGCTTGTAAGCTCTGATGTTTTCTTCAGGTAGCATCTCTAATGTATTGTATATTTTCTTCCATGTCTTTCTACGTGCATTCTTGGCTTGAATATGTCCTTCAAACATGTCTTCTAGACACTTCCATATCCTATAGGCTTTATCTACTTTCTTGATCTCTGAAAACTCACTGTCAAACAAGGCACTGATAAGGGATTCTTTGGAAATAGTATTTGAAGTGAACGTCTCCTTTTTCTTCAAGGTTGCATCATCTTTTGCAAGATTTGATAAAGAAGGAATCTGAATTTCTTTAGTAGCTACTTTAAAAATCTCAAAGGCAATGCACTGTAAATGTGTCATCATTTTGTTCTTCCAGTGTATATAGGTCTCTCCATCAAACTTAGGACTTTCTTTTCTAAAGAATGCCATCTAATCAACCTCAAGCTATTAAACTTATCTCTGAGGCACTTGGCTTTGATACCAATTGGTTAGGAATAGTCCCAAGAGATAACTAAGAGGGAGGGGGGAGGGAGGGTGAATTAGTTATCTACAAGATTCAATTCTTTATCCAATTAAGTATAGAAGAACATTAAGAACATGCACCATAAGATAACACTTAACACAACAACACAATTTTGGTTATGGGGAAACCCAAATAGGTAAAAACCTCGGTGGGAATTAGTACCCATTATAAATTGCACTAGTGTATAATGATCCCTGTTAGGAGATATTACAATCCTGTTAGGAGTTGATCTTTACAATGCATTAAGTATAGTGACTTGGTTAAGAGTTAGACCCTATTAGGAGTATTTTATGATTAACCCTGTTAGGGGTGAGGACGCATTTTCTGAGAGCTCACTGCTCAAATGGTGAAGGCTGTAACCTTCTAAATAACAGATACACACTATATCTGGATCTTGGTGAACTGTGAGGTAGACTTGTTGTCTTGATTAATTCCAATGAATAGAACACACTCTCTACTTAGTCACATAGACCTTCTGCTGATGGCACAACACTTCACACCTTCTTCTCTGCTCTTCTCTTTTTAACTTATTGCCATACTTAGCGATCATAGTTGACCAGCTATAAGTATCTTTCTCTAAATGATATAATCAAGTTGGCCTATTAGCACTTCTTTGAAATCATATTAGATAAACAATATAACTCTCCAACAACATCTCCAACAGCTATACCAAGCATGCAACACAAATTAGGACCGCACAACTCCATATGAGTAGACACGTCACTTCACATTATTAGCTCCACCAAATTAACTAAATCTTTATTCTCATACTAAAACACATCATGCACTCTTAATCGAACATTCTTAACTCTCCTCTAAACATAAATCCAAGCATGCATATCAAAGTGATAGGCACAACTACTACAACAATATAAACAATGTTAGCTCTACCAAATAAAATCAAGAAACTATTACTTTCAATTGGAAACATCATAACTCATCTTGTACTGCAAAAATAAATTTTCATCCAATAACATATCATCATACATATGTCTAAAACATAAATATAAATGTGCAAGGCTCCATTATAATCATACTGCAAATCACATACATAACTTCTTCCTGGGACCTGTCAGGAACACTACTAATACATACAACTATATTACTGTCTTCACTCAGAATCAACCTCTATGCTTATGATATCATGATGATAACATATCTAGGCAACATATTATCAAGGCTCTCTCCATAAGGCTTCCACACATGCTTCTTACCATATGTTGTCATCATTGACAAACATAAAGTCAACACTGGCCTACTGGCAAATCTCCAATAGTAAATTCTTAATTAGACCAACACCCCCTCTTAAGTGAAACTTAGGGGAATGCACTTAAGCTCAAAATATTGTATTACAATGCATGATGGGTCCTGATTACTAGTCCATGTTAGGTACTCATGTACAAAATTTAAGAGAAATGCAATGCAATCTCTCATAAAGCAGAGAAAGAGGGAAAACCTAATGGGAAAAACCCTCCCCCAAAAAGAGAGATGGAAAATACAAGATGCATGCATGGATGAAGTAACCAAGACCCCCCCATTACAACATACATCATGCATATACAATCAATAATCCCCCAAAAGAAGGAAACACGAATACATGATATCCCCCCCATAATGAATAATCTCCTCCAAGGATGGTGATTGCTTGAAGGCAAAACATAGTCCAATGCCTACAAATAACATTTCTCCCCTTAGGAAGAAAATACACTGAGTATAGATGAAAAAAGGCTTCCCATTGTGAATAGGAAGAAAGAAAGGGAATCCAAATAAAGTATGATGTCTCTAAAGTATATTCATGTGTTTCCATGTCCTTGGTTGATAAAGAAGCCATGAATCAATCAGGAACAAGCCCAATAGAATGTGACAAACAAGGAACCAATGGTAACTAATCCATGTAAGAATTTGGATCAAAATCCAAAGACAAAGATACCTCCTCA
Source organism: Chamaecyparis obtusa (assembly GCA_027943335.1). Classification (NCBI taxonomy): domain Eukaryota; kingdom Viridiplantae; phylum Streptophyta; class Pinopsida; order Cupressales; family Cupressaceae; genus Chamaecyparis; species Chamaecyparis obtusa. The sequence continues at coordinate 1,726,669 of BSBK01003711.1, read as the reverse complement.
AATGAAGAATTAGGAAGAGAAGCAAGGAATCCCCCCCTCAATGTAGAATGTACACCCATGATAGATGTGCCTGGATCAATGTAGAAATTGCACCAAGAAAATTGAATGATGTTCCTCCCCTTAGGAAGAGACAAGTCCATAGGTGTATCAATGAATCCTCCCTAATCTCTAGGAAGAGCCCTCAAAAGGTATGATGTCTTAGGAAACTGAATAGGAATCTCCAGCACATGAGTATAATCAACCTGAAGCATGCAATGTGACATCTCAAGTGAAGTTTGAGACTCGTGAAAACCAATCTCCAAATACTCAAATGTCTTCTCTGAAGTTAAAGAGACCTCCTCCAAATGTTGTATCAAAGGATCCACAATCATGTCAATCTCAAAAGAAGGATCAAGTGGAGAGTGAAGATGAGGGTTAGAGTGTTCCCTCATGTCATGCCCATAAAATTTCAGTCTAGAAAACACACCAATTTTTTTTTTAAGGGATAAAAGTTTATGTTGCAGGATAATAGTTGACTAAGGCAAAAATTGAAAGGAGTTTGGAATGACATTACTTTATAAACGATGGTGTTACAAGTTACTAACTGCATAGTTCTATCAAGGGATGATATCTAGATAACGAAGTTGCAAACAAAGTTAACCTAACATTTAAGGTCATTCATGATGGTATCCATCTTATAATTTTAGCTATAATAATACCGTATAATTGAGCCTAAAGTTAATGTTATACTACATTGAGTCGTTAAGGTTTACTTATGAAAGCATCGTGATACTATATCAAAGGAATTCTAATTAACTAATTAATGGCATACCCAATTTCATTTTTCATAAAATTAAGTTACAATATACTCATAAAATTCTATAAATTAACCCATATTTCACTCCCGTAAAAAAATACTCTCATCCCTTTATAGATTAAACCGACTAAATAAATTTTACTATATTAATTATATTATTAATATTTAATAAATTTGTTAAATTTCTCCATCAACAAAAAAAAAAATTAAATTATTATTATATTAATTAATAATATCTATTAATCAATATGACTATTAGATAATCAAGTAAATGAATTAATTATGCAAAACAACGTTTATTATTATACAATAATTATATTAATTAATTTTTTTTTAAAAATTAATATAATTATAAAACCTCAAGCTAAAAATTTTAACCAATAATTAATATTATATAACAAAAAAAATTATATATATTAATTATTAATATATTATAAATGTTATATTAGTTTATAATAAAGCAAATAGAAAATAAATTTTAAAATAATCAATAAAACAAATTTAAAAAAAAATTAAAAAGAATGGGGTTTAATCCCCCCCCCCGCCTCGTGTTAAGTGTTTAAAGTCCCTCAAGGGACTTGGCAGGCCTCTACTGCCTGCGGCAACAGACCTGCCATGGTAGGGCCTGCTGTCATTCAGCAGCATTCCTACCGCCTGCAGAGAGGGCCGTGGGAGGCCGTGGTCCCACAGAATGTGGGGTCCACTCGACCTCCCCCCCTTTTATTAAATTTTTTTTTAAATTTTTTTTCTTATAATAATCTTCTTTTTTAAATTTTATTTTATAAACCTTTTTTTTATTTAGCTATCTCTATACAGACTTATATATATATATATATATATATATATATATATATATATATATATATATATATATATATATATTAAGTGGGTTCTATCCCAAAACTAATTTATTTTATTTATGATAATATTCCTGATTTCTTTGAAGGACTCCTTGGGTGGTGTCCCAAGTGGGGCCCACCCAAGTTGTTCTTAGGCTTAGATAGCTACACTATCTACTAGGTCTACTAGTTTAATAAACTTTTACCATTTCTTTGTGCCAAGTGGGTAAAGAAATTAGTTTTTAATTGACTGTGAAAAGGGAAATGTATAGGAATCTTCTTCCCATACATTTTCCAGAGACCTGTAGGTCTCTATTTGACATTTCTTTGAGTTTTCACTTGTTGTCTATTTTGATTTCTCTTTCTTGCTTGCATTTGAATAGTTTATTTTGTTGTCACAAAATTAAAAAAGGTGATAGGGCTAAAGTTCATTTATAGGTTGATTTCCAAAATTCTAACTTATAAAGAGGTGACAAATAAATCAAACATAACCAATTTACATACTAAGTTGTGTATATATATATATATATATATATATATATATATATATATATATATATATATATATATATATATATATATATATATATATATATATATATATATATATATATATATATATATATATATATATATATATATATATTTGAGTATGCTATACCTCTACCCAAAATTTTGATTTCAAGAGATCAAGTAAAGCTACAATGATAAGGGATGAAAGCTTTTCTTTACTACATTTCATTTCATAACTTTAAACATTTTCGTGCAAATCAAAACAACACATTGCAACTATAAATGAATGAATTTTTTTTCTTCTTTTCATAGTCTATCAACATGTATACATAAAACTATCTCAATGAGTAAATAAACAATGCTTTCACATAAACTAATCCAACAAAATCTTTACATATTTTTTATAAGACAAATACATTGTATCTTTCTTATTGCATAAAACATTAAATACACAAAACTTCACTTTGAACATTATACAATATTCTCATATGAACATAAAACTATCAAAGTAAAGCCATACATTTTCTCAAAACTTTGATGCCACAACACTAGTTACAAACACAATTTTGGAGTGGTAACTCCATTACAATACACATTGAACTCGTGGGATTCACAAGATTCCCTTACAATAGCATAAATCACAAAACAAGATGGAATCCAAAACAACTTTTGATCACATCCTCAAGGCCTTCAAGTTCTCAACTTCAAACATGAAGTCTTCAATGGCTCCAAATTCATGCAACAAAAAAAAAATACATAGGTCAAGGAGTGCTCACCTCCCAACCTAGGCTTCTATAAACCCACCCCCTAGCTAGGGGAACCATCACAAAGATAAGGAGAATACTCATGCAAAACCACAAACACAACAACATAAATCACAATAAATCTCCCTTCTAAGGTTATCACAAAGAGTCTCAACATGACTCAAATAGGGTGAAGGTGGAACCAAATTCAAGAGGAGAAATCACATCTCTTGATGAGAGCTAAGCTATCACTTGGCTTCATTATCATATATCTCTCTCCACAAACATAATCTCCACAAACTCCTTATGACCCCCAATGTACAAAACATAAAATAGAGATAGCTACATGGAGCCCATACATCCATGTTTCATCCCTCTCCTATCCAAGGAGGGACTCTACACCCTTGAATGTCCTAACAATCCCTTCACCCTCAAGGCTACTCTTCCTTCCCAAGGGTGAGTATGGCCTTGAGAACTCCCTCAACAAAACACTACAACACATAAAAGAAGACTTCAAGAAACAACAATGAAACTACACATTTACAATATAAAAAATCATGCTCAACAACAAGCTCATGATTCTCATAACATCTAAAAAGAACTACACTTTCACAACACAAGAAAATAAAACTACAACTAAAGAATCACAAATCCTCCATTATCACAAAACTATCAAGCTCACAACACATACACTACAAGAGGAATAATAACTAAATTTTGCATACAAGGAAATAACATACAAGAGAGCTCATTCTCTCAACATGAAAACTAAAACAAACAAAGTGAAGAATGCCACCAACTTTGATCCAATCTAATGGAAGAAATTTGATGAAGATCTTTCCACTTTCCAAAGTCCTCCAAAATAGCTAAGTCTCAAAAACTAGAGAGTGGGTGTCAAACTCTTCCAAAAGAAGAGTCCCCTCTAAAAAGACCTCCACACACTCTCCTAGGAATGGGATCTCACTCTCATTAAGTGACCTTCCCAAGCTCCTTACAAGGTTTCTAAAAATGGTTTCCTAAAAAGGTTTCCCAAAAAGTGGATCAAAGACTTGAATCATGATAGAATGCAACACTACCCAAGACCTTGCTTCAAAAGTTGATTTTCGTCCATTTTGAAAATCTAACTTTTGTAGGGGTTTTTTGGTCAACATGGGGTTATTCTATGGCTAAAAATGTCCCTAACCTATTGGTATATCAAGTGGGCTTACTAAAAATGGCCCTAACACTTCCCTAGACACCTTTTAAGCCCCCCAAAACCCATGTGAAGCTCAATTTCGAAATTCATTGATATGACAAAACCTCAAGCTCCCTAACCAAGTGATTTTCATGGGGATCCTAAAGGGTACCTTCCTAGGTTGGTTTGTAATAATTTTGATATCATTTTGATAGAAAAAGAATTTTCCTAAAGCAAAGAATAGAAACCAAGATCTAGAAGCTCAAGAGATAGCACAAGAGAGACAAAATATGATATGCTTAAATGATCAAATAATCAAATAGATAGATTGAATAATTGATTGATTACATACAATGTAGAATGCTTCAATATATAGGCAATGCATGATATCTAGAAGATATGCAAGTGATAAGATCACAACTAGACATGGTGGAATCACATGTCCACCAAAGGTGGATCATCCTCCATTGTACATGAAAGTATGTGCAACATGTGCAACAATGAGAGGATGATAATGTGATAAGATCACTAAAGGTGGATCTCACACACAAAGAGGTATGAGAAGACAACTATGACCACCTAAAGTGGAGATTCTCCTAACCATGTGCTAAAATTAAATGCAAACTCCTAGGTGTCACAATGACAACTAATATGCAAATGCATTATCCTAAGTAAACTTAAGTAAAGTGTAATTAGTAAATACTTAATTACACCAACACCCCCCCTTAAGTGCAACTTTTAGGGGAATGCACTTAAGCTCACAATGCAAGATGGGTCCTAGCTACTAGGCCATGTTAGGTACCCATGTACAAAATGCAAGAACAATGCAATCTCTCATAAAGCGGAGAAAGAGAGAAAATCTCATGGGAAAAACCCTCCCCCAAAAAGAGAGATGAATACAAGATGCATGTATGGATGGAGTAATCAAGACCCCCCAATTATGACATACATCATGCATATACAATAAAAAATCCCCCCAAATGAAGGAAACAAGGAGACATGATATCCCCTCATAATGAGTAATCTCCTCCAAGGATGGTAAGTGCTTGAAGAAAAAACATAGTCCAATGCCTACAAACAACATTTCTCCTCTTAGGAAGAAGATACACCAAGTATAGATGTAAGAAGGCTTCCCATTGTGGATAAGTAGGAAGGGCAATCCAAATCAAGTATGATGTCTCTGAAGTATGCCCAAGTGTCACCATGTCCTTGGTTGATGAAGATGCCACGAACCAATTAGGAGAAAGCCCAGTAAAAGAAAGTGACAAACAAGGAACCAATATAACTAATCCATGTAAAAATTTGGATCAAACTCCAAAGACAAAGATGCCTCCTCAAATGAAGTAGGAAGAGAAGCAAGAAATCCCCCCTTCAATGTAGCATGTACGCCCATGATGGATGCACCTAGATCAATGTAGAATATGCACCATGAAAACTGAATGATGTTCCTCCCCTTAGGAAGAAACAAGTCCATAGGTGTATCAAGGAATCCTCCCCAATCTCTAGGAAGAATCCTCAAAATGTATGATATCTCAGGAAACTGAATAGGAATCTCCAACACATGAGTATGATCAAATTGAACCATGCAATGTGACATCTCAAGTGAAGTTTGAGACTCGTGAAAACCAATCTCCAAAGAGTCAAATGTCTTCTTTGAAGTTAAAGAGACATCCTCCAAATTTTGTATCAAAGGATCCACAATCATGTCAATCTCGAAAGAAGGATCAAGTGGAGAATGAAGATGAGGGTCAACATGCTCCCTCACAAGACTTGAAGAAGGATCATCCTCAAAAAAGAGAAGATGAATATCATCAATGAAGTCTCCCAAATCTGAAATGTAGGACTCCATAAACAAACCTGCAATGTTTGTCAAGTAGTCATCCCATGGAACCAAGTCTGGAAGACAATGAATATCTTGCTGCACTAAAGCATCTAAACCCATGGCTATGCAAGCATCATTAGGAGCAAGAGTAGAAGTAGTCTCAATAGGAGGAGAAGGAGCTACAACTGGAGGTTCTAGACATTTTGGAAGTGGAGGAATATGTGGATCTCCATACAATTCCCAAAGAACAGTCCAAAGATTAGGAACTTTTTCTGTCTCATCATCATAGTCATCAAGGGACTCCATAACATCCATATCCATATTTAAATAGATAATCTTCATAACTTCTAAGAGTCAAGATTGAAAGGACTTTTAGATCTATACTCATACAAATAGGACAATAGGTTATGCTCACTAAGATGAGCAAGAACCAATTCACTCCATTGCTTATAGTTCCATCTTGTCAACTTAATGAAACCATCCATGATGTACTTCTCACATGAAATAATGAGACCAAAAAAATAATGCACCCCCCAAAATGCAATGAGCCAAAGACCCCCCCTAAAATAGATGATTTTGGCACTTTATATATAGTGCATGTACAATTGTCACTTGCCAAAATGAATAAAAGTGGACTTCTAATTTTGATGATTATAATAGAAAATATGAAGCTATATTAGACTCAACAATTAAGACACAAGACCACTCAAGGATCCAACAAATTACAAGTGCAAAAAAAAGGCCAAAATAGACCAAATTTTGAAAGTACTATGTCTACTTAGAATTTTTCCAAACTGATAGCAAATCTAGAAAGTAGACAAAAAATCATGAACTTTAAAAAAAAATAGCACTTGAAAATGTGTCCATATGAGCCCGAATGAAGCCTCTAAAGTTGTAAAAATCAGAATTTGCCATTTTAAAAAAATATCAGAAACACAGATCAAAAATCACCTGCACCATTGTGTAGATCGTGAAATTCTACCCCAAAACAAAAAACAATCCTCTGAAAAAGGAGTCCGGATGACTGAGATATCACTGTTTGAAAATCGCCTCTGAAATTATTTTTTCTGAATCGCCGCCACCGAACCTTGAAAATTCAAATGGCTCTAGATTTTGCTTCAGATATCCGATTTGGATGAAACCAAATTTGATTTAGGGGTTTTTGGACCTCCTCAATGTGATGCCAACCTCTGATTTGCACCAGCAAGCTCCAATTTTGACCTGCAATAAAAATCTCTCAAAATAGGCTATACAATGAAACTCCTATGGCTCTGATACCATGTAAGAATTTTGATATCACTCTGATACCATGAAAGAATTTTCCTAAGGCAAAGAATAAAAGCCAAGATCTAGAAGCTCAAGAGATAGCACAAAAGAGACAAAATATGATATGATCAAATGATCAAATAATGAAATAGATAGATTGAATAATTGATTGATTACATACAATGTAGAATGCCTCAATATATAGGCAATACATGATATATAGAAGATATGCAAGTGATAAGATCACAACTAGACATGGTGGAATCACATGTCCACCAAAGGTGGATCATCCTCCATTGTACATGAAAGTATGTGCAACATGTGCAACAATGAGAGGATGATAATGTGATAAGATCACTAAAGGTGGATCTCACACACAAAGAGGTATGAGAAGACAACTATGACCACCTAAAGTGGAGATTCTCCTAACCATGTGCTAAAATTAAATGCAAACTCTTAGGTGTCACAATGACAACTAATATGCAAATGCATTATCCTAAATAAACTTAAGTAAAGTGTAATTAGTAAATACTTAATTACACCAACAGTGTTTAACCAATCTCCAAGTGGACATGTCATGGCCACATGTACACACACGTGTCAAGTGACACAAGCACAAAAAGACACATCACAAGCCATGTGGTATATCCACTTGGGCATTCCTAAACATAAATAACATTTATAAATACAAGTAAATCAAATACATTCATGCATCATACTTTTACAAAATAAATACATTAAAATGAGGTTTTTGGCTTCTCACTAGAAGCAACCTTGGCTCAAATGGATTTTCACATTAGTCTCTATGATGATTCTCCGAATTTACCATGGCCTATTTCCCTACACACTCCAGTCCAATATTAGTAGTTCAAGGGAATAAAAAAATGTAAATTCATAACATTAATAATCAAGATAATTCATCTGTCAATTCATAATTCATATGACCATAATTGTTCATTCATAACTTACATACATCTCATCATGAAATATACAATTCATCACTAAATAAACTGGAAACATAACCATTGCATACATATATAATTTAATTGCAATTAAACTTCATCATCATAAACATTCATAAAATAGAATTAAAAACATACATGTAAGTTCCAAACTGATGTCTCAGTAATCATCATCCAAATCATAATATAATGTGCATCAAACTACTAAATTGATAAAACCACAACATAAAGTATCAGTAACATCCATAGAGTATCAAAATATAACCATAAAATATGTCTATCTCAAATGTAGAACTAAATGGCTATGATAGGCTCGGGGTGAGGCCTCACACCTCACATAGTAGTACATTTGAGTCCTAATTGTGATAGTTATATGTCACAATTCTGACACAACATTGTCGATCAAGTGAGACCTACTGGTGTTGCAGTTTTGGAGTTGGCATCACCGATGGCTAGGATGTCTGTCGTTATTGCAATAGTATCGACCGTCGCAATATGCACTGGTTATGATGGTTAATTTGTTGTCATTACACATTATAGGTGTCATAATTACGGTGACGATGTGATAGATATGTTGTGCATACGACATCCATTTGTTAGATATTTTTTACATCTGGACATCATAATTAGTGCTTTTGGCATTATACATTCTCTGAATACTATTGCAATTGTGATAGTTTTCTATATTTTTAATATATATATATATATATATATATATATATATATATATATATATATATATATATATATATATATATATATATATATATATATATATATATATATATATATATATATATCATGCATGAAGTGAGACCTTAAATTATTGAGCTTCTCTTTGTTTCAAGAATAATTTAACATTCTCTACTTAACATGGCCAACCATGTGAAGGTGGAAGCTCATCTAGCCCCTCCTAGGATCCTCTTATGACCCTTTATGATAGTTTAAGACCTCTAAGATGTATTCTTAGGGATCATAAAGGATCATAAGTAGTCTTGGGACACAACAATTAAGAAAAATAAATGTAGGCATCATGGTCATAATTGTTTGGAGACACAACATAACTGAGTGGTATACCCAAATGATGCAACACAACCACTACTCCTCCGGTTCAAAGTTGACACTGCGAGATCCAAAAACCATAGATAATAAATAATTTAGAGAGTGAAGAGGAGGGCTATAATGACCAAAATAATATAGGGACCCTATATTATTTTGGTTGTTACGGCCCTCCTCTGTTCTCTAAATTTATTCCTTATCTATGGTTTTTGGATCCCACAGTATCAACTTAGAACCAGAGGAGTAGTGGTTTTGTTGCATTGTCTGGGTATAGAATTCAATTATGTTGTGTCTCCAAACAATTGTGACCATGATATCTACATTTATGTTTTTCAGCTGTTGTGATATCTAGATTTATGTTTTTCAGTTGTCATGTTTATGTGCATGTTCTTTATGTGTTTGGCTTCTCTCCCTCGCATCTAAAATAAGATTTTCCCACTTTGAATCAAGAATGCACGTGCAACACAACCATAATATGCATGGATAGAAGGTGGAGTTGGGAAGACTCAACATGTTTACATTTTTTAATAGGTCAAAATTACAATGTTTGTAATGGTCTATAACTTAAAATACATAATTAAACACCTTTATAAAAAATGCAAACCTGTCACATCTTTCAGCTCCACCTAATAACCTATGCATATGAACTAAGATTGCATATTAAACTAGGCGCCTCCTTCTACGCTGCCTGAAACCAAGAGATTGTCACAGTTAACATCTAAAACCATTATTGAACTTTGTTATAATTAAAAACTACATTAATACTTATTGTATAAGTTTGAACCAAGTGAATCACCAAATGGCTGATGGTGATTGATGAAGAAGATTTAAATATGATGATTGATCCAATTCATATTGGTGCAACATTTTCAAATCTTCTTCATAATCATCATCAACATGGCTAATTTTGCAAAACTAATTTTCTAGAATGTTGGTGGAAGAAGGATGATTTGTTTGCAATGTGTAGATACAAACACTGAACAACCATTTTGTTAACTCTAATTTTCTCAACACAAAGGGACATTTATCATAGTTATAGAAACATGATTATTTTTAAATGGAATACACCAAGGAGTACCATTAGAAATATTAACGATTTACAATCATGAACAATGAACAATGAAATAGCTCATTTTTTTTATCAGCATGTGTAGTCTTTCTGTATATGAAAAATGAATAAAATATCAAGATGAAATACAATAGTGAACAAAACTTCAAATTCAAGGCCTAATTTATCAAGAGAAACAAACATTAGGACAATAGAAAAATCATTAAGACTATAGAAAAATTATTAGGACTATAGAAAAATCACTAAGACTATAGAAAATCAAGTTCTAGAAATGGACGGTTCTAATGCTTTGCCATTACAACAATTGAGCATTCATCATTTTGTATATGAATAGGTGAAAAACATGTAGATTTGACCAAAAACCATTGGGAATGACCCAACAACAAATGGACTTGTGATGATTTTCACAATAGTACATGTGTTGCTGGGTCAGCTCCCAGTACTGCTTAGACAAATTTGCATATTCTTCACCTGTGCATATGAAGTGGCTCTAATGGAAATAAAATAAAAAATTATTTGGACTATAGAAAAATCATTAAGACTAGAAAATCAAGCTCTAGAAATGGATGGTTCTGACGCTTTGCCATTACAACAATTGAGCATTCATCATTTGGTACTTCTTGGTGTATTGGTCTCATTAACATCACTCTAAATTCCCTATTAACATCTAAAATTCATTCATTCATTCATCTATTAATAAAATGTAACATTCATGAATTATCACAACATTCATTAACACATAAGATTAATAAACATCAAGACATAAACATCAACCATTATCAAATAAGTTGCATAAATGAGAATCATTTCTTTTTTGACTTTTTTTTATTTTATTTTTCCCTATATTGTTGTAGAGGCATATCCATCTTGACATTGTCATTTCTTCTCACATGTGCATGTGATCTCACTATCCTTTTCAAAGGTGGGTCCTTTGCAATAATAAATAAAAGGGCTAAATTAAAAACATATTATCATAATTGGGATTAATTTAAAAACATATTATCATAATTGTTACAAGCATTTCAGTACTTTAAAAAACATAAACATGATGCTCTTTACCTTGTCCAACCACATCTTCTTGTTTGGTGGCTTGAACCTCAACACACTCATCAGGAACAACCTCTACATCCCCTGCAAGTGCAATACAAAATGTTTATTAATCCCAACACATTGTAATTAAATTTTTATTACTACGCCAAATTCAACTTAAAATGTTTACTTGTATTAATAAATCAATAATCAAAACTCGAATACAAAATGTATACCTTGAGTTCTACAATGCACATTCGAATCGACCCCTCCGTCGTGCTCAAATTGTGTTTCAGGATCCACAAGATGCATTCCAATGTAAATAATTAGTGCATTTATTGACAATATATACATATAAATACAAGACAAATACTGAGAAATGTTAATCATTCAGTTTATTACATATAAATATATTCACTTTAAAGTTTTAAACAAATATATAATCATTGTTTCCTTACTTAAAACAAGTATATTCAGTTTATGTTGGAACTTAACATCAAATACAGTAATTGGTAAAGTATTCAGCTTGAAATAAAAATCAATTGTCTTATTTATCTAATCGACATATCCACCAGAAGGACCTTGTGCACTCATTAATCGGAATCATTCAGCCACGACTGTATAGCCTTGTTTGTAGCCTATTTTCTTGTCCTCTTCTGAAATCTTTTGTTTGAACTCCAAGCCCTACATTTTTTCTTGGTATCATGAATTTTTATTGTAGTGAATTTCATCAAAACTAAATTGATTACAATTTATAAATATTTGCATATGGTTTTTCAGTTCCTATTACTTACAATTCGTACAAAAAGTTTTGAATATCCACCCGAGTCGAGCTTGTGTTGCCCATGCTTTTGCTTTCTTACTTCTGTTGCCTTTGATGTGTCAGGCAACCTATGTGATGTTTGAAATATGTTAGATCACATAAGTACAAAGAGTAAATATTACATAATTTCATTATGAAGATTATCACGTACCTTCTTTCCTCGGGTGATACTATTTGTCCACCATGTCTTGCACATCTCTCAAGTGCATCATTTTAAAGATTCTCCCACTTATTAATAGGAACATAGGGGGGTTGCTCGTAATAACGATTGCATTCTATTTGGGTCCTGTAGTTGTCCCTAGTATACTTCAAATCTTGGCCTACTTTCTCAAGGAGCCTAAGTCTTTGAAAGGCATCGTGTCCAAAAAGTTTTATCATAGACTCAATCAGTTTATCCTTTAACTCTTTATCTTGTAATTGCCACCTTTTAAGAAAAAAAACTATTAGATTCATAAATGAAGTGAAGCTACATTTTAATATACTTGAAGAAAGGGATGAAAGGAAATCTGATCTAGCAATGAAATCAAAATATGATACCATGTGCGTATGGTCGGCCTGAAAATGTGAAAACATTCATCATTAAGTTTTTCATAAAATAGATTATTCCTTGTAAAATAATAATAGGATTATTAGTTATTGCAAGGGACTGCACATGGGGTTAGTACATTACATTATGAGTATAAAATTGTATAGTAAAATAAAGGATCAATCTTTAAAGTACTTGGAAGCTTGGCTACTCTCACAGGAAGTCCATCTTCAATGTTCATGAGAAATTGATCAGAATTCTCTATTGTTCCCATACATTTAACACGAGTACATCTAGAAATTTCCTCATCATCTCCTACATAAAAATGAATCCAATATTACAAAATGCCCCGTAAGAAAGAATAGTTCAAGTGAAATAAACACATGATAAATGAGAGAGAAAAAGAGGAATCTACTTACCAATAATAGGCATTTCCATCACATATGTGGCCAAGCTACGTGTTGCTGACATTGCAGGCTGTAGTACCTCTATGGATTTGATTCTCATAGAAGGCAATGTACTTGACATAGGATCAATAGTAGGTACTAAAGACTAAGATTTTTAGAGCATAAAAAAATATGGACAACCATGGACAAGATTGTTAGAGCTATTAAAAAAATATTGTTCGAGAAAAACACAAGTGGAGGATAGAATATGCGATTTACTTGAACCTCCTGAAGTATCTACATCTGGGGCATGGCCCTTTAATATTTTTAGCATCCTCTATAAAAATAACACATATGTATTTTAGTTAATGACATAAATAAAAGAGTATACTATAAAAACCATTATTGAACTTTTGTTATAATTAAAAACTACATTAATACTTACTATATAGGTCCGAACACGATGAGACAAGTCATTCACTCTCATCAGTATTTCAGGAGTTTTAGGTTGCATATCTACCAATTGAGTTAACGCTCTTGAAATTGCATAGAGGACCTTTTGCAGTGCAACCACAGGATCAACATCTGATGAAAAATCAATAATGAATAGATCCTACTCATCCCGTGGCTCCTCATGGACTACTTGTTCCTTTCCCTTTTTTTGATCAGCACTCGTATGTGAGAACAATATTATTAGCACTTTATTTAAAAATAATCCAAAATAGTAGTGAAGAATAAAATATAACAAAAAAAATGCATTAACATTTTTCTTGTATGTGCATTTGTACAACAACAATGAGTTTTACCTGTCGGGAAGAAGTCCCATGAGAACCATCATCATTGTGCATATCATGTGGCTATTGATCCATACTATAGCCCTTTATTTAAAAAGAAAATTATTGAGACATGTTAAAACACATGTATTCTTATTCTAAGTTACATTAAATAATAGACAATTATTAGAATGCTTCAATTAAAAGAAGAGATAGCTTTTTAATTTTTTAACAATTTTAAATGGTGCATAGTGCATACCACCTCATCCATGATAGTGGTTTTTTTAGTATCTATGTGATTCAAATTGTAATTGATAAGCAGCTCTTTGCCTCCACATATTGATTTGATCACACATACAAATACCTGGTTTCCCTCGTGCGCCTCAAATATGCAATTAGGTTTCTTCTTAGTTGACACAGGTCATGTACTATTTATAAAACCTGTAATATTCCTTGATGCTTTTGGCCTTCCATCAACTTATATAGCTACTATTTTACTTTGTTCACTGACTTTTTGTTATATATAATTTGTCGCGAGTGCATACCTACACATACTTTTTTATATCTAACAATCTGTATCCAACTACTGTAATCATAACAAGGTCTGACATACTCCATCAATTCGACAACTTTTTTGTAAGAGACCTTTATGCCATCCATGGAAAATAGGCCCAAACCATGTAATGAAGACGATGTTATGTGATATATCATCTATCTAACCTAAAAATTAGTGTTTATTGAAGGAAGTTCATCAGGGACCCATTGTTTCTATAGATATTTGTACCTAAAGGGCACCTCAAAGTTGCATTTTCTCTCATCGTCATAAGAACATGCCCCCCCTTAAGAAAGGAAAAATTCCATGTTTTTATTGAATTTCTTTATGATCTTTTGACCTCGAGTCGATGTCCTTGATTTAGAGATACTAAATGTCTCACTTTCTTCTTCCATTCCTACATTTTCCTAGATTGAGGAAGATAAATCTGACAAATACCTATTCGCTGGTACCTGCACTTCATGAAATGAGAGAGACAAGTGGCAATGAGAGAGATATTTTAGAAATGGTAAAAGACATTAATACTCTATGGGATGTGAATTGACTTATACCTGACAATCCATGAGACTGTGTGGGATACTTGACAAAAGATAAAAGTTATATAATCAGATAAACATAATCAGACAAACATAGTTCACTCCATAGTTTTTATTACATCTTGTGAATGAAATTATACATTGTTAAAATTATCTATTTATCCTACAATATTTTGAATATCTTAGCATTGCATATAACTGAACATCTCAGCATTGCATGAGACACCACTATTGTGGCATTTTGTCAAATAGTTCTCATGCCTTGCCAGTGTTTTTATTACATCTTCTGAAGGACATTATATATTTTTAAAATTATCTATTTATACTTGTATAGGATAAAATATGGATGGGGTCCCAGAACAATGGTTTGCACATAAAAGAGACCCCAAGAAAAATATTTTACACTTAAATAAAATTATAATGATATGGGATGTAAATATAGAAGACTAATATTGAAATTAAGAAATAAAGGTACTTACCTCCAAAAAAGAATCGGCTGAAAACATTGTCAAATAGTCTAAAAAATTATTGATTTTTGTGTTCTCCAACTAAAACTATGAGATCTACAAAACCTAGAAATATTTTTCCGGTCTAATGAAAGGTCGACCTTGACCTAGGTAGACAAATTCGACCTTGACCCAAAAATTCAACCTTGACTTGCACACCTCTGATAAAAAATTTGACAAAAAGGGTATCCAAATCTGTACTTTAATTCATTGTCTCACACCTGTACCTGCAAGAAAAATGGTTTTATTTGTTGGAGGGGAGGTGTTTGCCTCAGTCAAACCCCAATTTAGGAATTAACCTTGAATTGAAAGGGTAGTTCCTAATAGGACTTTGTAATAGCTTCTAACCAGGCTATAGATACTCTTAACCGAGTATACCCTTAGCAGGGTGTTGTAATGCTCCTAACAAGGCAGATCTTATTGGTGCACTAGTGAGATTAGTGGGTGATAATTCCTACCATGGTTTTTCCCTCTAACAAGGGTTTCCATGCAAAAAGATTGGTGTTTTTGTGTTGGTTATGTGTGGATGGTTTATGTGTTATGCTTCTATGTTATAATTACATTTGCATGTTGTTTAATCTGCAAGTTTATAAAAAGATTTTGTAGATCTGTGGTTTCACTGATTCAACCTCCCCTCTTAGTGCCTTATAACATTAACATCCAAGCCTAAATTGCCTCCTTTTTCAAGTTTAAGCTTTGATTTTGAACAAAATAAGAGATTTATCCCTTGGAATTTCATCAAGATTGCCCTTTTTGCTCAATAAAATCACTTCCTTTGTGTTAAGTAGTTCACTGCCTTGATGAGGTTAATCTGCACTTTGTGAGAGGATTGGTTATGTTAAAAATGAAATGAGCCTCCCTCTTTATACAAGTGCTTGGGGTGAAAGGTTGTATCTTTTGGGTTGAGGCCGACCTACCCCATATTGGGCCAATGAAGTCGATTTGTTTAAACAATTAGAATTCCCCTCGAAGGCTAACTTTCTCCATTGGAAAAAATTTAATTTGAACTTTATCATTTAATCCAACTGCCAGCCCTATATGAGATCATATTTTTATTGTTTTTGTTTTCCTCTTAAATTCCAATTGGCCTTTTCTTTGCGTTGAGCTCCCTTTCATGTCAAGGGCAGAGATTTTGTGATGTTGGGAATGAAATTCCCAAAGTTATGAAATGTTCCACCCAAGTGTTGGTGTCTCACTCTTCTACATTTGCAAATTTGATCAATTTCTTGCATTCCAAAAATATTTATGTAGATTTTCAATATCCATTTCCACCTTAATCTCATTGTATTTTAGTTTGGAGAGATGATGTAGATTTTGGGATCTTGGGAATGAATTTCCAAGTTTTGGAAACTCTGCCCTTGAGGGCTTATTCACACATTGCTTCTCCTCTCAAACTTTGATCAAATTTTCCATTCTTCATCATTTCAAGTCCACCTAAGGGATACCCATCTAGTTTCACCTTGAAGTGCATTGCATTCCTATGGCAAAAATCCCAAGGTCTTGTGAATTATGTCCTGATTTTGAACTTGATTTCCTCTTCATTTGCTCCCAAATTTGATCTTTCCTTTGCATTTTCATCAAGTTACTCCCTTCAAACAACATTCTTCACCTTTTTTATCAGCTAGGAAATGATAAAATCCATTAAAATTTGGTTTATGGTAGGGTGGAGATTTTATATCCTTGGAAATTTACAAGGGTAGAACCCCCAAGATCTTGGGGATTCTGACCCATATCTTGCATGTCTATTTCACCATTTTAAGTTCATGCTCATGTTTAGAATGCTCTCAAGGTTCATTCACTAAGGATCTCATTTTGATTTTGTAATCCAAGTTAGCTGAAAGGAGATTGAATTTGTTTTCATTTTTAGTTTTCATTATTTTGTCTCTAGTGTTTGGTTGATTCTATCTTCTTTCCCTCAATTTTGTCCATTCATTTGGCACTCAACTTTCTAGGGTGGAGATTTGGAGGAGTTGGGAATGAAATTCACAAGTCTTGACAAGTTCCGCCCAAGGGTCTTCATGGAGAAATTTTTGAGTTCTTGGGATTATTCTTGGGCATAAATCCAAGGATCTTGGGATTTCTGACCTAATTTTACATGTTGAAACTCCCAATTTTCTCACTTTAATTTCTTCGGCTTGGGGGGTGAAATGATTTATATAAAATGTAACATAATGTATTTATACTTTAAGTTATATTTTATATAAATACTGTTAGGATGTTTGAGAGCGATTTCAGGTTCATATGAGTTATAAAAAAAAATTAGATTTTGGGAGTTTCTAAAAAATTCCAAACTTAGCCAAATTACAAGAATCAACATGCCTCCATTAGTGTTATCTCCCATATCCTTTCCTAACTTTCTAAGATGAAATTGAAACTGGAACAAGGATTTTGTCACAAATCCTTTGATTTCAACTTTACATCTTTGTCTAGCTGAGCCTAGCTCTCGGCCATATCCCTGATTGACTTGACTACCCAATGAGTTGTAGAATAGTTACCAAGACATAAGATATGAAGTAGAACTTGTAATTAATGACATCAATAGTACATTAAAGGCTAATATCAATAATGAAATAGTATACCATACCATAATACCAACATACTAGAATACCAAGATGGCGAGGAAATGTTATTTCTTTATTGATACCAAAAACCAATAGTTCAACACAATAAACCAATGTGCTTACATAATAGTTGGTGGGCATGAAAATGATTTTGTCTACCTATGCTTGGTGAAATGCTTCTTTAAGGGTGTGCTTGTCCTCTGCATTCTCCCACCAGGTGTGACATTCACTTCATATTATGCTCTCAAAATTGATATTGGCAGTCGTAGTATTTTCCATGGTATTCCCCTTCTCCTTCTTTCTTGTCATCTTCTTCCTCTTTCTCACCTGTAGGACTGATTTTTTCTATTTGGAATCAATTGTCTATCCCTTGCTTGGGTTCCCCATGCTGATTTTTACCATTTTATGGAGTATGGTTAATGGTCTTCTACCTATATTTCATTTTTTTCCCCAACCGTCTTGTTCTCCAACCATTTTTTTTTGTGAAGTGGGCTAACACCTATTATTTTATTCGTACAGATGGTACAGATTGTTTCCTTGCCTATACTACTCGTCCAACTGTCTGTCATACAGTCTGCCTTCTCTTCCCATGCGCACTAGCAACTACCATATGGATTAATAACCATATGGTCATTTTCTTCTTCTCACGTAAGGAGCTTCCATTCTCTGTACAGATTGTCTCTATACATCTTCCTTCCTGCCGCTTTCTATTCATATGGCTACAGGTCGTACGTATTGCTTTTCCATACATGCTGTCCCTTTCTATCATATGGGCCTCCTCCTCCTGCCATATGGACCTACTTCTCTTCTTCCATACAGGCTGCTTGTCCATATGCATGACTTCCTTCCACCATATGATTTTTCTAGTTTCCTTCCATACCATCGTATAGACTACTTCCTCCTACCGTACGAAGCTAGTATGATCCCCTTGCTCTACGTCTGACAGTTCTTCCATACAATTTTCCTCCAAATGGTTTGTACCTTCCTCCAGATGATTTGCATGAAATGGGGCTCCTCATCCTCTTTTTATATCCTTCTCATTTAATTTTTCCCCCTTCCTTGTAGCATAATTATTATTATTATTTTTCCCCTTTACCTTTTCCCTGGAACTTTTTAATTCTTTTAATTTGCCCATACAATAACTTCTCACTTGGCCTTTTATTTCCCTTCTATAGGTTTCACTCATTATGTCCAGGTAACATATAGAATGTAGTTCATGCCTTTGATTATACACCCTTAATTTGGATCCATTGACTAGGCCTTTTAATGGATTATTATCCAGTGTTGATAATTTTATGGCCCCATTATCTCTTACCTCCATCACTCTGTATGGTCCTAACCACCATATTTTAAACTTGCCTAGCTTAATTTCATTTTTTCCATTATACTTGAGTACTAGCTGACTGAGTCTAAAATTCATCTTCTTCAGGTGCTTATCATGCCAAAATTTTTGTCTTTCCTATGCCACTTCAATTACCCATTGGGCCAACACCCTCTTTTCATCTAGCAAGTTATTAGAGCGCTAAGTCTTTCCTTTAGACTATTTTGCATCTCCTAATCTATGTTCAACTGCTATTCTTAGACTTGGTACTCCGAACTCCATAGGCATTACCACCTCCTGCCTATACATCAAGTGAAAGGGTGTTTTCCCAATGGTGGCTTTGTAAGTGGTCATGTAGGCCCATAGGACTGCTAGTAGTCTTTCTTCCCAATCTCCTTTTTCTACTTTGCACATCTTGTATAAAATTGTTACCAAAATTCTGTTTGTGGCCTCTGCTTGACCATTTTCTCTTGGTAGTATGGATTGGAAAATGAGTGGAAAATTTTATACTCACTTGCCATTGTTCTGATTGTCTAATTGACAAAGTGTACCCCCTGTCACTTGTGAGCTGTAGTGGTATACCAAATCTTGTTACTATTTGTTAACAGATAAATTTGGCAGTACTCAGGGTTGTGTTGTTTGGGAGTGCTCTTGCCTCTGCCCATTTTGTGAGGTACTCTGTTACCATCTCTATGTACCTACATCTGTGGTTATTGCTGGCAGGCAGGGGCCCCACAAAGTGTAATCTCCATTGCTCAAACAATTCTTGTGGTTGGGATGGAAACAACAACATAAAGTCTCTTTTCGGGGGTTTCCTTTCCCTTTGACATGCATCACAACTCAGGACCCATTCTTGGGCATCCGCATACAATGTAGGCCAACATAGACCTGCCAACAACACCTTCCTTGCTATTGTATCAAACCCCATATGGTCCCCTATTAATCCTTCATGGGATTCCCTTAGGACTCCCAAGATTTCCTCCTCCATGACACACCTTAAGATCCCATCTGGCCCCTTTTTGTATAACAATCCCTCAATCAACTGGAATGTTCTTCTCTTGAGTGCAATTTTTCTTCTTTCTTGTATGGTCATTTCCTTGGGAAAGGTAGTGGTTGACAAGTACTATCCTATCCCTTCGTACCATTGGGGTAGTATGGAGATTCAAAATAAGTGAGCATCAGGAAAATCCTCATTTATTCCACTTCCCGAAGCTTCTCCGGACTTGATTTTGGATAATTGATTTGCAATTACATGATTTTTTCCTATTTGGACTATGATTTTAAAAGTAAATTCTTGTAGGAGGATTATCCATTTGCTTACTCTCCCTTGGATTATAGGTTTATTCACATGATACATTCAAGTGCTTGATGATCCACAAAAAATTTAAAGGGAGTGGATAACAAGTAATGTCTAAATTTATGAATTGCATAGACCATACCTAATGCCTCCCACTCAGTGGTACTATAATTCTGCTCTGCTTTTGATAGTAGTCAACTGGTGAAGTATACTGGATGGTCCAGTCCTTCCTTCCCCATATGTGTCAGGGTGACACCTATTGCATAGTTAGAAGCATCCACATGGACATGGAATTCTTTGTCCTAGTCTGAGTATATAAGAATTGGAGTGCTTACTAGTCTCTCCTTTAGCTCCTAGAAGGCCTCCTCCTGTTCTTTCTCCTAGAAAAAATTTTCCCCTTTCTTGGTTAGCTTCTCTAAGGGTAGAGATATAGGACAAATCCTTTTATGAACCTTCTATAGTACCCCACATGCCCCAAGAAGGACTTTACCCCGGCGACTTCTGATGGAGCTTCCATTTCCAGTATTACCCTAATCTTGTCAGGGTCTATTTTCAATCCTTCCTTGCATACTACGTGACCCAGGAGTCTACCTTGGGGTACCATGAATCTGCATTTTTTTGAATTCAAGGCTAGCCTGGCTCTTCTACATCAATCCATGCACTCATCCATGATCTTAAGGTGGTGCTCCTTCCCACTATAAACTGACTAGTTGTCAAGGAAATCTCTGAAATTGCCCACCAACATACCATGAAAGATATGTAGTATGATTCTTTGAAAGGTGGCTGGTGCATTATACAGCCCAAAGGGGATTCTATTATAAGCATACACCCCATCTTCTACTACAAATGTGGTTTTCAGTTTACCCTCTTCAACAATGTTGATTTGGTTATAGCTTGAAAACTCATCCATGAAGGAGTATATTTCATGGCCCGCTACCTCTTCGAGGATACTATCTGTGAAAGGAATTGGGAAGGGATCTTTTATAGTTACCGTATTCAAGCACTTAAAGTCCACACATATCTGAATTTCCACACCATCCTTCTTCAATGATATGACTATGGGGGAAACCCAATCACTGGTTTGTACCTTAAATATGATCCTTGCTTCAAGCATCTTTGTGATTTCCTCTTATACCTTGGTGGAATAATTCTTGTTCATCTGATATGGTCGCCTATGCACCTATCTTGCACCTAGTATCAATGGTATTCAATGGGCACACAATTCTGGTGGTACTCCCTTTAAGTCCTTGTATGTCCATGCGAATACATCCTTGTATTCAAGAAAGATTTTGAAGGCTGCTACCTTCAATATTGGGTTCCAATCGTCCCCTACGAGGATTTCCTTGTGTTCTTCCTTTCCACCTAGGTTGATAGTTTGCAACTTGGCCTCCTTATACTCTACCTTTTCCTCAAATATGTGTTCTGGTTTACCATTGATGGTTTCCTTACCCTTCTTGTATTCCTTGTACCCCTTAGGGTAACTTTCTTCTCCTTCTTGAATTTGTAACAGATTGCACTCTGGCTAGAATACCTCATAGTTTCCCATCTGCCAGTGAAATAGGCCATTGAGGGAGCTGGTTTCGTCTTCTAAGCATTCCCCTAGCTAGAGTATTCCATCTATCTCTACTCCTTCCTGGTCTTCTTCCTTTGAGTCAGATGTGAGATCCTAACTTACACATTTATTCCTCAGATCTATTATGTATTTTCTCCCCTCTACCTCTATGGATAGGGTGTTCTTTTTTTAATTGTGGGTAGCTTTTTCTATAACCAACCACCCTTTGCTGAGCAATGCATTGTACCCTTTCTTTTCCAAAGTAATCACCACAAAGTCGAGGAGGAATTGTTGTGTACCAATTATTATCTTTTGTCCCATCAAGTTTCCTTTGGCTTGATTCCATGCTGATCTTCTCATACTAATTGGAATGTGGGTGGCCAGAGTGTGGGTTTCCCTAGAGCCTTCCAAGTCTCTTCTGGTAGGAAATTCACACTGGACCCCCCATCCATAATAGTATTGGATAGTTTGCACCCCATATCTCCATTTTGACTATTGCAGGTCTCCTCCCTGTCCCTAGAGTGAATAGTGTATCAATTTTATCCACTAGTTTCTATTCCTTCTCCTCCCCCTTATAGGTTTCCTCTTGATTTCTTATTCCTTGTGATATTGCTACCCAAAGCTGGGGTAATGTTTCTAGTAGATCCAAAATTCTCATAGGGATTGTGGTTTCTAGTACTTGTTTCATGATGCTAGGTACTGGTTGATTGTTTGGGGACTTAGTGGTACTTCTCCCCCCTTCTTCTGTGATGTTATCCCTAATGTCTTTAGTGGCTTCTTGGAATCTTTCTTTCTCTGTGGCTATGTTCAGGTAAGAAAGTTGTCTCACCTGCATTCTTGTGAGGCTAATCCTTCCTTCTCAAGCTCTACAAAGTCAAGCCTATTCACCCACTTTTGTCTAGGGCAATTGGCATCCTCATGATTACTCGGTCCACACCATTTACACAACATCCCTTCATTCTATCCTCCCCTGTTCCAACAATCCTGTGTGAAGTGCCCCCATTCATTACATTGCCTCCACTCAATCATGGATCTACCTTTAGAATCGTACTAGATTTCTCTCTGGGGTGTGTTGTTATTGTTGTTGTTGTTGCCTCCCTGTCTATTTTTTTTATACCTTCCCAGTGATGCTTCTGTATTTGCATTGCATGGAGGGGTGGAGGGTGGTGTGGATTGTTCTCCTTGGGTGAAGAATACTTGAGCATTTCGTGCCTTTAGATTGTAAGGGCAGTCTTTGATTATGTGGTCTAACACCTAACAAATATCACAGAAGGCTTTGCACAAGCATGTTCCTTTTATATGTCCCTCCTTTTCACAATTTGTACACCAGAGTTCCCTCCCTTCCTTTTTTTCCTCCCTACCTCCCGTGACTTCATCAACCTCATCATGTCTTTTCTCAAGGCTTGGATGGTCTTGGACTCATCCCCACTTTCTTCTGAACTCTCACTTTGGCTTCCCTGCAGCTTATCTTTGGAAGTCTTATTCTTGCTTCCTATGTCCATTGCCCAGGTGCATGCTTCTTTGAAGGAGGATGGTGGCACTATCTTCATTTTTCATTTTAGGGATGGGGTTAACCCTTCAATGAACCATATTTTTTTTAATCCATCAGCAGGTTTGTTATCCAACTTCCCTATCAATTCTTTGAGTTTTCTTGTATAACCCCTAACTGACTCATTTTTTCCTTGTCTGGTATTGTAGATTTATGTGACTATCTCGTCATCATCACGTAGGAGTCTGAATTCCTCCTTGAAGGTAGTACAAAGGTCCTTCCATGTGGCTTTCTGACCAGCCTCCAGGTCTGCATACCAATCAATAGCAATTCCTCTTAGAGTGGTCGGAAAGGCTTGTAACCATTCATCTGTATCATTTTCTCTATTGGCCTTCCATATGTGATGCATGTTTTACAGTGCCGGGTAGGATCCTCCGATCCATCTCTAGTAAATCTAGGAATTTTTTGCTTAACTATTGCCATTATCTTTCCTCCTGTCGGGATGCTCCCTCCAATGCTCCCTTCTGCCAGGATGCTCCCTCCTGCCAAGACGCTCCCTCCTTCCGGGGTGCTCCCTCCTACTAGGACGCTACTTCCTTTCGGGATTCTCCCTCCTACTGAACTAGTAATCTTTATTTCCCTTTTTGATTCTTCTATCTCACTTTGTGGCTATTCTCTATGTGCAAGGGTTTCAAGATTCTTCCACCCTTCCTTCCTGAAGTTTCTAAAATAGCTAAATTGGCTATCCCTTCTATTGTGTTTTCAATAAGCCTTTCTTCAATTTGGCTTGTACTTAAAGGTTGATTCACCAAGCTTCTTAAATAGCGATGCCTCTCCTCCTCTTGGTGTCAACCTAGGATCTGGCAGGCAGTTTCCCCTTCAGTTTCTTCTTCAGGTTGGCACTTGGAATACTTATTTGGAAGCAAACGCATGAATTATTTTAGTGCCTAGTTGTCTTCCTTGGGTTGTCACACTCCCCCAATTCTTGTGTACTTCTTTTAGCTGAGTGGTGTAGTACTTGTTGTCTCCTCTGCTCTCTTCTAGTTTCCTCTCTTTCTTCCTCCACGCGTACCAAATTTATTGCCAATAGCTGAGGGATTTGTCCAAGTAGATCATACACCATGGGTGGCACTGAAAGCTAGTCCCGTACTGTGCTCTCTGGAACCATTCTCTCTCAGGCTTCCCTTTGCACGTATTGGTCAACTGAGACTTCCTAGGCCAACACTAGATCTTGTGTCACTTGATCTTCCCTTGTTATTTCTTCCTCTTCTCTGTCACTACTTGTTATCAGTACATGTGGTAGGAAAGGCCTTCCCATTACTCCATCCTACCCAAATCGGGACTTCCAGGTTCGAACTTAGACAATGATGCTAAAATGTAGAGTAGTTACCAAGACATAAGATATGAAGAAAAACTTGTAATTAATGACATCAATAGTACATTAAAGGCCAATATCAACAATGAAATAGTATACCATACCAGAATACCAACATACCAAAATACCACGATGGCGAGGAAATATTATTTCTTTATTGATACCAAAAACCAACAGTTCAACACAATAAACCAATGTGCTTATATAATAGTCGATTGGTTGGGAAAACCAACGGATGCACCTCCTCACTCCTAACTACCCTCCTAACAAAACATAACTAATCTAATACAATATTACTTTATTCGTACTACATGAGTCAAAGTTGTTCAAACTCATCTCTTAGACTTGGAGACTTGAAAATTGTCACCACCTAAGACCACTACTCCTATTGCTAAAGAAAAATAGGGGGAGGGGGTGCGGGTGGGGAGGGGTGTCCCATTTGCAATGGGGCAATAGTGTCAAAACCTCACAATAGGTCCCTACATATATTGATAGACATTTCTATCTAGGTAGAGTTACTTGAAGTTGAAGCATCAATCAAATGGATGCGAGCAAAATGAAAGTATGGAGAAAATGGTGTTGATACTTTAGAGGGAATTTCCCATACATAAACTATACCATTAGTGCTAATCTCAAATGAAAAAGGGTCTTGATACATTACGTTTTATCATTACTTTCATTTATTAAGGTAGGTGCTTCACTTATCAACACACATCAATGTACAAATTTAGAACTAAAATCCTACCTACATATAACCACCCCTCCAAATGAATTTCCATCTCTTCTAGAATAGTCAAAAACATAAGTTATTAGGTACGCCTCTCTAGGGTTTTGATCTCATAACAATTGGGTTTGGGTATGTGATGAAGGGTGCTCCCCTTAATACCACAAACACATAACAGAAACAGAGAAATAACAACAATATGCAAGAACAGAAAATTGGCTTCTTATTATCTCCACAAATGTGGAATTACAAAATTTCAGAATTACAATATGCAAAGCCACATGGGAATTCCCTTACAATATTCCGTAGGACAAAGCCTCAAATTATTACCCAGATCTACTACCCAGAACTATTCTGAACTGCCTAAGACAATAATACAGCCTTCCTTATATAGACAATTTTCCACCACCTGGGAAGGTTCCAGAATTTTAGCCAATAAGTCCGACCAAACTTAGAATTATTTTATTTTACATTTTATTACATCATAGTCGGCTCAAGATAACCTTTGAAACCTGAACAAAAATTTTGAAGAAAATTATTTTTCGCCATTTTCAGGTGGCCCAACTTCCAAAGACCATAAGTCATCACCAGTTGACCTGCTCGGCTATTATAACCCCATTCGGAAATGCCACGAAGCGCTCTACAGGCTTGACCCGTGCAAGCACCCATCACCCAAATTTTTGACCTTATCCGAGGCCTCTAAAGCCTTCAAAACTGAGTTCAAAGTTTCTGTACCCTGCTGCCAATATCGAAAATCTTCAATATCTTCCAATATACACCTGATCTGGCAATGAAACTTTATTGGCAGACTTATATGACCAAAATGAACCTCCAAGAAAGAAATCAGATCATTCTGAGCATAGATGAAAATTACCAAAAATAGTAACTTTCCATAAATAGCAGCTCTGCACAAGATAGCCCTTATTGAATATAAATACTCTTCATATGTCCTATTTCTTATGCTTCTGCCAACACGACTATCCAGTATGTCTTCAATCTCCTTGGTATCTAAACTAGTTGCCAGAATACTCCACTGTGCTGCTATGATGTCATCTTCAACACCCCCTTCGTGATACTCTGTCAGATCTAAAATATTAAATACTGGTGAAATATTCAGCTCAGTAGGCAACTCGACCTCATATGCATTTCCTGAATCATGCTTCTTCAATATCTTACATGGCCCAAACTTCTTCATTTTCAACTTGTTATATGTACCAACTAGAAATCTTTCCTTCCGCAAATGAACCATGACTTCATCTCCAACCTGAAATTCCTTATACCTCCTTTTCTCATCTGCCTTAGCCTTATATTGTGCATTCATTTTGGTAATGTGCTTCCTGACTTCCTCATGGATGTTCTTCAAGTGTTCTACAAAATCCTCAGCTTCAGCACTACTTATTTCTCCTTTATCTATCTTTCTCAATTCAGATGCATTTCTTGGACTACTTCCATATACAATTTGGAATGGTGATTTACCAGTGCTCCTGTTGACAGAATTATTGTATGAAAATTCTACCTGTGGTAGAATCAAATCCCATCCTGTTGGCTTGTCTCCAACCAAACATCTCAGCAAATTTCCCAAACTTTGATTCACCACCTCTATCTATCCATCAGTCTGTGGATGATGTGATGAACTAAACTTCAAATCTATCTTCAACTTTTTCCACAATGTTTGCCAGAAATATCCAACAAACTTAGTATCTCGATCTGAAACTATGGTCTTTGGCAAACCATGTAGTCTCACCACTTCTCTGAAAAACAATTATGCTATATGAACAACATCACTAGTCTTCTTGCAGGGAATGAAATGTGCCATCTTCAAAAATCTGTCAACCACCACAAAAATTGAATCATGTCCCCGCTGAGTCCTCGGTAAACCAAGAACAAAGTCCATACTAATATCCTCCCAAGGTTTCTTTGGTACAAGCAATGGCTGATACAACCCTGTATTCTGCTTCACTCCTTTCACCATTTGACATACTCTGCAACTCTATACAAACTTCTTCACATCTTGCTACAACTGTGGCCAATAATAATTTTCACTAACCAAAGCAAGGGTTTTATCATGACCAAAATATCCAACCAATCCTCTGCTATGCTTCTCCTTGATGAGATTCTCCCTCATAGAACTTTGTGGAATGCACAACTAGCTCCCTCTGAATAGCATATCATCCTGGATGATGAAATCTAACCATTTCATCCTATCTAGAGTAACAAGTTCTGTACAAGCTGTCCAAGCTTCACCAAAATCAGAATCCTCTGGATACAAATTCTTGAGTTCATTGAACCCAACCACCTCAATCTGCATCTTTGTCAGCAATAGTTGCCTTCTGCTAAGAGCATCTGCAACCCTGTTAGACTTTCCACTCCTATGTTTCAAAACAAATGTATAACTCTGAAAAAACTCAACCCATTTCAAATGCCTTTGATTCAACTTTTCTTGACTATTCAAATATTGCAAAGCTTGATGATCAGTATACAAAACAAACTCCTTAGGAAGCAGATAATGTCTCCACTTCTTTAATGCCTGAACTATAGCATAAAATTCCTGATCATAAACAGAATACTTTCTCTTGGCATCATTTAACTTCTCACTGAAATAAGCAACAGATTTACCTTCTTGGCTCATAACAGCTCCTATTGCAGTACCACTAGCATCACAATCTACTTGAAACACCTTATTAAAATTTGGAAGTGCTAGAACAGGTTGTTCTATAACTTTTTGTTTCAAAAATTGAAAACTCTTTTCTACTTTGTTAGTCCACTTAAACTCTTTTCTATCCCCTCTCATTGTTTCAGTCAAGGGTCCACAAATACTGCTAAAATTTTTGATAAACTTTCTGTAAAAACTAGCTAGACCATGAAAAGATCTTACCTCAGTAGCACTCCTTGGAGTAGGCCATTCAAGGATAGCCTGTACCTTCTCTGGGTCCATTTTTAGACCTTCTGCTGAAACCACAAATCCCAAATACACTAACTCTTTCTTCACAAAACAACACTTCTTCAAATTAATCAACAATTTCTCTTCTCTCAGTTTCCCAAATACCATACGAATATGCATCATATGCTCCTCCAATGTCTTACTAAAGATCAAAATATCATCTAGGTAAACAATGACAAACTTACCCAGAAATTCTTTCAAAACCTCGTTCATGAGGTGCATGAAAGTGCTCTGTGCATTGGTTAGCCCAAAAGGCATGACTAACCACTCATATAGGCCTTCCTTTGTCTTGAAGGCAGTCTTCCATTCATCTCCTTCTCTGATCTGAATCTGATGATATCCACTCTTTATATCTATCTTTGAGAAATACACAGCTCCACTCAAACAGTCCATAATATCATCCATTCGTGGCAATGGAAACCTGTACTTGATTGTGATCTTATTTATTGCTCTGGAATCTGTACACATCCTCCACTCTCCATTCTTCTTTGGTGCTAATACCGCTGGTACAACATAGGGACTCAAACTCTCATGGATCAATCCTTTCTACAACAACTCATGTACTTGTCTGTTCAACTCCTCACTTTCTGCAGGTGTCATTCTGTGTGCTGCCTTATTTGGCAAACTCGCTCTTGGAATCAAGTCCATCTGATGACTGATCTTCCTGACTGGTGGTAATCCATCAGGCACATTATCGGATACAATATCCTAAAACTCATTCAACAAATTTACAACTTCTACAGGAACATCTTCTACTTCCTCCTTACCATCTTTTGGTATTAAAGCAAAACACACATGCTCATGTCTCATACCATCTAGGAACTTTCTTCCATCAACAAAAGTTATCCTTGCACTACCACATACCTTTTCTTCTATGTCATTCAATGGCTTTAGCTTATGTTGCATTCCATCCTTTGTCAGGGAATAGGTATTTGCATGACCATCATGTATAGCACATTTGTCAAACTGCCATGGTCTACCCAACAACATATGACATACATCCATAGATATGATATCATACAATACCTCATCTTGGTACCCGCCAATCTTGAACTTCACTAGACATTGTTCATTGACCATGACCTTGTGGTCATCCTTTACCCAGGCAATCCGATATGGATGTGGGTGCTTCTATCTCTTGAGCTTTAGCTTTGTCACCATCTCTTCTGACACCAAATTGTCAGTGCTTCCATTATCAATAATCACATCACAACACTTACCCTCACACTTGCACCTGGTGCGAAACAGGATCCTCCTTTGTTCAGGTTCATTCTCACCAGTCAGCAGGACTCTTTTGTTAATCAGCATTTCTCCTCTTTCAGCATCTTTAGAATGTGATGATCTGACATCTTCATCTACATGTGCAACTCTGGCCTAGCCTTCATTTCTCCTGTCTATTCTTCCTTGGTGCTGAGGACATTCAAATGCCCTATGACCTTCTTCTCCATAGTGAAAAAATGTTCCACGGAAGCCTCCTCGTCCAGATCCTTGTCCTCTTCCTCTTCCTCTCTAATCTCTATTATTATTATCTTGGAAACAATTAGAATTATTTCCTCACTGATTCTGACTATTACTGGCCTCATCCTTCTTTTTTGAATCTTCATTTCGGCCACCATATGATCGTCCACCAGATCGTCCACCGCGACCTCTTCCATTTTGTCTACTCTCAAACTTCTTGTTCAACTTTTCCTCTACTTTTAGGGCAAACTAGTATGCCTCTTCAATACTGTTCATTCGAACCAGATTCAGCTCCTCCTGAATGCTTGGCCTTAACCCATTAAGGTATCGGGCAACTTTCTCCTTATCAGCTTCTGCATGGCCTGTTCTGATGAGGAGTCGATAGAACTCCTCTGTATACTCCTGAACAGATCTTCCTGCCTGCTTCAAACTTTGCATTTTCTTTAGTAGGTCAAGCTCATAATCAATAGGAATGAACTGTCGCTTCAATTTATCCACCATCCGATCCCATCTTGTGATTATATCTTTTCCTCTTCTATTTCGCTCTAACTGAATCTCTTGCCACCAGATCTTCGCATGACCTTTCAGTCTGACCTTCACAAATTTGACCCTATCAGGATCCTCAACATCTTCATACTCAAAATATTCCTCACATTCATTGATCCAGTCGATCAATTCTTCTGGGTTAAGATTTCTAGAAAATGTAGGAACCTCAATCTTAGGTCTTTTCCCAATTTTGGAAATGGCTCGAAAAAGTCTTTCTTCCTCTTGGTTCACAATTTTGACTTCTCCTTCTTGATATTCTTCTTCGGCTTCATCCTCGCTTTCATCCCTGACATTAAGATTCATTCCTCTGTGAATCTCTTCTTGTAAAGCTTGCACTTGTCTCTGCAGCTCTCTAACCTCAGGTGTCATAGCACCAGCTCTTCCGCCACATTCTCTTCGTGGAGACATTTTCATGATGCGCACTGAAACCCTAACCACAGTCCTAGTGCAAACTGTCTCACAGTTGGCGATCTATTTACACACTTAGGAACTCCTGCTCTGATACCACTTGATGAAGGGTGCTCCCCTTGATACCACAAACACATAACAGAAACAAAGAAATAAAAACAATATGCAAGAACAGAAAATTGGCTTCTTATTATCTCCACAAATGTGGAATTACAAACTTTCAGAATTACAATACGCAAAGCCACATGGGCATTCCCTTACAATATTTCATAGGACAAAGCCTCTAATTATTACCCAGATCTGGTACCCAGAACTATTCTGAACTGCCTAAGACAATAATACAACCTTCCTTATATAGGCAATTTTCCACCACCTGGGAAGGTTCCAGAATTTTAGCCAATAAGGCCGACCAAACTTAGAATTATTTTATTTTACATTTTATTACATCATAGTCGGCTCAAGATAACTTTTGAAACCCGAACAAAAATTTTGAAGAAAATTATTTTTCGCCATTTTCAGGTGGCCCAACTTCCAAAGACCATAAGTCATCACTAGTTGACCCGATCGGCTATTATAACCCAATTTTGGAAACACCACAAAGCGCTCTACAGGCTTGACCCACGCAAGCGCCTGTCACCCAAATTTTTGACCTCATCCGGGGCCTCTAAAGCCTTCAAAACTGAGTTCAAAGTTTCTGTACCCTGCTGCCAATACCGAAAATCTTTAATATCTTCCAATATACACCTGATCTGGCAATGAAACTTTACTGGCAGACTTATATAACCAAAATGAACCTCCAAGAAAGAAATCAAATCATTCTGAGCACAGACAAAAATTACCAAAAATAGTAACTTTCCATAAATAGCAGCTCTGCACAGGATAGCCCTTGTTGAATATAAAAATAGAAATATTTTTGGGTGATGCAAGATTGCTCTTACATCTAGGATGCTCCTGCATCAGTATGGGTCCTACCACAAGAGCAGCTTGGGTATGCCTAGGGTGTCACCTAGGCACCCTAGGTGTACTCAGGACACCCTAGGCACCCTAGGTGTACTCAGGGTGCTCTTGGGTGAATCCAAGGAGACAAAAGGGCCACCCAAATCAAAAAATAAAGAAAATCAATTTTTTTTTATAAACAAATATGTGCCAAATACCTAATCACCATCAAGTGACAAAATTGTAAAAATAGCATGTGCCATGAAGATTTGTGTAGTTTCAAAGACCTTAATTTGAACTTTAGTGGTTGGGGCTCTGCCCCTCACCCTATTGTGGGTGTTTCCTTAGTACCTCTATGAGAGGTGTTGCTCCTCAACCCCACTTGGGGCATTCCACCTATAAGGACTCTTGCGTTATATAGCCTTAATATCATTGACCTTTCTGATTGACATTTTATCAAATGCTTTTACATATTACCATTAAAAGCGGAATTTCTGAGCAGATTTGCTATGGGACATTTGTTTTAAAAATTTGGAGAGTTTTGGAGATAAATCATTTGCAATTGCATCTCAAAGTTCATAACTACTAATGAGACATCCCGACAAACAGTTTGCAACCTCCTATTATATTGAAATCTGGATTTAGGAAATACAACTTGCTTATATGAACTTTAGAGTGAATGTTCAAGTTCTAACCTCAATGAAAACATTATGCAGCTAGTTGCTTCCACAAATGAAAATCAGAAATTAACATTTCTACACTCAACAATAGCAGGCAGCAGCAATAGTGACCACAGCAGCCAAAAACTTAATTATGCGCCCAGCTTGTACGAAAACCACCGGAAGAATGATTTCCATTCAGTAAGCTACTCCTTTAACATTCATGTGCCCAAAAAAGTGACTTCTCCAATAATGATGAAGAACAACTTAAACTCCACACAACCTTTTGACTTGCTTCCACGTCTCTTAAGGGCTCTTTCACATAAACAAAGGTTTGACTCTATATATATATGCATTACTTATGCCATGAACTCTCCTTACACCACATATAGCACAAATATCCGCTCATCATAGATTACTCCATCAAACAATGTGTTCAAGCATTCCTGAATTAATTAATCAAATTGATTTATTTATAAAAATTTTATGCCTATGCACCATGTAGCCACCCAAAATTGCCAAGACAATGAATCCCAATATCCAGGTCAAAACACCACAGCAACATTGATAATATTGTTAAAGCTCATTTCGGTTCAATCAATATATTTCCATATTTGCTAGAGGCTCCAACAAATATGAAAACAAAGATCAGGCAAACTTTAACTTCCATACAATAACCTCAAACCAATAAAACATCCCAAGAGATATCGATATGTGCTAAGGCGAAGCC
This sequence comes from Chamaecyparis obtusa, assembly GCA_027943335.1. Lineage (NCBI taxonomy): Eukaryota > Viridiplantae > Streptophyta > Pinopsida > Cupressales > Cupressaceae > Chamaecyparis > Chamaecyparis obtusa. Next base: position 1,693,297 of record BSBK01003711.1, on the reverse strand, counting down.
CAGCTGCTAGAAATCCAGAAGCAAAATACCTGAATCCAAATTTGGGGGACAATCTTCTCCAAAATAAATCTTTGACATTGCTAATGCCGCACTGGATAAGGAGATCACGCCTAGGTATAGTGAACCATTAAAAAATACATATACTCGAATACTTTAGAAAATGATATTGAATGTGATCAGAATTATTGCCGCACCCAATAGTTTATAACTCTTATGCCCAAATATTGTAGAAGATGGTTCCTATTGTGACCTTTTCACACATCACTCTATTGCAAATGGGGAGCCTCTCTTTTTGCTGAATAAGCCAAGTCTTTTTGCATTCAGTGTGTCTCTTGACCCTTGAAATACATTAGTGATTTGTGCTAAGTCTAGAATCTAGTGTCATCTACTTTTAGGTTTTTTTGTCTTGTAGGTTCAAGAATAGAAAGCTTGTATTCAAAAGGGTTTTAAAGGTGGAATTTGACTAAAAAAAAAAATCCTTCAAGAAGCCTGCAGCGATACTTTTGAGTTTTTTTTACAACTTACTATTTTTAGTAAGTTTCACTATCTCCACTTGGCCTTATTTTGAGTTTGGACAAACTTACTATTTTTAGTAAGTCTATTTTTGGGAAGAGGTGAATGTTAACTATGAATGAATCAAGTATCCATATCCAAGTCTGGTGAGATGAACAAGCAAATGAAATTTTGACTAAGTCTAAAAACCCTCCTTCAAGATCCAAGTGCACTAAGAAATTATAAATGGGTGCAATTCTTTAGAATCTAGAGAGCACATTGCCAGAAATCAATGGCACTAGACTAGGGCACATCAACTCAGGAGAGTTTTGGGAGAGAGTAACAACCCAAACAAACATCCAGTTACATGGAAATTGGTGGAGAGTAGTAGTTTGTTGGAAGCAACATCTTTTCCCATTGTTTTACAATGTAAATACTTAGTGCTTGAATGTCTAAACCACTATAACTTGACACTAGAGAAATCGGAACCAATGATGACTATTTACTCATCACCTTGAATAGAGCCAACATCAGCAAATGCTTCAAACTCCCTAGGGAGGTCTATGCTGATTTTGAAAAGAAGGGGCTATAAGAATATAATTGCGAGAGTAGTTTGCAGTGCCCAAGAGGGGGAAGTCTCAATTCTTAGTACAGAAATCCCTCTTATAGGGTGAAATTGCAGACATCATCATATTGTTGCATAGATTGAAAGACAACATGAATGCCCACGAATTTGAAGAATGGATGTTTTTCCCTTTTCAGATCATCTGTGCTAGGCAACAACACCTAGATTGGGCCAATTTGAAATATTTCTCTTTTGTTGTGTTGTTTCCTTATTTTTATTTTCATACTTATCTTTTTTTATTCATATCTTCTATTTTTTTCTCTCTTATCTCTCTTACTTATATTTTACCATTCATTTTCTAGTTCACCTCACTTTCCTTCTAGTTCTTTATTATGTGATTTTAATCTCTTATATTTTTCTTTGTTTTAATCTTTCCCCTTTATCTCTTTTATTTTTAACATAAAGATAGCATAAGGAATAAACATATGTATTAATGTCCTTGTTTTCTTAAATGTGCTAGATTCTTTTCTTTATTTGTTATATGTTATTGTTCTGTTGGTTTTTCCTTTCAATTTCTTTATTTTTATTTTTTCTTTTCATTATTGACTTGACTTGTTTTCATTTTTTAATTTGGTTTCTTTTTTTTTCTTTTCTAACTCGTCCTTTGAATTTTTTGTCCCAGTCCCTTGATCCAAGTGCTCTCTCTCTCTCTCTCTCTCACACACACACACACACACACTCCTCCCTTCCTTTTTAGTTATATTGGGGGTGCAACTTCACATTCTTATGATTCCTTTGGCTCTCTTCATCTTGATGATGGATTATGGAGTGTGATCTGAAATGTTGATGCAAAAAGTGTAAACACACTTGAATTTAAAAATAGCACTCTTTGATATTCATGGATTATTAGGATTTGTTCCCACTGCAAAAATTGACTTGACAATCCAAGGTGTGAGAGCCAAAACAACCCCTCCACCACCTTGATGGTGGTTGGTGTGAAAAAATTTAGCCTCTTTCCACATAGCAGCAAGGGTGACATCAAGACGAGTGTGACTAACTTTCACTTCTTGAAGCATAAGGACATCCATGTGATTGTTATGAAGTGACTTTTAACTTGATACTAATGAGATGGGATGGTCAATCCCTCACATTCCATGATTGTATGCGGTGATTCGTTGAGAGTATGGGATATTCTCATCTACAAGGAGAGTATGAAACCAATTAGAAGGCAAAAGAACTTGGGATCAGGAGGGCCATGAATAGGAGGCATTTCTCTAGAAGGAGACCAGGAACACATTATTGAGGGGTTTGATGAAGGGGATTTTATGGGGCTACTTGGTTTAGAGGATGAGGATGCAAGGTTGTCTTGAGTGGGTTTTGGGAGGTGGGGTTGGGGATGATTAGTAGAGGGTTAGGTAATAGATGGGGAAGGGGGGCTTGATTTTTTTTCCTTCTTTTAGAAGCCTATTTTTGGATTGCAAGACTTCTTTGAAGGAAGCATTCCCAATAGGTGGGGAGGAAGGGGAAGGAACTTCATGGGTTGGATGGGATACGAGATGCAAGGGTTGTTGGAAGGGTTTGGGGTTTTTGAAGAGTTTGAAAATCGTAAACTAGAAGCAGAACCTTGAGGTTAATGGAGTTCGCATTGAGGGAAATCTCAAATGAGGTGTCTTTTTCTGCAATAGAAACATGCATTCGACTTATCGAGATAAACAATCCATTGTGTGAACTCATAGCTTGGGCCTAAGAGTTTAATACATTTGGGGAGTGGCTGAGTTAGGTCCATTCCTACATAGACCCGTGGACGCACTTTTAAGCTAGCTCATTTATCATTGTTAGAGTTGCACCACATAACCCTTCACAGTTGAACTGCTATGTCCTTCAAAAATGGTTGGAAGGCTAGGTTTAGGAAGTTCCACCCACATTGGGCACTTGGAATTTGAAGTCTATGTTCCAAGCCTGGAGGTAGCATGTCTGCCCACAAACAATTCAAGATCCCTAGTGGAGGGCTGCTCTAGCATGATCTAGGTCCACGAATGTGCAAGCTACATATCCCCTCCCCAAGCCTTTGAAGGATTCTATCAACCATCCCTTTTTCTTTGAGATTGTACAAGTCCATTTGAAAAAGCCTTGTTTAGTTGCAATGCTTTTTAATATAAAGAGAATAATTGATCTACATTTGAAATTATCAATTACATTTACAATGTCATCTAGAAATTCAAAGGAATGGTCTTACCTCCAAACAAGTTGGAAGACTAAGAGGGTTGACCATGCATTGCATCTATGTATATGGGTTTTTCTTGTTGTTTGTTGCCCAGATTAGGGTTTGTAGTCTAGGGCCCAGTTAAGGAATCCATAGTTTTTGTGTTGTTTTGTGTAGCCAATGAACAGAGGAGATTGTGATCTTCATGGGTTGTCATTTTTTGGGTGGCAGATTCGTTGTCCTCCACCATTCCTTTTTCACAAGCCTTTTTTCATTGTCTTCACATGGGGAGTTAGTGATTAGGGCATAATGAGGCAGGCATGGGCGCTTGTGCCTTTCCCTTTCCATTGTTGGTCGCAAACTTGAGTTTGGAGCATTGTTTTCCTGTGCACTTTGCTGTTTGTTTGTTAGGGTTTCCTGCATTTGTACTTCATCTAGAACTAGTTTTATTTTTCTAGATTTTTAACATTTGCATGGATTTTGTGTAGGGTCCAAACCCTTTTTGCTAGATTTTGTGTTTTGGTTGAAATTGGTTCAGAGTTGTTCAATAGTGTTAAAGTGTGTTTGGGGATTGGTAACATAAACTCTTTTATGAGCCTTCTTGGCTGCACCACTTCCACAATGTTGGACGCTACATCTTTTTATGCCAAGGTCTTCATGCTTTAGGGCATTTGAATGTCTCTCTTGTTGGTGAATGTCCTCAGGAATTGTGAATTGTGTACAATGCAATACCTTTTTAGGTACCACAATATTAGAATGCTTATTAAAATGCCAGTATCTGATATTTACACAATGTTGTGATATTTTCAATGCTGTGATATTTACAAACCCCACGAAAATAGAATGAACAAAAATAAAGAAGGGTGCAAAACCACAAACAACAAAGAGCTTTTCAAATATTTTAAATGTGATTCACTATGGAAAAGTGGCAGATTTGTTTGTCTAGGCTCCTTACCAACTAAATCCATAGTCTTTATCTAGAACCTTGGATGTATCCCCTTGTGAACCAAACCTGGAGGTTTAGGGGACTGAAAATCTTAAATGAAAAAAAAATTTAGAAAAATGTAGATGACAAGCAGAATGGGAAAAGTAAAAGAGAAAAAAGAAAGAATGATTCAAATAGGAAAATACCTCTTCAAATTAAGTCCAACTTGATGGTGGGCTGCTTCAAATTAATGGTGGGCTCTTCAAATGCACCATAGGCCGCTTTAGATGCACAGAGCTGCTACAAACCTGCCCGAGTTGCATACAATCAATATTTTATGCTCAAGTTGTCTGTTGGTTTTTGTTTGAATGGATTGTGTTTTTGCTCCAATACCCATTTTTTCTTCTACGTTGTGCTTGCAAATGAAATGAATGTCTTTGGAGAATGTTAAGGTCCTTTTAGAGCATTAGGGTTGAGTGTTTTTTATTTTATTTTATTTTTCTTGATTTTCATGCCACAGCATGATGACCAAGTCTTACCAGCAGGAGACACTGGGTGCTCGGGTCCTGGTTCCTTTGGTGTCAGTTAGCACTGCCCACCTTGGGAATTGCTGAGTCTTGGTGATTCCAGGCTTCTTGTATATCTCTACTCCAGACAGCCTGCATCATGTTGGTGCATCAAAAAAATGGTAATAATTAACTTGTGCATCTCTACTCCAGACAGCTTGCATCATTTTGGTGCATTAAAAAATGGTAATAATTCTACACCATCTAGTTTTTGGCTGTGGAACAACGCTTCAATGAAAAATTCTGAGCACGAACATAGAAGCTAAATGGGTCAAAGTCTTGGTCAAATGTTTGCTTTCTGTTTATTGCAGGTGGCCATTTTTGCTTTCAATGGAAATGGGCATTATTTTTTGTGATGGTACTCGGATTTGAAGTCACGACCTGTCTTTTTTGCAAGCTCTTTTGCACAGTCGTTGATCTGCTCCAAAGAAATGATAATATAAAATAAGAAAGGCTTAGTTGCCATTAGGAACTTATTTTTTTGAGTCAAACCACACCACAGTTGAATCCTGATAGCAATATCACAAGAATCAGATATTTTTGTAATCCTACTTGATAGCAGAACATAGATATTGAATGTTTGAAATCAAACTTTTAACATAGCATAGCCTGGAATAGCATTATAACAATTGAAATTTAATCCAATTTAACCTAGAATATCAACTTCAGTAAATAAAAAAATGCCATCAAATCTATACAACTAGTTTATGTTAAAAACCTGTTCGAGATTCAAAAGTGTAGGAAAAACTCGTTGTATATAGAAAGACAGAATATCTGCAAATTTATGTTTTGCTTGTATTGATTTTAATTTAGGAAGATCATATATCTTGGTGACATTGGTTACATCTTTGTTAGGGTGTTTGTTCAGAGGGAACAGGTCAAACTTTTTCCTTTGTGTCATAGCAAAATGGAAGAGGTGGTGTCAGAAGGTATTTCTGTGAGGTATTTGTTAAATGTTCTCTCTTCCATTCTCATCCAATTCCTAATTCATGATGATTGAGAATCATTCCTGTACCCTTGAAAAGAGATTCTTTAGTTGTTGATTTTTTTCTAGTTAGTTTTTACCATTAACAATTACATGATATCAAAGCATATATAAACTGGACAAGATTTTGACAATTCCAGGCTTGTAGCATTCAACCTAGGCTACCTGCCTGGTGGCAACAAAGAGATAATTACGACATCTAAAACTACATTGCTAGGCTTGGATGCGGCTGCCAGGGTCTTGAGCTCAGGTGGACTAATCAGCCTCATGTCATATGTTGGGCACCCTGGAGGCCGGTAATAGTTAGTTTATAGTATATAGTATATACCCTTTGTATTTTAATTTCAAATGAGTGCATTAAACACGAAGTGATGGGTTTTAAGATCTATTTTACTCTAATTTCAGTGACTACCTTTCTGTTTCTTTCAAATAATTCTTCTTTATTTAACATAATAATACAGTTTTTGTTTTCATATTCTGTGACCTGCTTAATGTTATCTCCACTATTCAATTTTCTTTGTTCCTTTCATTATTGGTTTTGTCCTTGCCTGATATCTTTATGTCATACAGGGAAGAGTACGAGGCTGTAAGAAGTTATGCTTCTGATTTGCCAGCAACAATGTGGGTTTCTAGCGAGCACGAAATACTAAATCGTCCATCTGGGCCAGTGCTCATCTTTTTGTTCAAAAGATGATGGATATTAGCTATGTACTATGGATAGAATTAGACTCACTGGGTTTGCTGTCACCGAAAGGGCAAATAATATGTCTCTTGCAATTTTTGTATGTTAAATGGGTAATAGTATTCTAAGGTGCTGCTTATATTTCTAATGAGGAGATGAAATATGCAGATAGTGTTTCATGCTTTTAATCAAGGTTGTCAACGCCTGATCTGTTGAGTTGGGTTGTTTCACAATCATCCTCAAGTATAAGTACATACCTTTTGTTTCCTATGGTACCTGTAATTTTCTTCAAGTTCGCGAGGATTTAGTAGAACCTACCTGAAGTTACTAGTACCATCTTGCATTTAGCTTTGATCTATTACCCAAAATCAAGGGCTAATCAATTGGCGATCTTTTCAAATTTGTGATGTACAGAATAAAAATTAGAATAGAGAGTAGGCTGGACTCTGAACAACAGTTAAGAACTGTATCATGCTAAACAATAAGGTGCAAAAGTCTATAAAGAATATATAAGAACTAATCAACATTCACCATGCACCATGCAGTGTGAAGTCCTCAATTTGGAGTTTCACCTGTTTACACATAAACAACAATTCCAACAATAGAAGGCCAAAATTAACTTTTTTAGCTATCAATAATTTGAGAAAATAATGTGCATGTACATTAGCCAGAGCATATGGAGTTCTTAAGATAAGTGGTATGACTACTCCATAATCAATCACAAAAATCATCTTGGTAGGAACTTAGAGAGGGCACCAATAAACTGCCCAACCTAACTAAGCTTGAGAGCATGTCACATTCACATTATGACAAACTTGCCCACATCTCACAAGTAGTAGGAATATCCAACTATGACCAGTTGCCTCTTTGGGGTATCCCACAAGCAGTAGGAATGTCCAACTAGGACCTGTTGATGTGAGTTTTGTGACCACTCCAACATGCAGTATGTAACACTTAGTATTCCAAGATGAAACCCCAAATATCAAGTCGTCTCCTGAACAAAGACACCATGTATGTTAAATATTGAAAAAAAAAGATCATAGAGGTGACTCTCAGGTTCCTATTCTTGTTAGACACAGCTTAATTTTATGATGTGGTTTGCTAGTAACCATGAAGGGACTTACTCTATTCATTCAATAGAATATTAACTTTACAAATGCAAATGATTTGGTAATGCTAGCTCTTCAACTGCTTCCAACAAAACAAATCACAAAAGAAATGGGTTTAAAAAGCTAGGGTAGCTGTACAATATAATAGACTATTGATAGAAAGATGAAACTTTAACTAGTCCTTGCTTTACCAAATCAACTATGCAAAGGACGGTGCAATTTTCTAAGATTTTCATATTGTCAACACTCACTCAAATATTCAGTGATGATGCAATCCAAAGACCTAGTTAAGATTTCAAGGCCTACACCAACAAAGACCTATCAAAAGAAGAGGGGTACACAAGCTACCTCTGAGGCACCTAAGAAAAGGAGAAGGTTAATAAGAATGATGAGGTTGATGATGAGGAAGAGGATGATTTAAGCCAATTTAAAGTTTTTGTAAATAAAGATTATTCTATTGATGAATTAACAAAAGCAATAGTAGAGACTGGAGCCCTCGATAACCCAAAGATGAATCAGTATGCACATATGTCTATTGAGGACCAGAAGAAGATAGAAGAAGCAGTAATTCAAATGATGATCAAGTACAAAAAGGTACCAATCAAATTTTCAAAGTATGAACCTAAGAGCTTATATGATAATATTTCTACTAGGTGGACTTATGCTCTAAGTACTGAAAAGAAAATGAGAGAACATTCCTTGATTTTGGCAATGCCAACACTTTCAGTTCATGAAATAGAAGAACATATGAAACTATTTTCAAAAAGGTTTCTAGTAAAAACCAGAGCACTACAAATACTAGACGGGAAGCTTGCAAAAGTAGATGATAACAGTCAATTATTATGGACTTCTATTCTCCAAGCCCGAGATGAAGCTGATAACCTAGCATTGGCTTTGATTCTCGAGATGGAAAGTAAAAGGAAAGGCAAAGGCATCCACTCAGATGATGCTGATCTGGTGACAAAGGAACCAATAGAACTATCAGACACCGAAGTGCCAGACCCAACTATTGCCATTGATTTTTATCTAGTAGGATATCAAGAATTGTGCCAGGATCCACTCGAGAAAACTATAATAACAAGTACAAATGATGTTCTTATAGAAGACATCATAAACAATGATCTCAATGATGTGAAAGATGATGATGACATTACCATTACTAGAACACAAACATAAGAGTCAGTTCCCACCAACCTAGCAACAAGCACTATACCAGGTGACCTTCCCATATTAGTACAAGCAGTTGATATTATTTCTTTGAAGGAAACCGAAGGCTCAATCCTTGAGCAACAGAAGGACACAATAGGGGAACAAGGGAAAAAAAGTACACAAGGCACAATAGAGCCAAATGAGCCTAAGGAGAAAGAGGCTAAAACACAAGAACTAGAAGACCCTAAGATGATAGACACCACCAATACAACCACAACCAACACTGCAACATAGGCCCCTACTCAATCAACCGAGACTCAGGTCACCAAGCAATAGAAAAAGGAAGACAATGTATCAACCGAGCTAGAACAGACAAATATAGAGGTAAAAGCTCTAGATCCTTTTGTCAAAACATCTCCACAAGAGAACATGAAGAAGAAAAAGAAGCTACTCACTTTGGATGAAATAATAGAGATTCCCGATTGTGATCCAAGGACTTTGGACCTTGAAGAGTTGAGAAAATATGGAGAATTGTGCACGAGGAAAGCTGCACAAGAAAAACTAAGGAAAGAGAGCAAGAGTAAGCCAATATTAAATGTAAGAGACATCCTTCAGTAGGTTGTTCCTAACATTTCGATAAATGAAGATACTGCTATATTGGATCAACTTGCATCTCTTACAAGCCACATAAATGCCATTGACATAGATGCAGAGAAGAGGATTGAAGAGAGGGCAAAAGCAAAAATACAACTAAAACTTGTAGAGAAACTTAGTCGAGGTAAGTGAGAAGATAAATAAAATTGATGAGGAAATTTTGGTCAGTGTAAATGTATCTCTAACTGAGCCCAATGCTTTTTCTAAGCATATACTGAAATTACAAGAATTAAGGTGGTTGAGATCAGGCTTACGGAAGCAGGAAGAAATCATAAGTGACAAAGTCATTGAGTTGCAAGTTGAGCTACTTCCACACTTGAAGATCATGGAACGACATATTGAAAAGGCTAAGGTATTAGTAGCCACCCAAAAATTTTAGTTTTGGAGAACATTTTTGACATGCATGCACAAGTTGGTCTAGAGCACATTGCTCTTGACAACTTGAAAGAGGAATGGGAAAACCTCTTGGCTTCATTACAAAAAACCCACAAGCACATATTTGACAAGCTATAAGTACATTTTTTATTTTGCATTAATTTCAAAAAGGGGGAAATCATGTATATGCTATGTACATCACTACATAACAAGAGCATGCACAAAAGGGGAGTTTGTAAATGACTTATTTAATATGTATATATTTTTGTTTCATATGGAGTTAGAATATTTTTTGAAGATTATTCGGTACATATACATAAAGGTTTTGATACTAATGCAAAGGGGGAGATTGTTATCTCTATTTGAGCATTAAGTATTGTCATTAGTATCAAATAAGATCAGTCGATAATCTAAGCAATTCAAGTCAGTAAAAGTTGGAATAAGGAGTTACACAAGTCAGTCGGTTGAACTTATAAAGCCTTCATACTGAGTAGTTACAAGGCAGAACATCAAGCTACTAGAATACAGGTTTAACCAAGAAAGTTTATCGAGTGTCAAGATTTACCAAGTATTTAGCTAGTGAACACTGAGTATTCTATACACTGAGTGTCAGTTAACTCACCGAATAGGGAATGCAGTGTTTACCGAGTTATTCAGGAAATGACATAGTAATCAACAATGACACATATCTCTATGCAAATGGTTTACATGGATCTACAAACATTTTACCAAGATCGAGATAGATTTAATATGGATGTAATCATTTAATTTTGTGATGATTTCTATGTAACAATTAGATCTAGGTTCGATGGCGTGTTCCACTCCTACTCCTACTTTGGTTCAAAATGATGCAGTTCTCGCCCATGTCCATGCGAGTGTTCCTAGCCATAACACAACTACTTTGGCTGTGCGTTCTACTAGTGCTTCTCCTACTACTACATTTGGTGGCATTTTTCCTATGGGCGCTGTTCCAGGGCAGTCTCCTATTCCTGTTGCTACATCTAGTGTTGTTGTTTCTGGGCTGTCTCAGATGTTGCTAGGGTCTACCTAGATGGCCCTCTCAGGGTCTCAGGTGGCTAAGGGGAGTTCAATGATTTCATATGATGATGCAGCTGCTTTTGAAGTAGGTATCTATGGTCCTACCTCTGCTGGGAGAGGGGGATCCCATCCTTAAGTGCTGCCTATTTCTATAAGTATCCCCATCATGGTTAATCTTGATTCAAATACTATGGATGAGATCTTCAAAACTGTGGAGGATTTCTCTTCTACCGTTGTTATTTTTCATTTTAGGGGTTTCTGGCCCTCTCTTCCTAACTTACATGCTTAGATATCCAAACATTGGGAGCCCATCATAACTGATATAGTTCAGATTTACCATGTGGCAAGAGGTTTTTTTATTGTGAAATTTGAAAATGCTGCAGATAGGAATACTATTTTGTGTAACAATTGTTTCTCTTGGGAGGAGTGGTTCCCCCCGATGGGCAAACCCTAGCTTTAGGGGTTTGATCCTCTTTCTGAATGCTTTAATAAAATTCCCTTATGGGTAAGATTGCCGAATCTTCCCCTTCATCTTTGAATGGATTTAGTCTTGGAGTCTGTGGGGGAGGCCATTAGGGATTTCCAGATGGTTGAATCAGATTCTTTTGATGTTTTTAAGATAATGTATGCTTGTATTCTTGTGGAGGTTGATGTTTCTAAGGGTCTCTCTGAGAAGATTACTTTGGCTTCTTCAAAAGGATCTTGGACCCAGAATCTTGATTATGAGGGTATTCCATTTAGATATAGGAAATGTCACAAGACTGGCCATCTTGCTGGGCGGTGTTTTTTGATAAGGTTAGATTGAAGAAATCACCTTCTTGGTGGTTGGCGGTTTTTGACCATCATTATATGGTTTGAATATTTTCCAAGGATGGGGATGTGGTTGCTTTCTCTCGTCAAACTGATCATACATTGGTTGATTCTACTGATGTTGTCTTTGATGCTACAGATGTTGTCTCAGAGGTGGCTTTGGTTCAAAATGTTAATGCTACCCCTTTTTTTTTGCTATCTCTGTCTAGAACATTGAGGTTGTCTCTCGTTCAACTGTCTTATCTCCTGTCTGTGGGTTTTGAAGCTCATGTTTTTCCTGGGAGGGTTTTGGGGGTTGGTGGTGGTGCTACCCCTATCCCTTCTGTGGTTGCTGATGTTGCTTGCCCTTTAGTGGGCTCTCTAGGTTTATCTTTGGATTGGCAGAAGGTTGCTAAGAAGGTGGATGATGGATGGACATCAGTTAAAGGAAAAAAATTCATCCTCCAAACCTTCATTTGATGTCTTTACATTCTCATAAGGATGGGCCAAAATGTAAATCTTAATGGTCCTTTGTTATGTTTAGCTGGGCTAGTTTTTGGTCCCTTTGTTAGGAACTATGGTTAGTTCCTCTAGTTTGTTGGATGGTGTTCCACATTTGTCTTACGGTCTTTCAATGTACTATCTTTCTATGCTCTTTGTACAAGGTTTCAGATCCTTTCAAAACCTATTTTTACTTAATCAAAACAATTAGATCTAGGTTATTTTTGTACACCGTAGATCTTAGGTTTTCTAAGATGATGTAAACCTAATTAGGTCAAAGCAGTCCGCTATATAATTGTAATAGATATCATTTTAACATATGCATGATAAGGAGATCATGAAGTAGTAGCCGCATACAGGACATCAATAATCAGACATGGGTTTGCATGAATGAAAAGTTATCAAAAATTGTATCAGTTTATCAGAAACTTACAAGGCTACCAAGCATGACAAAGAGTAATATTCTACACATTGAGTTGATATCTATTTGATATTTCAAAGATCTAATTCAGACAAGAACAAGTTGTCATTTTACAAATATTTACTATTATCAACTTAACCATTGTAGCAAGATTGTAAATATTTTAACATAGTAGACTTAACAGTCTTTTGTAAATCTCCTGACCGAGTGCACAATTATTTGGTGTTTCTAAAATCCTTTAACAAGGTAGATCTAATCGATCTTATATTAATCCTAACAGGGTAAGATCATCAGAAGTGATCACAATTGTAGCCTTAACCAACATACTTTATTAACTGTAGCAGTGAAGAATTTGTGGGTGTTATCCCCACTGCAATTTTTACCTTCTAACAAGGGTTTTTGCGTAACCAAAATACTTGAGTCATGAGTTAACATTTTCATGAATTTTTTATTGTTTTGTTTACATGCAGTTTACATTAGCAAGTTATTTGGATGTATGTTACAAACAATGGACTCAATCGATTAGTTAAGCACTACTATTATAGATTGTCAATTAGAGAAAGTTTTTGAGCGTACTGATTCAGCCCTCCCCTCTTAGTACTATATCTTTCCTATCCCAACAACTTGAAAAGAAAATGTTAATATTTCCCAAGAGATACATAATATAATTGTGAAATCTTTACCAATGTCTTCAACAATCTATTTGTAAGAGTGTTTGACATAAAATCTCACCAATTTTTTTAAACAATCGTTCTTACAAAAAATGTCAAATGTGTAATGAGACTAAAATCTATCACAACAAACAATAGAATAAAAATCAAATATTAAAAAATGTGATGGCCTTCGACTATGAATATGCAAAATCTGGACATAGATGGTTTAGTGTCGAAAGTCTTAATAAGCAATGGAACTTCTATCTGTCGACACGATATGAAAATATTTGTAATCCCCCTCTCGAATGGTTGAGAAGATCTGAGGGCTCCTCCCTTTCTCCTTTACGTCCTAAGGCTAGGGAGAATCAATGGATGATGATAGTCTCAAAAAGGTAGAAGAAGATCAAGGATCCCTTAAACTCAACAAATCTTAAATTTATCTTCGAGAACATTGATAGGACCTCTTTCACTCTACCAATAGAGAACCATTTTGCTTCCCTTCAATCTCCAAATACCCTAAACCTAAATCTAAGTCCAATAAGCAACCCCAAAAAGAAAGCCCTTTATCCTCACCCACACTACAGGATCAAGAATATAGAATTGATTCCAATTGAGCTAGAAATAGATGATAACCCTAGAGAGGGTGGATATTTTCTAAAACACATTCCCTATTCACCTCCCCACCGAAGACTGAAACCCTCATCTCCTCTCTTGCATAAAACATCTTATTCCCAAGGCATAAAACAAGATTCGGTGTTAGAATTTGATGATAGAGTTATAGAATGCACTCAGGATTTAATGAAAATTATAGGAATAATTTTGAGATGGAACGACTATGGCTTGTCCTCAAGGAAAATCACTGACATGCTCCAAAAGTGTTTTCTAAACAGATAAGTATATCTTTACTCCTTGATGATTTTATCTTTGTGATTGGGAGAGCCAACTCACAAGAGCTTTCTTTCTCTTCTCAACACTCTTTCTAAGCCTTTCTTAGGGTTTCTATCTCTACCCTAACTAGAGGACACCCTTACACTTCCTCTTCTACAATGGATCCCTCCAATCAGCTTTCAACTCTCTCCCAATTCTTCACAATCCCACTATGCACTCATAGGTCCTATTAAGGAAACTCTGTCTCTAGGCTTCTCAGACATGGAATTATGCATTTACACTATTCCCCTATCTCTTTCAATTGATTTTGATCCAATTTTCTTTGGTCTTTCAAGGATTTTCGATCGATTTCTTATATTTCAAAAATCTAGGCCTTGTAGCCATTTTGTTCCAATTAGGCCTCCTAAATTGACAAAACTTGGAATAGATTCCAACTTTCCTTAACAAGCCACCAAAGTAACCTTGGATTATTTCATAGGTCAACCTAGGCTTCAAGATTTTCTAGGTTTTATCTCCCTCAAGTGTTTGTACACTATGCTTCCAAGAAACCCCTATTTTCAAGGGCTTTTAGGGTCTCTGAACTAGTTTGCAATAAAAATGCTCAAAAAGTATCAAGATGAACTCCAATCCAATCCTCCTCTCTACCTCATGTTCTTGACTCATTCCTCTTTAGTCTCCAACTTGATATTGGCACAAACCAATCCATCCATCCATTCTTTAATCCTCTGCAACTCTACAAACTCTTAGCCAGGTAGCCATGAACTTGCCTAGGGCTTGCTATTAAAATTAGTTCCCCTACTCAAAACAACCCTAAAATAAAAATTTACAAAGAATTTACAGTGCTCTTCTTGATTCCAGATGGCCATAGTGATTCAACCATTGGAAATCAAGAAAGAGCCATTTCTTTACAAACTACCCTATACAAGATAGTGAGAGTGTCAAAACAAAAAGAATTTACAATCTACTAATGAAAGATACAAACTCCTAAATATAATGCCACACATTTGATTTTTAGAATTATTTAGAATAACTAAGAGGGGGGGGGGGTGAATTAGTTATCCTCAAGTCCAGATGTACCAATTAAACTTTTCAGGACCTTGGCAACTTAGATCTAATCAACAATTCAACTCAGTATATACCAAAAACACATAACATGCAGTCCAATGTCCAAAAGTAATTAATTTGCAGAATATAACAATGTTCACATAAAAACATTCGCACAAGTATAACACCAGGATTTATAGTGGAAACCCAACATGGGGAAAATGACTTTGTAACATGTTATTGATTTTCACTCTTTTGAAGTGAGCTCTGTGAGAAGCCAACCTGGTTAAAGGTTTACATACACATTGTTAGGTGTGACCTTGTTAAAGGATTTAATCACCTTGTCAAAAGTGCCCTGGTTAGAGGACTTAATAACATTCCATTAGAATGTCACCTTGATTAAAGGATTTATACAATGGTTGTTAGGTCAACCTTGATTAAAGAATTTTGACTGATACAATGGTTAGAAACACTAGTAAATTTTAGCTTGTTTTTGTACGAGGTTTAGTTGATTATTAGATGCCTATTAGTTAGATAATTGACCACAATGGTCATCAGATTTTTTTAGTCAAAAATACCACATTTCAAATCGCCATCACAATTGTGACATCAAGAGTGGTTGAACTATCAACGGAAATGACGTCGAAATCATTGCTTCAACCTGGAAGAATTGGCGGCTATAGCGTTATCTCTGCAACCAATGTAGGTCGCAATTGTGACATACAATTGTCACAATAAACGTCGAATGTATAGCTTTCTCATTGATATGTCTATTCTTTGTTGGTCGAAAAAGTGATAGATAATTTAATTTATATATATATATATTATCAAATTAAGCACAACAATATTATGTCGCTATTGTTTACTATTTACAAACAGTCACACATTTTCTATCTTATTTCACACAAACATGTTCTTTCCCGATCTACAAAAGTGAAGACACAAAAAAACCCTCTAACTATCAGACCATCATGATCAATCCCCTTCTTGGCAAGTTATTTAGAAGCATGGTAGAATGAAAAATCAGTAAATGGGCTGAAACAAAGGAGAAAAGAGCAAAGGGACAAGCTATTTTTAGACTGAAACACTCTACCATAGAGCACAGAGCGACTCTTAGATACTTAGTTGAGAAAATATGGGACACTCTGGGTGACGAGGCTTTTTTCTACTTTGTTGACTTCAAAAAAGCCTTTGACATTGTCCCTTGTCACAAACTATGGAAAAGAATGGAAGAGTTGGGAATACCTATGGTGCTAAGGACAATAGTACAAAGACTATATGAACAGGTTATGGCCAAAATCAAAACTACAGATGGGTAAAGCTCCTTGTCCATTTCCAGCTATACATCTTCTTTCCTCAATCCTACATGCAATACATATTTAGTTCCACCAAACTTACTTTGAAATTACAATCTTTTAAGGATAGGAACACAAAAATAAGAGAGAATAGATCCACCACTAATGTCAAACCCACTCATTTTTTTCAATACTACTAAAACTAAGATAAAGATATTGTTGAAGGTTTTATAGACATAAGTTACTAAATCATCATCTCTGCATTGGTACTCAATCTGGAAACCCTTGTATGTATATAGCCACTCTAGAAAATCTCCACAAAAATCCCTTCTGGCCTCCACTACATATACGTCTTCTCAAAATCTAAACACTTTGAGACATCATTGATTCTCATCAATGTACCAATTTGGATAGTAAGTCTAATTTAATTTGTCTGTGGACTGAGACATTAAATTATTGAGCTTCTCTTTATTTCAAGAAGAGTATAACATTCTCTATTTAACAAGGCCAACCACGTGAAGGTGGAAGCTCATCTGGCCCCTCCTAGGAGCCTCCTATGACCCTTTACAACATTTCAAGACCTCTAAGATGTATTCTTAGGGATCATAAATGGTCATAAAGGGTCATAAGGGGTCCTGGGACACAATAGCTGAGAAACATAATTGTAGGCATCATGGTCACAATTTTTTGGAGACAAAATAATTGAGCTGTATACCCAGACGATGCAGAGCAACTCCTGCACCTCTGATTCCAAGTTGACTACATCTGTTGCTCATGAATACAAGGTCCTCCAACAGATGTACTCAACTTGGAATCAGAGGTGCAAAATTTTCTTTGCATCACTTGGGTACACAACTCAATTACGCTATCTCCAAAAAATTGTGACCATGATGCCTACGATTATGTTTCTTAGCTATTGTGAAATCTGCATTTATGTTTCTTAGCTATCGTGTTTATACCTTCTTCTCTCATTTTCTGGTATAATTCCTCTTTGAGTATCCCATTTCTCCTTTGCATACTAACCACTCAAACTTCTTTGATGCTCAAACTTCAGCGAGACTTCATACCATGTAGCGTTTGTAGATTGTGTTCAATGTGTTATTTACATTCGTAAATCAGTGTTGCATACAAATCTACGGACGGTGCGTGGTATGAAGCCTCTCTCAAGCTTGAAAATGATAGTCTATCCATAGTCAAGGTCAAGGAGCAAATGGAATAACCAAGAAAACACTATATGTTAAAGCATTTGATTGATAGCAGATTGGGGCTCACCTGAGCCATAAACATGAAGAATTATTCTAAAAAAAGATGTAAACCATATATATGTGCACTTGAGGCAAAGAGAAGTTACGTCATATCCATATTAAAATATTAGTTACAATATGAAAATACTAAACTAACTAATTCCTGAGTTCATCTCTACATATGGTCGCAACAAAGATATGTGATTACAATACAGAGAAGGCATCATAAAAATATAATTTCAGAATTTGCCCTAGCCTGACATGTTTTGCACTCAAATCCTTCATCACAGATAAGTGGAGATGGGTGGATAGATGCAGATGAGTTGTCATCGACCCAACTAAAGTATCTGCAACCATTATTTCCCTGTGATGCCCAGTCTACATTAGTTCTTATATTATAATGAATAGTATTTACATTAGAAATATTAAATATATACACATTAGCAACCATTTTTCTATTTGGGCAACACCAAAATTATTGTCCAGAGTTGTTTGGTGTCCATGAAGTCTTCAACACACACTGCCCACCATCACATTGACAGTTTGGCACATTGACAAGAGTCATCGAGCCTATATCAATAATGCACTACACCATCATTACTACATTTATTACTTTTATATGATTATTTTTATATGAAATACACCAAGGAGTACCATTAGAAATATTAACCATTTACAATAATGAAAAGTAAACCTAAATCAAATAGCTCATTTTTTTATCAGCATGTGTAGTCTCTGTGTATATGAAAAATGAAAGAAATATGAAGCTGAAATAAAATAGTGAACAAAATAGTATTCCACATAGAGTGAATGAAATATACCATCAAAAGAAGGTGACAAAATCCTATCACGAAGCACATACATAGGAAATCAAAAAGGGACAAAAGACAAGAAATAAGAAAAATCATTACGACTATAGAAAAATCATTTATACTATAATGAAAAAAAGAAACACTCTTTGTCAACAATTTTCAAAATCATTAGGACTATAGAAAAATAATTAAGACTATACAAAATCAAATTTTAGAAATGGATGGTTTTGATGCTTTGCCATTACAACAATTGAGCATTCATCATTTGGTATTGTGTATTCCATTTAAGTATGTCAACAATGTTCAAAATCATGTCACCAAGCACAGACAAGAAATAAGAAAAATCATTAGGACTATAGAAAAATCAAGTTCTAGAAATGGACGGTTCTAATATTGCTTTGCCATTACAACAATTAAGCATTCATCATTTGGTACTTCTTGGTGTATTCCATTTAATTTTTTTAGTTGTTGTGTTTATGTGCATGTTCTTTATGTGTTTGGCTTCTCTCCCTCGCAAGGGATACGTTGATAGGTAATTGACTTGAAAGCATAATGATTTGACAGTCTTTTTTAGGATTGGCGTAATCATCCCGCCAACCTTAATTAGAGACATTTGTGATATATGTCAAGTACTTATAATCAGTATGCCCAACAAACAGAGACTTAGTAGTAAAAGCATGTCCTTTGGTTTACTAGTTTACTTATAATCAATATGTCCTTTGGTTTACTAGTTTAATCTAGTTTAAGAATGGTTTTTTTCATGTTTGAATGTACCATTGAATGAAGCTTGGCTATATTAAGTACAATCTTAAGACTCATGACTCTTCAAATTCTCTTGTTTCCTTCAAACCTCCAAACATGTGTACTTTGAGTAGCCCTCCAACAAATGGACTTGTGATGATTTTCACAATAGTACATGTGTAGGAGGACTACTCAAAGTACTGCTTAGGCAAATCTGAATGTTCATCACCTGTGTTGTTGTGCATATAAGAGTTGATCATAGAAGGTATATGCTAGATCCAACAACAAATAGATTTGTGGTGATTTTCACAATAGTACATGTGCTGCTAGGTAAGCTCCCAATAGCACTCAAACAAATATGCATGTTCATCACCTGTGCATATGAAGTGGCTCTAATGGAAGATATAAAATTGTCAAAGTTGCAATGACAAATTTTACAACTTTTTGTGCAAAAAAATGCAAGAAGAAGGGAACTAATGGGCAAATAGTTTGAAAGTCAGTTATAGGCATTTGCACCCATAGAAAACTATGCCTCCATGTCCCATGGGATGCCATGCCTCCTCCAATGTTTATGTCATACACCCTATGGTAGTCAGACCGTGTGCCATGCCTGTGCAGAGAGTATTTATTACATAATTTTCAAAGATGATATAAAGATATTATATTTTATACCTAGTAAGATTTTAATATTAATATGCTTAGCAAGATCTTGCTAAGTATAAAATATAATCTTGCTAAGTTAAAAAAAAAGGTGAATTTCATTTCTCATTTCATTATTTCATTTGTGAAAAAAAGAAGTCTGGTTCTCCAATGACCACAACCGATTTCATGTTGGTTGGATCAGTTGGAAGACTTTTTGGAAGTGGTTTTTAAACCTTATCCAATCATGGGTTTGGCACAAGGAGATGATCTTCCAAGAAGTGTTGAATAAAAGAAACCCAAAAAATATTCTAAGTACATTTTTGTTATCATACTCTATCCATTGCAAATAGGTAGATGGATTGATCATTCTGAAAGTTCATTGTATGCATTGTTTATTTGAATCCATCTTAGTTTTGACTATCATTTGATTTCAAGTTTTAGTTACATTTACACAGTCAGTTATGAACTGAACACATGGCTTGACTTCCATAGCAAACTTGATCATGTAATGGTTAGAGAGTTTTAATGTCACTACAGGTTCATTTGCGCATCCACAGTTCTTGTTAGAGTTCATTTGACTAGACTTTGCAAGCATTGTATTTTAAATTTGGTGTTGATCTACGCAAGAACCCAACCTCACTGACAGACCGGCTTGAGAAAATCTATAGTCAACTTTGTAATGTAGGAAAATTTCCAGGCATTAGTTTTACTTGTTTATGCAAGAACTTTGTTGTTTTTGTTGTTTGTGATACCAAAGGAGTAACTGGTATTGTGTAGACAGTGACTGGCCAGATTGTTCCTAAAAAGAAATTACAAAACTGAACTAATGGCATGTTAATTCACAATATTTTTTTACAAAACTGAACCAATGGCATGTTTACAACAAAGAAATAGAATGATAATAATATGTTGAAAATTATATTATGTTGAATACATGCCAAAGGACCAGTCCCAACAAGTCTTAAACATACTTTATCTAATATGATGAATTCTTAATAAAGGTTTAGTCAATTTTTATAATTGCTAGCACGAAGGAAGATTTGACCTAGCCAAATCTTCCTTGTACCACACAAACAACTATGAATAACTATGTCTACTCCAACCTTAATTTTTTAAGAATTCATCATATCAGATAACGTATGTTTAAGAATTGTTGGGAGTTCTATTAGACCTTTGTTGTAAACATGTCATTGGTTCAGTTTTGTAAATTTTTTTTTTGTGTTAAATGCATTTAAATGGAACATCAAGAATAGTAATAATATGCTTAATCTATTAGTAAAATAGAAAATCCCGAGGTAGGAGAATTTCTTCTCATGAGGAAAGGACCATTACCAACATCGGCACAAGAAGGTATATTTAAATCAAGATGTTTGGTCCAAGGCAAGCTATGTACTCTAATTATTGATTCAGGGGCACATAGCAATTCGATTTCAGTTGATATGGTTTCTAAGTTGGGATTGTCATTAGTAGAACATCCTAACCCTTATAGTTCCACTTGGGTAAGCCAAGAGTTGAATGTGAAGGTTAGTTAGAGTGCTCTTGTCAATTTTTCAATTGGGGCCATATCATGATCAGGTTTGTTGTGATGTCATATATATGAATTGTGGGCATATGATATTAGGTAGACCATGGCAATGTATGAGAAGGACAATTCATGATGGCTACTCTACTACATATATTATTCACAAAGGAAAAGAGAAATCTCAGTTAATACCACTGACTTGCAGGGATAAAGACAAGATAATAATGTGTTTTGGTGATACTATTCCTCTTCATAAGAAAGGAAACATTGCAGGTGATACATGTTGGTATGGGAAGCAAGCATAGAAACATGGATTGACTAGGACAATGCTGAACAATCCTAGAAATGCAGACTTTTGGAATTTGAACTATGTTCAAATAGGTACAGTCAAGTGTCCTATTGAAGGGCAGCTAGTAAACAACCATGTTTAGATGTGGACGAACAGTGCCCCTGATAAGAATCACTTTACTTGAAGATTGTGTCATGTTCATAATTTTCAAGTTGTGTCCATTTGATTAATTCTCCAAATTTCTGTTGCACTCCTTGCATTGGTTGACATTTTCCTAATTATGGGGTTTGAATTTCACAACAGAAGGAAATCAATACTAAGATGAAATTTTGGTATGTAGGATCTGCATTGCCTATCTACATTTGTGACCAATGATATGGACTGATCTACAGTGCCTCCAAAGCTTCTACTCAAAAGAATATTATCAGCACTCAAAGACCATGCCCATTTTGATTCTCACTATAGCTTTAAATTCTTTACCCTCTACTTAAATGCTGAAGATAGCACAAATGTTGAAGGATGTCAAGCATGACTAGGAATACAACAACAATATTACTCTCTTACATGTAGAAAAGACATACAAAAGAATCTTCTCTCCATTCAAAGACCATGCAAGATTTTATTCTCCTAGTAGCTTTAAAATTTTGTATCTTCCACTTAAATAATGAAGATGGCACAATGTTGAAGAATCTCTATTGTGAGTTTAGAAAACAACACTACTACAATGCACGTAGCATAGGCATTCTATTAGTTTTGGCTAGAGGCATAAGCTAAAATATTATTCAATTTGAATAGAAGCTTTGAATAACTTCCAATAGCTACAACATGAATGGAGTGACTGCATTAAACTTATTCCATATTAGGTTTTCCATGTAACGAGAATAGAATTCAAGATTAGAAGTATTAATTTAATAGGGTTCCAGAACGTGACTCTTAGGTGCTTCTAAAATCTACTGCAATTTGCAATAGACCCACAGCGTATATTTCATATCCTCTCTCAATGTGTTCCATAAGGATTATAATGCATTTAATCGCAATCTCATCATGAATTGTAATCCACAATGATCTAATATGTTAAAATTTCACTCCAATTGCCATTCCCATCCCTATACCCTTTGCTACATCCCATACCTATGGTTCATGAAGCAATATGCCGCTAAACTAAGAACTTGGTGGGAATCGAACTAGTGACCACTAGATGGGAAATGAGCATTTTGGGTCCATAAACACAGTTTAAATATATAGCCAAATACAATAAAAGTGCAGGAACTGACTTACCTATTGAACACACATAGTGGGAAAGTAGACCTTCATGGCCAAAACTCCAACATTCTTTGGATGTGAATCCATTTTATTCTAGTAGGGATAAAGACAAGACAATAATGTGTTTTGGTGATACTATTCCTCTTCATAAGCAAGGAAACATTGTAGGTGATACAGGTTGGTATGGGCAGCAAGCATACAAACATGGATTGACTAGGACAATGCTGAAAAGTCCTAGAAATGCAAACTTTTGGGATTTGAACTATGTTCAAATAGGTACAGTCAAGTGTCCTATTGAAGGGAAGCCAGTAAACAACCATCTTCAGGTAAAGTGATACCTATGCTGAGACTGAGAAGTTCACCTCTTACCCCTCACTTATAGTTGTTCCTTTAAGGGAAGATTGTAGGGCCGAAATGATAGCCTTCAATTATATGTACTAAGTGTTATAATGGAAATGTAGGTCTATAGGAGATTCTCAACATTGAGTAGGGGTTTAATGAGTGGAAAAAGAAGATACAGATCTTCAAGGAAAGTGTATAAGACATGAAACAAGCACAAAGAGAAGATACAAAACACTGTAACCATCATAGTCTTCCAAAGTCAACAACATCAATGATAAAGGGAAAATAAGAGGATAGTGTTTGCATGAACAAAGTCCCTAAATCATCAGATTTAAATGATAGTCATGATGTTAAAGGAAAACTAGGAGAAATTAATATGACAATCCAAGTGCATATGATATAGACCTTCTATTTAAAGACAAATTAAGTCTGACCAAAGAGATTAGAGGGTGATGGTTTTTTATTAATGATAGAGATATAGAAATAAAGCAATCCTTTTGGAATGATGACTGCAAGGATGAATAGTAGTGGGTGTAA
This sequence comes from Chamaecyparis obtusa, assembly GCA_027943335.1. Lineage (NCBI taxonomy): Eukaryota > Viridiplantae > Streptophyta > Pinopsida > Cupressales > Cupressaceae > Chamaecyparis > Chamaecyparis obtusa. The sequence goes on along the minus strand of BSBK01003711.1, from coordinate 1,669,571 downwards.
GTCATGAAAATATGATAGTGGTGATAGAGATTACTAGAAATGTTCAATTTTGAATCATAGTAAGGAAAGAATGATAGACACACAGATAATGAAAGGAAGAGTTCTTAAACATAGTTGAGTCAGACTATAAAATGGTTGATATGATGATCTCAATTGAAAAGACAAAGAAAAATGACAAATGTAAAGGGACCTACAAGATAGTCATACAACACATGAAAACTACTGCAAACAAGGTGAAAGGAACATGAATGTGACATTCCTCTCAAGGGTGTATCATGAAAGACATAACCTTTTATACTTCTTAATGTGACAGTTTCAAAAAGGACTGTTCTATTCAGTCACAAGACTAAGTGTTTCATGACAGTCTTCTATAGATAGTGTGATGTCCCCATCTTTAACCTAGTAAAATAATAGCAACAAAACACATGTGGTCAAGGGGTGGCAGACCTTGAGCACCTCAAGATAGTTAGGACATAGTGGAAAATTGTACATAGCAAGTAAGAGTTCAAGTAGATAGTTTGCATATTCTTTCCACAAATAGTCAATAAGCATCAAATGTATCAAGGAAAATTGTGAATTATTTCAATAAGATAATTTTCCTATTTAGCATCAAGGAGCACATCAAAGAATGAAATATGAGAATGTGTTATGATCGAGGATGACAAATATCGAGTATCTACATCAATCACTACCGAGCTCACATGTTATCAAGAATGACAATCTTGTGGACAACCACCTTATCAACAAGGTATTTGATGATCACCTTGAAAACATGCTGAAGAATCTTTAGGACATAGTTGCAGAAGAGAAGGGTACTTTCACAAGGAAAGGCGTAGGGTAATGGCAAAGAGTTTTATTTTTTATGTTCAAAAGTGCATTTACCCGTGAGTCAGTCGCCTAGTACTTCTGAATATCAGTAAGTATTTAGTAGTAAGGAAGACTATTGCAGAAGTGGATAGAGGTGCAGGTTGCTTCCAAGTTATTTGATGCAGCGAAGGAGATCTAGTTAAGATATTAGGATAGAGAGAAGGGACATTTTTGACAATGTGCATGAGAGACCCATGATCGATCTCATGAACTTGGATGATGTTGTAGTCAGTTCTTGTCTCATCATGAAAGCACTTTAATAAGGATGCAGATGGTTCTATTTATACTCCTCTGTTCTTGTGTTTTTTCACAATACAATGGCAAATCACTTGGGCATAACATGTTGATGTAGCAAGGTGGAAGCATTGCAAGAAACACTGGAGGAGAAAATATAAAGGATTTTTAGCAAGGTGAAGGAGAAGGAGCATGTGACTATGGTGTCAATCTTGGGGGGTGACTTATGGTCTGGTGGCCATGTCCATGATGGCATTCTGGTGGCATAGTTGTTCCAGCCAATCATACAAATTTTTGGGGACCCTCTGCATGGTATAGGACTAGCCTGTAGAATCATGGCAGATGAAATATACCTAGAGGTGGTGGAGGCAATGGACATCATCAATACCCAACTAACAAGCAATGGTTTGCTAGGTTTCTTTGCGTTGGAAGCTGAAGGAAAGAAGACAGTAATGAAGAAGGCATGGTTAGCCTTCAAAGCAGGTGTTAAGGAATATGATCAAGTGAAGTTTGGAGCCTTTCTCCAAGTAAACAAGAAGCTCTACCTGGAGGAGATAGGAGAAAGATTGGTAGAAATTGGTTAGGGAATAATGTATTTATTCCACTAATCACTTTTGGTTGTAATTTGGAGGTTCTTACTCATATGTAATCTTTATTTTCAATGAATACAAAAAGGGTACTACCCTAGGTAGAACTTATTTTTTTTAAAATGACAATTAACACTTACCAAATAGAACCAGAAAGTCCCATGATCACCGGGCAAGTAGTTCAAACCCTATTCTGGCCTGAGAAATTTTCAAAATTCAAATCCTATTCTGCCTAGTTTTATAAATATTAACTTGCAACATGTATGGGCATGCAAGTATAAATTTTTATGGCATGTAATAGGTATGGCCCTGGGAGACATGTATGCAAAATGTGGAACTATCACCAAGGCCCATGTAAAGCTTTCAAACAAATGCAGTTGGCAGGTGTAAAGCCCAATGCCACAATCCTATGCATAAACCTACAGAACATTTAAGGAAGCCCTTGTTCAGTACATAGAAAAACAAATAAGAATGCACAAATTAATAATCCTCTGCCACATACCTTATGTAAATATTGAGCTCAAGCTCCTGCTGCTACCCCACTATGTCAAGTAGATTCACGAGTGCGCTCTGGTCTTCTTTTTTTCACAAATGAAATAATGAAATGAGAAATGAAATTCTCTTTTTTTTTTAATAATTTATGCCCGTGTTTGTCAAAATTTTGACCACCACACAATTTGTCACTATTTCGACAAACATGGGCATAAATTTTTTTTTTTAAAAAGTTTTCCTTCTATAATCCGACCAAGCAAAACCTTCTTATTTTTTGGTCAAAAATTTTTGTAGAAAAACTAGGCCAAATGTACTAGTGAAAGTAACAATAGTTTCTGATATGAAAAACATACAACTCACTTTGCTAATACAGATCCACTTCACACATATGCTGACTTACTGACTGACCATCATTTTCATCTCCATCTCTGATCTGCTCATAATTCTCTTCAAGCAATCACCACAACTCTGTTCATCTCTTCATAGCTTCAACTTCAACCTTTTGTTTAGACTTGTCAGCCAATAACATCAACCTCTTCTCACACTATAACCTCACAATTAGGTTTTCATTTATACCTCTTCAATTAGGTAGATCAATCTTTTGCTGCTTAATCTCTTCTATAGATCTTAGGTTTAGATCAGATTCATTGAATCCTTCCATCATTATGTTCTTCATCTTTCCTTCTAGATACATCTTTGAACTTCTCTTTGAATCCATAAGAAAATGATTTACCATGCATTAAATACTTCATACAATTCATTAATAATGTCAACACATTTTACATATCCCTAGAATTCAACTATGTCAACTAAGATTCTCAATTCTTTCTCCAAATGTAAATTATTGACACTCGATCAATACCATGTTCATATTCTTAGTCATCACTATGTATCTCGGTCATCACTACAAATTTTCTTCCTCAGAAAACACTAACTTGCTCGGTAATTTTATGTGGCTTGACAATCACTAATGTTTGGTTAACACTAGATTTACTCGGCATATACTAGCGCTTGGTCAACACTAACATCACTTGACTTAAACTATATTTCTTCACTTTTTCTCGGTTAAGCCTACCTTCCAGTATTTCTTCTTACTTAGATAAATAATACATTATCCTATCAGTTTGCCAACTACTCAAGTACCCATTGAAGTATCAAATAACTCAACCATTCCTTAGGTTCTCTTGTTATCTCCTCTTGCCTAATCCTCTTCATCAACCAATAGATATGGTACTCTCCTAGATAGCAACTATCTTGTCAGTTAAGGTTTGACATCAATGATAATATAATAATTATTTCAATTGTAGTTTCCAATAATCTCCCTCTTTGGCATTGATGGAAACACCACATGAATAACACATGATGTACCAAAACAATCCAAATTTTTTTTTGTGCATTAGAGATTTTATAATATCCTTAGCTTCATTATGATTCTCAAATTTTTCCTTGTCTAACTGCTTGCTCAATTACTCCCTCTAAATATTTACTATATCCTTCTCTCAGGTTTCATTGAATCTTCTCCCTCTATGCTATATTCACTCTTTCTGTGTTTTCTTATGAATCTCTCCCTCTTTGAAAACAAAGCCAAAGTTTACATCTTCACATGTAGATGTCTTCATGCCAGTTCTAAATCTTGTATGCTCCATCTTGTCATATTTCTTAGGACTGATTAACATTTTTGCTTCACTTCTCACAACTCTAGGCAACTCCTAAAGTGTGACCTTCTCTGCATCAATTTGTCTGATATTCTATTTAGCACATTTGATGCAGTGCTTCTCATTGACTAGATAGTCTCAGTGAGGGGAATCACCCCTAGTTTACCTCTAAGATATTCATGTGCATCCTTAGCTAAAGCTTTGGTGAATATGTCTGCTAATTTTTCCTTTGTATTCACATATTCGATTCTTACTTCTTTTTCTTGAACTACCTTTCTCAAGTAATGATACTTGATAGCAGAATGTTTAGTCTTTGTGAGCATTAATGGATTCTTTGATATATTAATAGCACTTGTGTTATCATAGAAAATAACAATTGACTCTATGATTTCCTCCTTTATTCCTTTTAACAATTTCTTGATCTACACCAAATTTGAATAATTCACTGCTACAACAACATACTCAACTTCTACTATAGATTTGGAAATGCAGTTTTGTTTCTTTCTTGTCCAGGAGACTAATCTATTTCCTAGAAAGAATGCTCCACCACTTGTACTTTTTCTGTCATCAACATTTCCATCCCAATCTGCATCAATGTAAACTCTCAGTTCAAATTTATCATTCTTCTTGTAATATAATCCATAATCCTCATTTCCTTTCAGATATCTCAAGATTCTTTTTACAGCCATCATATGATTCTCCTTAGGATTGACAAAAAATCTTTCCACAATCCCAACTGCTAGGGCAATATCTGGTCTACTATGGACAACATATTGTAGCTTTCCAATCATAGATCTATATAAGGTTTGATTCACTTCAGCTGTACCATCAATTTTAGATAGTTTCAGTCTAGTAGCCATAAGAGTACTCATTGGTCTTGAATCCTCCATACCAAAAGTTTTCAGTATCTCCTTAACATATTTAGATTGAGAAATGTTGATACCTTTCTCCATTTGATAAACTTGTGATCCAACAAATAATTTGATCTCACCAAACATAGACATTTTAATCTTAGTTTGCATCTCATTTGAAAAATTCTAACATAGGGCACCTTGTCCTCCAAATATGCTATCATCAACAAAAATTTCAGATAACAAAATCCCTTTACCTTTCTCTGTCTTCATATACAGATTACTATTGTCATTTATCCTTGCAAAACTAATCTTTATCAAATAATTGTGTAGTCTTTCATACCATGCTCTAGGGGCTTGTTTCAATCCATACAATGCTTTGTTCAGTTTGCAAACCATATTTTTCTTGCTCGGGTCAACAAATCCTTTAGGTTGTTCAATGTATACCCCTTCTTTAAATATACCATTCAAAAATATAGATTTGACATCCATCTAATCTAATTTGAATTCTTTATATGAAACATATGCAAGTAGAGTCCTCACTCCTAATCTTGCAATAGGGGAAAATGTCTCTCCATAGTCAATTCCTTCTTCTTGTGCATATCCCTTGCATACCAATCTTGCCTTGTTCCTTGTGACCTCTCCATGTTCATTTAGCTTGTTTCTAAATACTCATTTTGTTCCTATAACATTTTTTATTTTTTGGTCTTAGCACCAAAGTCTAGGTATCATTCTTTTCTATCTAATCAATCTCTTCATTCATGGCTTGTATCCAATCATCATTCTCTAGGGCATCTTTTATAGTTCTAGGCTCAAATTCACATAATAAGCATGTATGACCTTTCAACTTATTTCTTGTCATGACTTCAGATTCCTGATCTCTAATGATTTGTTCAGGCTTATGATGTCTTCTTACATACTGTGTCAATGTAGGTTCAAATTTCTTTTCTCCTTGTTCTAGATCTTTAGATTCATTTTGCAAATTATCTACTTCTTGTTGTGATTTCTCAACATCATCCTCCTGATGCTCAAAAATCTCTTCCTAATTCTTAGCAGCATCCTCCTGATGCTCAACATTAGTTATCTATGACTCTACATTTGGTTCAGGTGTATTACTTGCCTCTCCTTCTTCCATATATACAAAAGATTTGTAATCTTCAAGTTCTTTCTTTCTCTTGACTTCATTTTTCTTTGCATATTTATCAACTCTAACATTTGTACTTTCCACAATTTTTTCATTATTAGAATTCAAACACTTATAAGCTTTCTCTTAGTGGTATATCCTAGGAATATGCCTTCATCACTTTTTGTATCAAATTTTCCATTCCTATTGTCTTTTAGTAAATAACATTTACTCCCAAAGACTCTAAAATACTTCACATTAGGTGCATAACCATGCCATAACTCATAAGGTTTATCATTTGTACCTTTCTTGATTTGTACTCTATTTAAGGTATAAACAACTGTACTTACAACTTCTCTCTAGTATTTTTGTGGGACATTCTTCTCAATCATCATTGTTCTAGCACAATCCACAATTGACCTATTTCTTCTCTCTGCTATGCCATTCTATAGAGGTGTTCTCAGTGCAGACATCTATCTCTTTATTCCTCTATCTTTGTAGAACAAATTGAACTCATTTGATATAAACTCTCCACCTCGGTCAGAACTCAAACATTTTAGGCTTCTACCCGTCTCTTTTTCATTTTTTGCTAAATACCACTTAAACAACTAAAATGCATCAGATTTATCTTTCAAAAACATTATAATCATCATCCTACTATAGTCATCAAAAAACAAAATAAAATACCTATCACCACAATAACTTTGTACACCCATAGGTCCACAAAGGTCAGTATGAACTAAATCCAAAATATTTTTAGAAGTATACGTCTTTCTCTTAAAACTAGACTCTGTCATTTTTCCCAATTGACACTGTTTAGACATCATATTATCAAGTTTCTTCAATCTTAGAAAACATCTTTCTTCTTCTTACTAATAGTTACCAGATTGTCAAAATTCACATGACACAACCTCTTATGCCATAGCTATACATCATCAAATCGTGCAAACAAACATGTTTCTTTAGATAGGTCTAGATAGAACAAGTTACCTCTAGTTTGTTCTCCACTTCTAATTAGTTCACCAGTGGCATCAAATAATTTAGCTTTTTTGTGATGAAATTCCACTCGGTAACCAGTACTGTTCAACTATGCAACACTTAGCAAATTATAGTTAAGACCTTCAACTGAATAAGCATTTTCACATGTGATTTTGTCAGTCAACTTAATTGATCCTTTACTTTTTATAGGACATGGTGCATCATTACCAAACTTAACACTTCTACCTTTGTAATTATTTAGGGTTTCAAATTTACTTTTATCACCAATCATGTGATGTGAGCAACCACTATCAATAATCCATTTTTTCACCTTTATTCACATAAGAAATAAGTACAGTTTTCTCATCTTCATCATAATCATCTTTCATAGCAACATAAAAAACTTCAATATCACATTCATCAGATTCACTAGTGTCACTATCAGTTTCCCCTTCAACAATATAGCAGGATTTCTTACCTTTGTCCTTGTAGTCTTTGTACCTTCAGTGATCTGTGTCATTTCTCTTGTCTCTGTACTTGCTTTCCCTTCTCTCATCCTTGTCATTCCTATTAGGACATCTTGCTACAATATGGCCAACTTCCTTACATAAAAAACATATTATAAGAAGTTTACCTTTATATTTCCCTTTTCCTCTTTGTAGCCTTCTAGCCATGAGTGCCTCAAGGTCATCCAGTTCTTCATCAGAAGTGTCACTATTATTGTCACTATCACATTTTCACTCTTCTCTTTTTCTTTCTTAGACTTATGCGGTACTAGTTGTGACTTGAATGCATATTCAACATTAGGAACAGTGAATTTACCATAATTAGATAGCTCAAAAGTAGTAAGCTTTCCAACAAGACTTTCCAGAGTTAGAACATTACTAGGGTTACATCTTGATTCTTGTATTGTAGAAATTTTGATAGCATAGATGGGAAGAAAAGTCCTCAATAATTTACCAATGATAGTTTCATCATCAATGTTTCCATTTTCTCCTCTAATAGCATTCAGTACCTCCTTAATTCTACCATAGTACTGAGCAATATTTTCACCTTCTTTCATTTTCATTTCATCAAACTTACCTCTCAAACTTTCATCTTTTTCTCTCAGTACATTTATATCTCCACCATAGATAGTTGTAAGAGTGTCCCACATTTTCTTTGCAGTAGTGCAATCTTTGATATCTTCAAATTCAGGATAGCTTAGGGTAGATGCAATTTCCAACATTGCTTGATTGTGTTCTTGTTTTTCTTTCATCTCCTCGACAATCAAAGGTGCAGAAGGTATAAGATAGTCATGTTCCACATAGTACTTCACCGAATCACCAATACCAGCTAGATACAATTTCATCAAACTCTACCATGCAGGGAAGTTCTCCTTGTTCAGTTTCGGTACCTCCTTTTTGTGCATCTTGATCATTTTCTCCAAGTACCTTTAAACTTTTCTCTGTAAGCACCAATATCTCTAATACCAATTGTTAGAATGATTTAGAATAACTGAGAGGGGGGGCAGGGTGAATCAGTTATCCTCAGGTCCAAATGTACCAATTGAACTTTTTAGTACCTTAGCAACTTAGATCTAATCAATAATTCAACTTGATATATACCAAAAACACATAACATGTGGTCTACTGTCCAAAAGTAATTAATTTGTAGAATATAACATCACTCACATCAAAATATTCACACAAGTATAACACCAAGATTTATAGTGGAAACCCAACATGAGAAAAACCACTTTGTAACATGTTACTGATATTCACTCTTCTGAAGTGAGCTCTGTGAGAAGCCAACCCGATTAAAGGTTTACATATAGACTATTAGGTGTGAACCTATTAAAATATTTAATCACCTATCAAAAGTGGCCTAGTTAGAGGACTTAAGAATATTCCATTAGAATGTCACCTTGATTAAAGGATTTATACAATGACTGTTAGGTCAACCTTAATTAAAATATTTAGACTGATACAATGGTTAGAAAGTAACAATAGTTTCTGATTTGAAAAATATACAAGTCACTTTGCTAATACAAATCCACTTCGCACATGTATGTGCTAATTTACTGACTGACCATCATTTTCATCTCCATCTCTAATCTGCTCGAAATTCTCTTCAAGCAATCACCAAAACTCTATTTAGCTCTTTGCAACTTCAACCTCAACCTTATGCTTGGATTTTTTAGTCAATAACATCAACCTCTTCTCATGCTATAACCTCACAATGAGGTTTTCCTTTATACATCTTCAATCAGGTAGATCAATCTTTTTTCACTTAATCTCTTCAGTAGATCTTAGGTTTAGGTCAGATTCATCGAATCTTTCAATCATTATGTTCTTCATCTTTCCTTCTAGATACATCTCCAAACCTCTCTTTGAATCCATAAGAAAATGATTTACCATGCATTAAATCCTCCATACAATTCATTAATAATGTCAACATGTTTTACATATCCCAAGAATTCAATTACGTCAGCTGGGATTCTCAATTCTTTCTCCAAATGTAAATTACTGATGCTCGGTCAATACTATGTTCATCTTCTCAGTCATCATTATGTATCTCAGTCATCACTACAAATTGTTTTCCTTTGAAAACACTAACTTTCTTGGTAATTTCCTATTGCTAGACAATCATTGATGTTCAGTCAACACTAGATTTATTCGGGATATACTAGCACTTGGTCGACACTAACATCACTCAATTTAAACTAGATTTCTTCACTTTTTCTAAGTTAAGCCTACCTTCTAGTCTTTCTTCTTACTTAGATAAGCAATACATTATCCTATCAATGTGCCAACTACTCATGTACCCATTGAAGTATCAAATAACTCAACCTTTCCTGAGGTTCTCTTGTTATCTCATCTTGCCTAATCCTCTTCATCAATCAATAGATATGGTACTCTCCTAGATAGCAACTGTCTTGCCAATTAAGGTTTGACATCAATGAAAATATAACAATTGTTTCAATTGTAGTTTCCAACAAGTTGGACTTCATATTAATCTCTAATAAAACATGCAAAAACTATTAACCATTCAATCTATTAGAGTGTGGATTATGGCTTAGGTAATTTTGACTGTGATTCTAAACTATGATTGTTCCTCCTTTTTCCCAAAAACAAGTCCATACACAATGATGAACAACCCTCTTGTTAGGGTTAATTTTACATTAAATAGTCCTTCCACACATTTGTAGACCCTAGGTTTGTTATTCTTCCTTATTTAAGGGCTTTTGCAAGATTTAAGGAAAGTTGTCATGACAACTTTACAAAATTGTAAAGTTGTCATGAGCTTACAACTTTTGGATTTGTGCTACTCCCTTGTTCCTAACTTGTCTAAGTCCACCCAAAATAAACCTAATGGATCCAAAATCATACTTAGACATCATTTATAAAAATTTTACTCACTTTGGAGTCCTGGTCCATACATTTGACTAGTTGACCCTTCTAGGTTCATGCTAAAAATTGACTGATTAGGACTTTTATGACTAGGAGAAAGACTTAAGAAAATAGACACTCCCATTTACAAGACTCTCACACACATATTGGGACTTTATCTAAGTCCTTATTCACTAATGGTTGGATAGAACCATCTACAAGCTAAAATTGTAAAGGATCTTTACTCAGACCCTAAGGTGCTCCTGCACCATTCTCCCCCTACAACAAGGAAGTTAAGTTACCTGAGGTGTGATGGATTCTAAACTAATGCCATTCTTCTTGAAGTCACTCTATGCTATACAAGTAGCCTCTAATTCAGGTTTATGCAACCATTTGACTAGGAGTTACATGTAGACCTTGTGCCTAGTCTTCTTTTGTATCCTAGAATCTAGGATCTTTTCGGCTTGAGGCTTGAGCTGAATAGGTATATTGAGTTCTTCCACATCTCTTGACATTTTTGTACTGTACTATTTCTCCTCTACATCTGAACCTTTATATTTGATCAAGTCCTTCACATTGAAGATAAGAGAGATGGACAACTCCTTGTGTATATACAATTTGTAGGCATTAAGTCCATACTTGGCCAATATCTTACATGGGCCAATTATCTTCATCTGAAGATTTCTTGGTATTTTTACAATAACTGAGAGGGGGGTGAATCATTTAGATCAATTATCCAATAGTCCTAATTATAAAATGTATCACTTAAAACAAATTCAGCAAATTTTTGCAGCTCAGTAACATAATATACTAAACTGTCTATGTCTTTACCAATTACCAGTTAATTACTCACAGTGATTATCGACCAAATTAAATATGCAATATGTAAAGTATGATAACCAAAAATTCATCACAAAAACACATAACACAATGATTTAATGTGGAAACCATGTTAAGGGAAAAACCACCTAGGACTGGTAACCCAAAAAAATTTCACTCTTCTGAAGTTAGCTCAGTGAAGAGCCAACCCTATTAAAGGTTAAAAAAAACACTATAAGGTGTGACCTTGTTAGAGGATTTAAGACTAACAGTTATCATCCAACCAACATTCACTATGAGGTTGATAGGATAATAATGTACATTCTATGAATGACATTAGGAAATCATAAGATGATTAAGTCCACTTGGTTAAGAGATTTTTCTGTTACAATGGTTAAACTAAAATAGTAGGTGATATGATTACAATACAAATTGATTTTGAAGATGTTCAGATCTATTCTTAGCCCATAAAAATCCTCTGATCAATATTTCAATTCAGTTCTTCAATATTCAATAACTTACTATCACTCGGTAATAGTTCTTTGATGCTTGGTTAACTTTGCAATTTGCTTCTCCTTCAACCAGTCTGATCAGGCATGCATGAATCTGTGTTCATGCAAAATCTCTGCAGTCTCCTTCTTCTAGCATCGCTTCAACAATGAAACTAATGTCTCTTATATAGACAAGTAAATTGTTATCTTTTCATCTATCAAATTTTGTCATTTAATCTCCTTCATTGATTTTTCCACTTAAACCTTCCTCAACAGATGTGTCAATAACTCATTTCAATTCCATCCTTTAGATATTCTTCAAATTTTGTTAGTCATCGATCTCATAACAAACTTTATCTTCAACCTCAAAATCATACACATTCCATCTCATCAATTTCTGTCAGCTAAACTAAGCATTTAGTTCTTTCATCCATACTTGGTTAACAAAGAAATGTGTCGGTGAATACAATCTTGGTTAATACTATTTCTTGGTATACACTATAGTAGCTCAGTGTATACTGAAACACTTCATTTACCAACCACACTGCTTTGGTAAGTTTTCTTCCCACTTCATAAGAGATTAATACAACATAATTAAGTCATCCATATGATGTCATAGACCCATCAATAAGTTACCCAAAGTGTTCCTTATCCTCATCTATCATATCCATCTTCCTCTATGTAGATATCTTAGTTCTTCATCTTTTCTCTCCTCTTTATAGATGTTTAGTTATTTGAAACTATCATGATAAGTACTGTCAAAACTAGTTGACATCAATGACAACATAATGACTAATTCAATTATCTTACATATCAATTTAGTACTCAATGATCTCTAATCATTGATCTTCAAGTCATTCAGGTCCTCAATCAATTGTAGTTCATTAATCTCTCCCTTTGGCATTGATGGAAACTCAAGCAATATGAAATATACCATGCACCTATCAAACATGTATTGTACAACTATGTAAGCAAATGCTATAGCTCGGTAAGCTCTCCCTAGCTTAATATTTAGTATGTTTAATCACTACATTACATGAAAAAATTGCAAGTGGAGACTTTCCTCTACAAATTTGATCTTTTCATCTCTCAGATTCCTTCTGTTCTCAACAACAAATCTTCAAAAATCTCCCTAACTTTCTTAGATTATCTCTCCCTTAGATAGATGTTCCAATGATCTCTTAGTTTGTTATATTTTTTATCTATCCCTTTGACAACAATGCCAAAGAAAAACATAAAACATATAGCTCTGTAATAGCCAAGTGACTCTCTTTTGTTCGGTGCAGACAATGTATCTCAATATATTGATATGCAAATCTCTGTTCTAGTTCCTCAAATATTTCACAACCTTAGATAGAATCCAAAGTGTGAGCTATGTTGCATCAACATGAATGATCTTCTAATAAGATTAGGCTAATGAAACCTCCAAATCACATTAGTGATCAGTAGACAGGGGATGGACCCCAAGTCTAGTCCTCAAGTATTCAAAAATTTCCTTCGGTAGAGGCTTGGTAAAAATATCAGCAAGTTGCTCTTTTGATGTAACATATTCTAGTTTGACTTGCTTCTCATGTACTTGTTCTCTTAAGTAGTGATACTTAATAAAAATATGCTTGGTCTTTGAGTGCATTATAGGATTCTTAGAAATATTTATTGCACTAGTGTTGTCACAATATATAATCACCAGCTCAGTGATTACCTCATTCATCCCTTCCAGCACTTGAAGGATGTAAGCAATGTTTGAATAGTCTGTAGCAGCAACAACATATTCTACTTCAGCATTAGACTGATAAATACGCGGTTGTTTCTTACTTGTCCAAGTAACAAGTCTTTCACCAAAGAAAAATTCTCCTCCAGTTGTATTCTTTCTGTCATCTATATTTCCAACCTAATCTATGTTGGTGTAGACTCTTAGTTCAAACTTGCCTTCCTTAGGATACCATAATCCACATTCCTCTATTTTCTTCAGGTATCTCAAGATTCTTTTTACTACAATCATTTGTGAATCCTTTGGATTGGCAAAAAATCTAGCAATAATCCCCACTGCATGTACTATATCTACTCTACTATGTACTACATACATTAGTTTACTAATCATAGATCGATACAATGTCTAGTTTACCTCTGTAGATTCATCATCTTTAGTCAGTTTGTAGCCTGTGGCCATTGGTGTTCCAACTAGTTTAGCATCTTCCATGACAAATATTCTCAATACTTCCTTTATGTACTTTGATTGTGTGATGAAAATTCCATCATTCTAATGAATAACCTGCAAGCCTAGAGAGAACTTAATCTCTCCAAACATAGACATTTCAAATTATTTTCTCATCTCATCAACAAATGATTTACAAATTTGATCTTTTCCTCCAAAAATCATATCATCCACAAATATTTCAGCAATCAAAATAGTGTCATAAGACTCTTCTTTCATATACAAATTGTTTTTTTCACTAGTTCTAACAAAACCAATACTTAAAAGATAATTATGTAGCCTTTCATACTAGGCTCTAGGTGCTTTCTTTAAACCATATAAAGCTTTTTGTAGTCTACATACCATGTGTTTCTTATTTGGATCAACAAGCCCTTCTGGTTGTTCTATGTAGACCTCCTCTTCTAGTATCCCAATCAGAAAAGTAGACTTAACATCCATTTGATAGACTTTAAAATTCTTATGTGCAACATATGCAAGTAACATGTAGACTCCTTCTAGTCTAGTAACAAGTGCAAAATTTTCACCATAATCTATACCTTCCACCTATGCATATCCCTTGCAAAAAAGTCTAGCTTTGTTCCTTGTAACTTCTCCATTTTCATTCAACTTATTTCTGAAAATCCATTTAGCACCAATAACATTCTTATCTTTAGGTCTAGGTACTAAAGTCCATGTCTTGTTTTTCTCAGTCTATTCTATCTCTTTGTTCATTGCATTTATCCATTAATCATTCTCCAGTGCAACCTTAACATTTTTTGGTTCAAACTCACAAACTAAGCATGTACATTGTCTTAAATTACTTCTTGTCAGCATGCCAACTTACTTGTCTCCAATGATTTGGTTCTTAGGATGATGTCTTCTGACAAATCTTGCCTGTACTTGATCTCTTCTTTGTTGTTCATCTTGTTCAGGTTCATTTCCTTGCTTGGTAGGTCCTTCCTAATTCTCAGTTTCCCTTTTTTGTTCCTCGATGTTGTTTTCCTAATGCTCAGTCGACTCAACCTATGGCTTTGGTAGGTACTCTGGATGTTTAATGTAAGTGAATCTACCATAGTCTTCCAGCTCCCTAGTGCTTTCTTCACCATTTTTATCATCAATTTCATCAACTCTAACATTGGCACTTTCAATCATCTTATTAGTAACTTTATTCAGAAACTTTTAAGCTTTGCTTTTAGTAGAATATCCAAGAAATATCCCTTCATCACCTTTAGAGTCAAACTTTCCATTTCTATCAACTTTCAGAATAAAACATTTGCTACCAAAAATTCTAAAGTAACTTACAGTCAGTTTGTGACCAAACCATAACTCGTAGGGTGTTTTGTTTGTGTCCTTCTTCAATTGTACTCAGTTCATAACATATACAACTGTGCTAACTACCTCTCTCCAATATGTCTAAGCAACATTATTTTCTATCATCAGTGTCCTTACACAATCAACAATTGATCTATTCCTCCTTTCAACAATCCCATTCTACTGAGGTGTTCTCAGAGCAGAAACCTATCTTTTTATGCCATGCTCATTACAATAGTTAGTGAATTCATCAGAAATAAACTCACCACCTCTTTCGTATCTCAAGCATTTTAGTTCTTTCCTAGTTTCTTTCTCTACTTTTCCTTTGTACCATTTAAACATCTTAAATGCCTCAAATTTATCTTTTAAAAATATTACATTCATTAATTTAGTGTAATAATCAATAAACAAAATGAAATATCTATCTCCATAAAAGCTCTGAGTTCTCATGGGACCACATAGGTTGGTGTGAACTAACTCCAAGATTCTCTTTGTTGAATAGTCTTTACTCTTAAAACTAGCTTTTGTCATCTTACCTTTCTAACATTCATGACACATAACATGATCTGATTTTGCTAGGCTAGGTAGACCTCTAACCTTTTTCTTTCTACTGATCTTAATCATGTTATCAAAGCTTACATGACATAACCTTTTATGCCATAACTGTACATCCTCATTTTTCATCATTAAATAGGAAGACTCAACATTATCAAGATAAAACAAGTTACCTTTGGCTTGTGCTCCTATTCCAACAAGTTTTTCTCCATCATCCAATATCTTTACCTTCTTGCTCTCAAAAGCTACTCGATGACTTGAGTTGTTAAGCTATGCCACACTTAGCAAATTGTAATTTAATCCTTCTACCCAATAAGAAGTATCAAATTTGATTTTATCATTTATCAATAAATATCCTTATCCTCTAACCATACATGGTGTATCATTACCCATTTTTATTGATCCTCCATTATATTGCTCAAGATGAACAAAATTTTCTTCATCACTAGTCACGTGATGTGTACAACCACTATCAATGATCCATGTATCATTTTTATTAACTTTAGCAATGAGTGTTGTCTCTACATACCTTTCTTCTTCCTCAGAATCATCCTTCATCACAACAAATACTACTTCAACATCATCATCTATGTCAGTATCAGTATCATTCTCTTCAGTAATGTAACATACCTTTTTTCCCTTATCATTTTTGTCTCGGTTATTTCTATTGTAGTATCAATAACTTCTATTGTTTCTCCTCCCATAGCTTCCTTCACTAGATCGATCTTTGATTCTATCATCTTCTTTCTTATTTTGGCATATAGCAGCAATATGACCAACTTCTTTATAGTTAAAACATGCTAAAGGAAATTTACCCTTATATCTACCTTTACCTTTAGGTAATCTCCAGGCCATGAGATCTTCAAGCTCATCAAGCTCATCATCAATATTACTATCACTGTTATCATGTCTATTGCTAGATTTACCAATCTTCAAAGAAGACATAAAAGCAAACTCAACAGATGGTACAACACTATTATCAAATTTGTTTAGCTCAAAATTTGTTAGCCTACCAATCATATTATCAAGAGTGAGAGTACTACTAGGTACAGACCTCATTTCATGTATTGCAAATATTTTGATTGCATACACAGGCAATAAGGTTCTCAAAATTTTACTTACCACTATATCTTCATCAATGACACCACCAGATCCTCGGATAGCATTAACTACCTCCTTGATTCAATTTGTATATTGCACAATATTCTCTCCTTCTTTCATTTTCATATAATTAAATCTCCCTCTTAAACTTTTAGCTATGGCTCTTTTCACATTTTCATCTCCACCATAAAATTGAGAAAGTTTATCCCATATTTCCTTTGAAGTAAGACAATCCTAGACATCTTCAAATTTGACATCAGATAGAGTAGCAACAATCTCCATCATAGTAATATTATGCTCATGTCTATCTCTCAATTGATCAAGAGTCAAAGGTCCTGTAGGCAGTACTAAGTAGCCATTATCCAATAGGGTGAGGGAAAAATTCTCAATTTCAGATATATGAAGTCTCATTCAGCTTTACCATATTGTAAAGTTGTCCTTGTTCAGCTTTGGCACTTCCCTCTTATACATTTTGTGATCTTTCTGCTAAAGTCCTTAAAACTCTATTCCAAGCAATAGATATGCTCTGATACAAATTGTTAGAATAATGAGGTGGGGTGAATCAGTTAGATTAGTTATCCAATAGTCCCAATTACAAAATGTATCACTTAAAACAAATTCAGAAAATATCTACAGCTCAGTAACATAATATACTAAACTTTCTGTGTCTTTACTGATTACCAATTAATTACTCATAGTGATTACCAACCAAATCAAATATGTAATATGTAAAGCATGATAACCAAAAATTCATCACAGAAACACATAACACAATGATTTAATGTGGAAACCTTGTTAAGGGAACAACCACCTGGGACTAGTAACCCAAAAAAAATTTAGTCTTCTGAAGTGAGCTTGATGAAGAGCCAACCTTGTTAAAGGTTACAAAACACACTGTAAGGTGTGACCTTGTTAGAGGATTTAAGACTAACAGTTATCATCCAACTAGCATTCACTATGGGGTTGATAGGATAACAATGTACATTTATGAATGACATAAGGAAATCATAAGATGATTAAGTCCACTCGGTTAAGATTTTTTTTTGTTACAACATGGTTAAACTAAAATAGTAGGTGATCTGATGACAATACAACTTGATTTTGAAGATGTTCAGATCTATTCGAAGCCCATAAAAATCCTTTGATCAATATTTCAATTCAATTATTCAATATTCAATAACTTACTGTCACTCAGTAATAGCTCTTTGATGCTTGGTTAACTCTACAGTTCGGTTCTCCTTCAACCAATTTGATCAGGCATGGATGAATCTGTGTTCACATGAAATCTCTACAGTCTCCTTCTCCCGACATTGTTTCAACAATGAAACCAATATCTCTTATATAGACAACTAAACTATTTTCTTTTCATCCATCATATTTTTCCATTTAATCTCCTTCATTGAATTTTCCACTTAAACCTTCCTTGACAAATGTGTCAATAACTTGTTTCAATTCCATCCTTTAGATCTTCTTCAAATTTTTTTAGTCATGGATCTCATAACAAACTTTATCTTCAACCTTGAAATCATGCACATTCCAGCTCATCAATTTATGTCGGCTAAACTAAGCATTTAGTTCTTTCATCCATACTCGGTTAACAAAGAAATGCTTCGGTGAATACAAGCTCAGTTAATACTATCACTCAGTATATAGTACACTAGCTCAGTGTATACTGAAATACTTCATTTACCAACCACACTACTTTGGTAAGTTTTCTTCCAACTTCATAATAGATTAATGCAACATAATCAAGCCAACCATATGAAGTCATAGACTCATCAATAAGTTACCCAAAGTGTTCCTTATCCTCATCTGTCATATCCATCTTCCTTCGTGTAGATATCTTAGTACTTCATCTTTTCTCTCCTCTTTACAAATTTTTAGATATTTGCAACTATCATGATAAGTACTGTCAAAACTAGTTGACATCAATGACAACATAATGACTGATTCAATTATCTTCTATATCAATTCAGTACTCAATGATCTCTAATCACTGATCTTCAAGTCATTTAGGTACTCAATCAGTTGTAGTTCATCAGGTATGCCCTTCTATTTTCTGGCTTTGTTAAGATACACCATCACCTAATCCCCTACTTCAAACTGCAAATCTCTTCTTCCTTCATCTACCTTAGCCTTAAGCTTTTGGTTTTCTTCCATTAGAGTCTTCTTCACCTACTCAAGAACCCCTCTGATGGATTGAGAAAAGTCATCTGCATGTCCACTAATCCCTTCATGATTCTTTAACTCCCTAAGCTCACAAATTCCTCTTGGATGAAGTCCATACACAATTTTAAATGGCCTTTTGCATGTGGATATGTTTGTACTATCATTATAGGAAAATTCATCTTGAGGGATGAATTTATCCCATCATTGCCCATACTCCTTAGTTAAGAACCTTAACAAATTTCCAAGATCCCTATTGATTACTTCTATTTGACCATCTATTTAAGGATGATATGTAGAGCTATGTGCTAAGTTGGTTCCCAACCTCTTCCAGGTGTGTTTTCCAAAAGTGCCCCATAAATTTCACATCCCTATCTGAGACAATGTTGATTGGTAATCCATGCATCCTTACTACTTCCCTAAAGAAGAGGAGAGCAATGTGACTAGCATCATGGGTTGTTTTACAAGGAATAAAGTGGCTCATCTTGCTAAATCTATCCACTACAACATACACACTATCCAAACCAATCTTTTTCTAGGTAATCCCACTATAAAGTCCATACTTATGCACTCCCAAGGCATATTAGGTGTGGGTAATGGCTGATAGAGTCCTGCATTTGAATATGTACCCTTGTATTTTTGACATATTCCATGTTGTTCAACATATCTCCTTACGTCCTTCTACATCTTAGGCCAATGATATAATCTTTCCACTAGATCTAGGGTCTTATTTATCCCAAAGTGACCACTTAGGCTATCATTATGTTTCTCTTGGATGAGGTTTTCCCTAATGGACCCTCTTGGAGCACACCATCATTTACCTTTAAATAAAAAACTATTCTATAGGGTTTATTCAACAAACTTACTATGAAAATAATTATCAAAATCAATGCATACCTTGTAAACTTTTGAGAAATCTGCATCCTCTACATATAAGTCCTTGAATCCTTCAATGCCAATGCTCTGCAACTTGATCTCTTGGACAATGAACAATCTTCTACTAAGGGCATCTAAAAATTTGTTGTTATGTCCTATCTTGTGCTTGATAGTAAATGTATATGATTGTAGAAATTCCATCCATTTCATATGCCTAAGACTAAGTTTTACTTGAGTGTTGATATAGCTGAGAGCTTGGTTGTCTGTGTATACAACAAATTCCTTAGGTGATAGATAGTGTCTCCATTTCTTAAGAGCTTGGACCAATGCATAAATCTCTAGATCATAGGATGAATACCTTGACTTTGCTTCATTCAACCTCTCACTAAAGAAGGCTATTGGCCTCCCCTCTTGACTAAGCAATGCTCCCAAAACTATATTTCTTGGATCACACTCCATAATAAATAATCTATCAAAAATTGGTAGCACTAGGATAAGTTGTGTGGCTATTGCTGTCTTGAGTCTCTCAAATACTTCATTGGCTTCCTTAGTCCACTTGAACTTAGTTTTGGATCCACCTTTTATAATGTCCAATATGGGTGCACATATTTCACTAAACCTTCTCACAAACTTCCTATAAAACTGAGCTAATCCATGGAAGCTCCTCACTTTAGTTCCTATTTTAGGAGTGGGCCAACTTAGTATTGCTTCTACTTTTCTTTTGTCCATTTTTAGATCACCTTGTGAGACTAAAAAGCGTAAATAGATAAGTTCTTGTTTCACGAACTCACTCTTTTCAAGGTTAATAGTCAACTCTTCTTGCAGTCTCCTTAGAACAATCTCTAGGTGTTTCATATGCTCTTCTCTTGTCTTGCTAAAGACTAAGATATCATGTATATGCACTACTACAAACACACCTATGTAATCTTTTAAGACTTCATTCATAACCCTCATGAAGGTTCTAGGTGCATTTGTGAGGCCAAATGACATTACTAACCACTCATAGAGCCCCTTTGTGGTTTTGAAAGAAGATTTCCACTCATCCCCTTCTTTCATCCTAATTTGATAGTACCCACTCTTAAGGTCAATTTTTGAATAGTATTTGGCACCCCCTAGATAATCCATGAGGTCTTATATCCTAGGGATAGGAAAACTATACCTAATGGTTATACTATTTATTTCCCTAGAGTCAGTGCACATCTTCCACATGCCTCCTTTTTTGGGTGCCAAGACAATTGGTACAACACATGGGATTATACTCTTTTTGATTAGGCCTTGGTCCAACAATTCTTGTACTTGCCTTGTAATCTCCTTATTTTTCTCTGGTGTCATTTTATAAGAAACTTTGTTAGGAAAAGATGCCCCTGACACAAAATCAATCTGATGGTTGATAGCTCTTTGTGGAGATACGGTGGCTAGTATCCCATCACAAATTATGTCCTTGAATTGATCTAAGAGTTGACTAACTTCTATAGGCATAGGTCCTCTTGAATGTGTATTTATTCTCCTTACCATGGTGGACTGCTTCTCTATCATACTACCATGGTCTCCCTAGTAATAGGAGGCAGGTATCCATAGGAAAGACATCACAAAGTATCTTTTCTTGGTACTTCCCTATTGTTAACTCAACCCACACTTGTTCATTTACTAAGATATTCTTCCCCTTGTTCAACCAAGTCACCTTGTATGGATGTGCATGAGGTATTTCATCAAGCTTTAACTTCTGCACTGCCTCCTCTGAGATGACATTGTCTATAGACCCTGAGTCAATGATGAATATAAACACATTGTGAAGGATCTTTCATTTGATACTAAAGAGTGCTCTCCTTTTTTTATGTTCCTCTTTGCTAGGTTCCTTAGTTAAGATCCTTCTAAGCATTAGGTTCTCTCCTTTTTCTGAATCAAGACTTATCTCAACATGTTTTACACTGTCTTATTCTTGTACATATGCTATCTTCTTCTCTCCTTGTGAGGTTGATGACTTGTCTGGACACCTATAGGTAGGGTGACCCAACTATCCATAGCTATGGCATTTCATTGTAGAAAAGTGTGAGCTTTTTTTGAAACTACCATATCTACCTCTTCCACCATTGTTAGAACTCCTACCTTTGCCATAGTTACCTCTATTTCTTGACTCACTCTCTTCCTCAATCAAATTAGAGTCTCCTTTATTTCTTTGTTCATTGCTTATGTAACTAGTACCTCCTCTATGCCTTCCTCTAGAATCTCTACCTCTTCCTCTACCCCTAGAACTTGAGTTTTGTTTCTTCTTGAGTTTTTCCTCCACCTTGAGGGCCATTTGAAAACATCCATGGACTGTACTTAGGGTAAATAGGCTTAATTATTATTGAAGACTCCATCTAAGGATATTGAGGTACCTTGCTACTCTGATACTTTCAATATCATGCACCTTGGACCTAAGGCACAACTTTTAAATTCCTCTGTATAAGCAAAAACATCTGGATCCTTTTGTCTAAGATTTTGTCTCTTTTTATGTAGTTGAATCTCATACTCTTCTAGTAGGTAACTTTCTTTCACTTTAGCCACCATAGCCTTCCAATTTAGTATAGGATTCTCACCTTCTCTCTCTCTTTCCTCTAGTTGTAGAAACTTCCACCAAGTTAGGGCTTGTCCCCTCAACCTCAATTTGATTATCTTCACTTTTTGTGCCTCTATGATTCCATCACATTCAAAGTGATTCTCCATACCTTCAATCCATTCCATAACTAATTTTGCATCCATTCTTCCAGTGAACACATGGATTCCTTCCAATGCTTTGCCACTCAATGCCTTGAGGGATTTGAGAAAAGGTTCTACTTGTAAAGGAGGATCAAGTTTCTGTTGGAAAAATGGTTAGTGCTTCCCTTGGGATTCGTGACATGGTTTAATAGCTTCCTATGTCTTCTATAAGTCTAGTGGTTGTATCAGGCATTAACAGGTCAATCTTTTGGTGCAACGACAACCACTACTTGTAATAAGTGGTATCAGAGCTTGGTCATAGGTTTGAATCCCCTCAGGTAACACTGAGGGGGAGATTGTTGGCAAAATGGTTAGTGCTCCCCTTGAGATTTGTGACATGGTGTAATAGCCTCCTGTGTCTTCTATAAGTCTAGTGGTTTTATCAGGCATTAACAAGTTGATCTTTTGGTGCAATGACAACCACTACTTGTAACAATTTTGGATCTATGTCTTCCTCATTCAAGGCTTTTCCTTTGCCTTTGTCATCCTCTAACTATTCTTTGACTTTGTTTGCAGTCTTTGCAACTTCTTCTACCTTTTTCTTCATTGCCTCCATAGCTTCTTCTAGAAGTCTATTCTTTTCTTATTGCTCTGTCAGATCTCTTGCTAATTCTATATTTGTCACCACGGTTCTCTCACCTATTGATGCACTCACCTCTGACATGCACAATAGTCTTCCCAAGCCATTCTAAGGCTCTAATACTACTTTGATGGAGAGATCCAACTCACAAGATATTTCTTTCTCTTCTTAAGGCTCTTTCTTATCCTTTCTTAGGGTTTCTATCTCTACCCTAACTAGATTACACCCTTACACTTCCTCTTCTATAATGGATCCCTCTAATCAACTTTAAACTCTCTCCCAATTCTTCACAATCCCATTATGCACTCATAGGTCCTATTATGGAAACCCTATCTCTAGCCTTCTCAGGCATGAAATTAGGTGTTTACACTATTCCCCTATTTCTTTAAATTTATTTTGATCCACTTTGATTTGGTCTTTCAAGGATTTTCCATCGAGTTCTTATATTCCTAAAATCTAGGCCTTGTAGCCTTTTTGCTCCAATTAGGCATCTTGAATTGACAAAACTTGGAATAGCTTCCAAATTTCCTTAACAAGCCACCAAATTAACGTTGGACTCTTTAATAGGTCAACCTAGGCTTTAAGATTTTGTAGGTTTTAGCTCGCTCAAGTGTCCATACACTGTGCTTCCAAGAAACTCCTATTTTTAAGGGATTTTAGGGTCTTTGGACCATTCTACAACAAAAAGGCTCAAAAGGTATCAAGATGAATTCCAATCCACTCCTCCTCTCTACCTCATGTCCTTGACTCATTCCTCTTCACTCTCCAACTCAAGATTGGCACAAACCAATCCATCCATCAATTCTTTAATCCTCTACAACTCTGCAAACTACTAGTTGGGTAGCCATGAAGTCGCCTAGGGCTTGCTCTTAAAATTAGTTCCCTTGCTAAAAAAAAACCTAAAATACATATTTACAAAGAATTTACAATGCTCTTCTTGATTCCAGATGGCCATAGTGATTGAACTTTTGGAAATCAAGAAAGATTGATTTCTTTACAAACTACCCTGTACAACACAGTGAGACTGTCAAAATGAAAAGACTTTACAATCTACTAATGAAAGATACAAAATCCCAAATCTAATTCCACATAGTGGGCCTACATATAAATCTCTAACAAAACTTGAAAAAATAGTTAACCATTCAATCCATTAGAGTGTGGATTATGGCTTAAGTAATTGTCTGTGATTCTAAACTATGACTGTTCCTCCTTCCCAAAAACAAGTCTATACACAATGATGACCAACCCTCTTGTTAGAGTTCATTTAACCTTAAATAGTCCTTCCACATGTGTTTAGACCATAGGTTTGACATTTTTCCTCATTTAAGGGCTTTTGCAAGATTTAAGGAAAGTTGTCATGACAACTTTACAAAATTGTAAAGTTGTCATGAGCAACTTTTACAACTTTTGGATTTGTGCTACTCCCTTGCTCCTGACTTGTCTAAGTCCACCCAAAATCAACATAATATGCAAAAAATCATAATTAGACACCGTTTATTAACTTTTTAGTCACTTCAGAGTCCTAGTCCATACATTTTACCAGTTGACCCTTCTAGGTTCATGCTAAAAATTGACTGATTAGGACTTTTATGACTAGGAGAAAGACTTAAGAAACTAGACACTCCTATCTACAAGACTCTCACACACATCTCGAGACTTTATCTTAGTCCTTATTCACTGATGGTTGGCTAGAACCATCTACAAGCCAAAATTGTAAAGGATCTTCACTCAGACCCTAAGGTGCTCTTGCACCACTTTGTCTATTGTTGCAATGTAGGTCTTAAAAATAAGTTGTTAAATAACAAATGCCCTAGTTTGTGATGAGGGCTACTCCCCTTAATACCACAAACACATAATAGAAATAGAGAAACAATAAAAATTTGCAAGAACAGAAAATGGACTTCTCATTATCTCCACAAATGTGGAATTACAAATTTCAGAATTACAACATGCAAAGCCACATGGGCATTTTCCCTTAAAATATTATGTAGGAAAAAGCCTCAAATCATTACCCAGATCTACTACCCAAAACTGCTTCGAATTGCCTAAGACAACACTACAACCTTCCTTATAAAGGCAATTTTCCACCGCCTAGAAAGGTTCCAAAATTTTAGCCAATAAGGCCGACTACAGATAGAATTATTTTATTTTTCAATTTATTACATCAACGTCAGCTCAAACCAACTTTAGAAACTCAAAAAGAAAATTTGAAGGAAAATCATTTTCTGCCATTTCAGGTGACACAACTTTCAGAGACCATAAGTAATCACCTATTGACCCGATTGACTATTATGACCCCCTTTCGGAAAGGGCACAAAGCACTCTACAACCATGGAATCAAGAAAGCTTCATTTAGCTTAAGTTTCAACCTCATCTGGGGCCTCTAAAGCCTTCAAAACTAAGTTCAAAGTTTTTGTACCTTGTTGCCAATATAAAAAAATTTCAATATCTTCAAAAATAGACTTGATCTAGCAATGAAACTTTACTGGTAGGCTGATATAACCAAAATGAACCTCCAGGAAAGAAAATAGACCATTCTGAGCATGAACATAAAACTTACTAAAAATAGTAAATTTCCAAAAATAGAAGTTCTACACAAGATAGCCCTTATTGATAAGAAACCAAAAATATTTTTGGGTGATGCAAGATTGCTCTTACAGCTAGGATGCTCCTGTAGCAGACACCTGGGGTGTGAAGAGGAAAACCAAGATGGTTAAACTCCTCGCTTGACAACCATGATGAATCTTCAATAGGTCTTCCTTTGCATTTGACTAGATATTCTTCATATGTCCTATTCCTTGTGCTTCTACCAACATGACTATCCAATATGTCCTCAATCTCCCTAGTAGCTGAAATAGTTGCTGGAATACTCCACTATGCTGTTGTGATCTCATCCTCAACACCTCACTCATGATACTCTGTTAGATCTGAAATGTTAAATACTAGTGAAATATTTAGCTCAGTAGGCAATTCTACCTCATAAGCATTTCCTGAATCATGCTTCTTCAGTATCTTACATGGCCCAAATTTCTTCATTTTCAACTTGTTATATGTACCAACTTGGAAATCACTCCTTTCGCAAATGAACCATGACTTCATCTCCAACTTGAAATTCTTTATGCTTTCTTTTCTCATCTACCTTAGCCTTATACTGTGCATTCATCTTGGTAATGTTCTTCCTCACCTCCTCATGGATGCTCTTCAAATGTTCTGCAAAATCCTGAGCTTCAACACTACTTATTTTTCCTTTATCTATCTTCCTCAACTCAAATGTATTTCTAGGACTACTTCCATATACAATCTGGAATGGTGATTTAGTAGTGCTCCTGTTGACAAAATTATTGTATGCAAATTCCGCGTGTGGTAAAATCAAATCCCATCCTGTTGGCTTGTCTCCAACTAAACATCTCAACAAATTCCCCAAAATCCTATTCACCACTTTTGTCTGTCCATCAGTCTGTGGATGATGTGATGAACTGAATTTCAAATCTATCTTCAACTTCTTCCATAATGTACGCCAAAAATATCTAGCAAACTTAGGGTCTCGATCTGAAACTATGCTCTTTGGCAAGTCATGTAGTCTTACCAATTCTCTGAAAAACAATTCTGCTACATGAACAACATCATTAGTCTTTTTGCAGGGAGTGAAATGTGCCATCTTTGAAAATTTGTCAACCACCACAAAAATTGAATCATGTCCCCGCTGAGTCCTTGGTAAACCAAGAACAAAGTCCATATTGATATTCTCCCATGGATTCTCTGGTACAGGCAATGGCTGATACAACCCTATATTCTGCTTTACTCCTTTCACCATTTGACATACTCTACAACTCTGTA
This sequence comes from Chamaecyparis obtusa, assembly GCA_027943335.1. Taxonomy (NCBI): domain Eukaryota; kingdom Viridiplantae; phylum Streptophyta; class Pinopsida; order Cupressales; family Cupressaceae; genus Chamaecyparis; species Chamaecyparis obtusa. The sequence goes on along the minus strand of BSBK01003711.1, from coordinate 1,642,747 downwards.
CAAACTTCTTGACATCTTGCTACAAATAATTCTCATTAACCAAAGAAAGGGTTTTATTATGACCAAAATGTCCAGCCAATCCTCCACTATGCTTCTCCTTGATGAGATTCTCCCTCATAGAACTTTGTGGAATGCACAACTGACTCCCTTTGAATAGCATATCATCCTGAATGATGAAATCCAACCACTTAATTTTGTCTAGAGTAACAGGTTCTTTATAAGCTTTCCAAGCTTCACCAAAATTAGGATCCTCTGGATACAAATTATTGAGTTCCTTGTACCCAATCACCTCAATCTTCATCTCTGTCAGCAATAGTTGCCTTCTACTAAGCACATATGTAACCTTGTTATACTTTCCACTCCTGTGTTTTAAAACAAATGTATAGCTCTACAAAAACTCAACCCATTTCAAATGCCTTTGATTCAACTTTCCTTGACTATTTAAATATTGAAAAGCTTGATGATTCGTATACAAAAAAAAATCCTTAGGAAGAAGATAATGTCTCCACTTCTTCAATGTCTGAACTATAGTATAAAATTCCTGATCATAAAAATAATATTTTCTCTTGGCATCATTTAACTTCTCACTAAAATAAGCAATAGGTTTAACTTCTTTTCTCATAACAGCTCCTAGTGCAGTACCACTAGCATCACAGTCTACTTGAAACAACTTATTAAAATCTATAAGTGCTAAAATAGGTTGTTCTATAACTTTTTGTTTCAACAATTGAAAACTCTTTTCTACCCTAGTAGTCCACTTAAACTCTTTCTTATCTCCTCTCATTGTTTCAGTCAAGGGTTCACAAATAATGCTAAAACTCCTGATAAAATTTCTATAAAAGCTAGCCAAACCATGAAAAGATCTTACCTTAATACCAATCCTTGGAGTAGGCCATTCAAGGATAGCCTGTACTTTCTCTGGGTCCATTTTTAGACCTTCTACTAAAACTACAAATCCTAGATACACTAACTCCTTCTTCATAAAAATGCACTTCTTCAAATTAATCAATAATTTATCTCCCCTTAGCTTCTCAAAAACCATACGAATATGCATCATATGCTCGTCCAATGTCTTACTAAAGATTAAAATATCATCTAGGTAAACAATGACAAACTTACCTAAAAATTCTTTCAAAACCTCATTCATGAGCCGCATGAAAGTGCTCAGTGTATTGGTTAGCCCAAAAAGCATGACTAACCACTCATACAGTCTTTCCTTTGTCTTGAAGGTAGTCCTCCATTCATCTCCTCCTCTAATTTGAATCTAATGATATCCACTTTTCAGATCTATCTTTGAGAAATACACAGCTCCGCTCAAACAATCCATAATATCATCCATCTACGGCAATGGAAATCTATACTTGATTGTGATATTGTTAATAGCTCTTGAATCTATACACATCCTCTATTCTCCATTATTCTTTGGTGCTAATACTACTAGTACAACACATGGACTCAAGCTCTCCCGAATCAACCCCTTCTATAACAAATCTTGTAGTTGTCTATTCAACTCTTCACTTTCTGCCAGTGTCATTCTATGTGTTATCTTATTTAGAAAACTGGCTCCTAGAATCAGGTCCATCTGATGAATGATCTTCCTTACTAGTGGTAATCCATCAGGTACATTATCAGATACAATATCCTGAAACTCAATAAATAGATCTACAACTTCCATAGGTACATCTTCTTCTACTTCCTCTTTACCAAAACTTGGGATTAAAGAAAAACACACATGCTCATGCCTCATACCCTCTAGGAATTTTCTTCCATCAACAAAACTTATTCTTGCATTATGACATACCTTTTCTTCTGTGTCCTTCAATGGCTTTAGCTTATGTCACACTCCATCCTTCATCAGGGAATAGGTATTTGCATGACCATCATGTACAACATGCTTGTCAAACTGCCATGGTCTACCCAACAACATATGACATGCATCCATAGGTATGATATCACATAGTACCTCATCATGGTATCGGCCAATCTTGAAATTTACCAAGCACTATTCACTAAATATGACCTTGTGTTCATCCTACACCTAGGTGATATGGTATGGATGTGGGTGTTTCTATCTCTTGAGATTCAACTTTGTGACCATCTCTTCTGACACCAGATTATCAGTGCTTCCACTATCGATAATCACATCACAACACTTATTCTCACACTTGCACCTAGTGTGAAACATGTTCCTTTGCTCAGGTTCATTCTCACCACTCAGCATGACTCTTCTATTAATTATCATCTCTCCTCTTTCAGTATCTTTAGAATGTGATGATCTATATTCTTTATCTACATGTGCAACTCTAGCCTAGCCTTGATTTCACCTATCAGTCCTTCCTTGGTGTTGAGGACATTCAAATGTCCTATGACCTTCTTCTCCAAAATGAAAACATGTTCCATGAAAGCCTCCTCTTCAAGGCCCTTGTCCTCTTCCTCTTCCTCTCTGATCTCTATTATTCTGATCATGGAAATGATTGGAATTGTTTCCTCTATTTTTGACTACTACTAGCCTCATCCTTCTTTTTCAGGTCTTCATTTCAACCTCCATATGACCATCCACCAGATCTTCTACCATGACATCTTCCATTTTGTCTGCTCTCAAACTTCTTGTCTAGATTCTCCTCTACTTTTAGGGAAAATTGGTATGCCTCTTCAATATTGTTCATTCAAACCAAATTCAACTCCTCTTGAATGCTCGACCTCAACCCATTAAGGTAACGAGAAACTTTCTCCTTATCAGCTTTCACATGGCCTATTCTAATGAGGATTCGATAGAACTCCTCTGTATACTCCTGGACAGATCTTCCTTCTTACTTCAAACTTTTTATTTTCTTTAGTAGGTTAAGCTCATAATCAACATGGATGAACTATTGCTTCAATTTATCTACCATCCGATCCCATCTTGTGATTTTATCCTTTCCTCTTCTATTTCACTCCAATCGAATCTCTTTCCACCACATCTTCTCATGACCCTTCAGTCTGGCCTTCACAAAGTTGACCTGATCAGGATCCTCAATGTCTTCATACTCAAAATATTCTTCTAATTCATTGATCCAATCGATCAATTCCTCTGTGTTAAGATTTTTTGAAAATGCAGGAAACTCAATCTTTTCCTGATCTTGGAAATGGCCCAAAAAAGCCTTTCTTCCTCTTGGTTCATAATTTCACCTTCTACTTCTTGATCAAAATTTCCTCCTTCAGCTTCATCCTCACTTTTGTCTCTAACATTAAGATTCATTCCTCTATGAATCTATTCTTGCAACGCTCGCACTTCTCTTTGGAGTGCTCTAACCTCAGGTGTCACACCACCAGCTCTTCTGCCACAATCCCTTCATGGAGGCATTTTCACGCTGCTTGCTAAAACCCTAACCACAGTCCTAGTGAAAATTGCCTCACAATCAATGATCTATTTACACACTCAGGAAATCCTGCTTTGATACCACTTGATGAGGGCTGCTCCCCTTAATACAAAAAACACATAACAAAAACAAAGAAACAACAACAATTTGCAAGAACAAAAAATGGACTTTTTATTATCTTCACAAATAAGGAATTACAAATTTCAGAATTACAAAATGTAAAGCCACATGGGAATTTTCCATTACAATATTCTATAGGACAAAGCCTCGAATCATTACCCAGATCTACTACCCAAAACTGCTCTGAACTACCCAAGACAACAATACAACCCTCCTTATATAGGCAATTTTCCACTGCCTGGGAAGATTCTAGAATTTTGGCCAATAAGGCCGACTACAAATAGAATTATTTTATTTTTCAATTTATTACATTAAATTTGGCTCAAACCAACTTTAGAAATTCAAAAAGAAATTTTGAAGGAAAATTATTTTTTGCCATTTTAGGTGACCCAACTTCCGGAGACAACAAGTCATCACCCATTGACCCGATTGACTATTATGACCCCATTTCAGAAAGAGAACAAAGTACTCTACAATGCTAATTAAGAAATCTTCATTCAACTAAAGTTTTGACCTCATCTGGGGCCTCTAAAGCCTTCAAAACTGAGTTCAAAGTTTCTGTACCCTGCTGCCAATACCAAAAATTTTCAATATCTTCAAAACTAGACTTGATCTGGCAATGAAACTTTACTGCCAAGCTAATATGACCAAAATGAACCTCTAGGAAAGAAAATAGACCATTATGAGCACATACAGGATACTAAAAATAGTGAACTTCCAAAAATAGAAGCTCTACACAAGATAGCCCTTATTGAAAAGAAACCAAAAATATTTTTGGGTGATGCAAGATTGCTCTTACACCCAAGATGCTCCTACATCAGTTTGTTAGGTGTAGATTTCTCTATGTTAGAATGGACCCCATCCTTTAACCAGAATAATCTTAAGGGTTTCTTGGTAGCTAGGGCTATCAAGTTAATTAATATGCCTTTAGAATGCACAAACAAAATTTTCCTTAGAAAGATTGACAATAGAATAGGAAAATTTGTTAGATCCATTAGTACTGAATACCCCTAAGTGGAAACAATTATCATAATTAAAATGGATATTTCAATTGAATCAGTGAACCCTATTACTATCAAAAGTGGCTCTTCTATGTTTAAAATCAACCCTGTTATCTTGACAGACTTAGTAAAAGAATTCAAACAAATTCTGAAGATCAGTAATCTAATTCAACCTAAGAAATTATCCCATAGTAACATCACCATTCAATTGAAGGAAGAAGGAGGGGGATTCACTATAAACTTCCCCGTAGATCACTCCCCCAAGACTAGGGAGAGGGTGGAGGTTTTGAAGAAAACTGAACTTAATAACAGTAGAGGGGACCTTTCATTAACTTCAGAGCCAATAAAGAATAGACAACCAGTAACGCTAGGGCCCCTTCCTCGACCTAGGAAACCCAATGACTCAGAGGATTTAAGTAAGGAAGATGTAGCTAGAACACTAAGGGTGGACTTAGAATCAGAGGACATTAGCTTAGTGGAATATAAATTTTCTTTGGTGCAAGTTAAAGATCAAGCTGAGGGCATGAAAGAATTTGTAGAACAAAAGCTTAATAATATGGAAGAAGGATCTATGGATAAAGAGAACTTTTATAGGGATATTGATAAAATGGATAAGAGATTATATGGTTTTGGAGCTAAGGATTATAGTGAGGAAGTAAGTGTGTCTAAGGCTAATAGCGAGCCAGGCCTTGTAGAGAAAATTATTTTTGAGGGGGTCTATGAGGAGGCTATAGCAAAGGATGATCAAGATACTGTGCAGGAAATGGATTTACAACCTTTAGATAGAGGGAATCTAGGGGAGCTATCTGAGTTTCTACGGTTAGAACTCTCTGAGGATGATAATGTAATCTTTGGTAGTAGTCAAGAGGTGGTTAGAAGGCTCTTAAGTGTTTTTGAAGATTATGGGTTGGATGAGAAAGCCCATCACTATGCAAAGGTAGATGTATGTTGGCCTAGGGAGAGGGAATGGAATGATCCCTTGGAAGAAAATATGGTATTAATCAATAGGGATAATAATTACTCTTTTTTAGGCATAGCTTTCAAAGATAAGAGGAAGGAAAAAGCTAATTGCACCAAAGACAACAAGAAAAGAGGAAGGAAATCCCTGAATGAACTTAGACTCAAAGATGCATCAGTGGTAGGGAAAGAAAAGATTTCAAAGTTATATGTAGGGAAGGGGAAGATCCTTCCCAAGAGGCAATGAGAGTAATAATGTGGAACGTTAGGGGCCTAAATGCCCCTAAAAAATAGTGCTCTAGTGCACTTTCTCAAGAGAGTTGAGGTAGATATCATGTTGTTACAAGAAAAAAAGCTAGGCTATGAAGAAATGAAAAATATTAAAATGAAATTAAGTGGTTGGGATGCAATCTATGAACCTTCAACGGGGGCCTCGGCTGGTCTTGGCATTATTTGGAACCCAGGAAGAGCTAGTTTTGTCAGACTAGGGGGGGTAGATTTTGGATTGAGGGTAAGGTTAAAAGCTTAATTGGGGCTCTGGAATGGATACTAATAAATATATATGGCCTTGTGCACCTAAATGAAAAGTTTGTACTTGGGAAGAGATCACAATTTTTTTTCAAATGTATCCTAGACATGCGTTTATAGTGGGGGGCAATTTTAATGCTATTTTAGATGAGAAGGAAAAGTTTGGTGGTTTGGGAAGATCCTCCTAGACCATGATGGTATTCAAGAATTGGGTTAATGCTAATGAATTAATGGATATCAAATCAAATAATGGGCCCTTTACTTGGACTAATAGGAGATCAGGCTTTAGTTATATTGTAGAGAAACTTGATAGATTCATCTTTAAGGGGAATATTTTGGAGTTTGAATTTGAGGTAGAATCTATGATTCTCCCAAACTCAAGATTAGATCATTTTCCAATATCCCTATGGTTGAAGGAAACTACTAAGCCATTTAGATGTCCATTTAAAATTTGAAAAAATGTGGCTTAAGGAGGATGGGCTGAAAGTCCTAATAGAGTAGTGGTGGAAGGAGGAAGCTTTCAAAGGCTCTAGAGCCTTTGTCTTTATGAAAAAAACTAAAAGTAATAAAGAATCGAGTTAAACAGTGGAATATGGATTATTTTGGGAATATTTTTACACAAAAGACTGAGATTGAAAATAAAATTTGTGAACTAAACGAGCTAGTGTTTAAGGTATGACTAAGGAAAGCTTATTAAAGGAAAAAACCTTAGTAAATAAATATGAGGATATTTTAGTAAAGGAGGAAATATTTTGGAGGTAGAAGTCTAGAGAAACTTGGCTTAAGGAAGGAGATATGAACACCAAATTTCTTCATAATACCACTAGGATTAGAAGGAAAATTAATAGAATAGATGCCCTTAAGAAGGTTAATGGGGATTTGGTAGATAATCCAGAGGAGATAGCGGTGGAAGTAATAACCTACTTCCAAAATTTATTAAATGGTAATTCATAAGCACTGAATGCCCAAATGGAATTTTTAAGTTACATCACCTCTATTATTAGCATGGATCAGAATAAAGCATTAAATGCAAAAATCACAAAGGGGGACGTGTAGTTGGCCATAAACCAACTTCACCCAAATAAATAACCTAGATCAGATGGTTTCCCTACTTTCTTTTCTCAGTATTGTTGTTCCTTCCTAGGGCAGGAGGTTACAAATGTCTTGTAAAGCATTAGAAATTCGGGCCCTATATTGAAGGAAATGAATAATAATTTTTTGGCCATAATACCCAAAGTAAAAAATGTAGAAAGTTTGGATAAATTTAGACCAATTTCTTTATGCAATACTATTTATAAGCTATTGACAAAAACTTTTGCAAATAGATTGAAAAAGGTACTCCCTGATATTATTTCTGAGGAGAAAACTAGCTTTATGCTTGGTAGATCGATTATGGATGGGGTAATCATAGCCCAAGAGGCAATCCACCCGACACAATGTAATAAGACACTGAGTATGTTAATAAAGTTAGACATAAAAAAGGCTTATGATAGAGTAGACTAGAGATTCCTATGTAAATATTTAGATTCCTTTGGCTTCTCTAAACAATGGATTAATTTAGTTTATGAATGTATTTCTACTCCTAGAGTTTCTATCTTGATCAACGATTCTCTAGAAGGTTTCTCCGATATCTCATATGGGCTTCGGCAAGGGGATCCTCTATTTCCCTTCTTGTTTATAATTATGGCAGAAGCATTAGGGAGATCACTAGGAAAGGCTAGGATTGAGAAGAAAATTTTGGGCTTAAAAATCACAAGTAGCATAGAATCAACTACTCATCAGTAATTTGTAGACAACACAATGCTCTATGGGAAATATGACCTAGTAGAGGCAAGAACCATTAAAATTATCCTTAAGGATTACTCATATGCCTCTGGGAAACTAATAAGTAGTGAGAAATTAGAGGTTTTTTCTTTAGCATGTCAGATGATCCAAAAAGAGAGATTTTAAATATTTTAGAGTTTAAAGAAGGCTCTCTCCCAAGAAAATATTTAGGACAACCCTTGGATAAGGGGGTAAACAACCATTACTCTAGAAGGAGGTAAAGTCCAAGGTTGAAAATAAAGTGGTTTCATGGAAATGAAAATGAGTCTCCTCTATAGGAAGGGGAACTATGCTGAGATTGGTCTTGCCATCAATCCCCATTTTTTAGATGTCCTACTATAAATTACCATAAGAGATTGACACAAAAATGAATCAAATAATAAGGAAATATTTTTGGCAAGGGGCTGCAGACAGAAACATGCTTTCCTTAATTTCTTGGAATAAGATTTGTAGGGCTAAGAGGGATGGATGGATTAACCTTAAAATCCTAAAAGACCAAAACCTTGCGCTAGGTGCTAAAATGATCTGGACGATGATTAAGGATCATGAGACAAGATGCATTAAAATCATTAGGACTAAATACTTGGAAGGGAACAACCCTATAAGCATTATTCATCATGAGCCCCCCCTTAGTGGATCAAGATTTTGGAATTTTATAAAGGAATGCAGACCTATCATCAGCTGTTTGGTCTCCTCGAACATTGGGGATGGGAGGAAGGCACTATTTTGGGAAGACTCTTAGGGTGGATATCCTATCCTTCAAAACCTGATAGATGACCAGAATTCTATTGTCTTTATAAAAAATAGTGTAGGAATTTACGTTAGAGACTATATGAACATTCTGAGTGGCAATCCAATGTTAGGCTAGAGTTGGAAGCTAGATGAGGATTTAGGGATTCTATCTAACTTTAGAATTAAACTGAAGGAAATTCTTGAAGAAAGACTTATTTCACCAAGACTTAAGGAAGACAAGATAGTTTGGAAAGGCTCAAAGATAGGGGAGTATAATACGAAAGAGGGGTATGAAGTTGTTTATAGGTCCCATAAATTTAACAACCTTGAGCTACCATTGGATCTTTGCTGGAATAAGGAGTGTCTATCTAAGGCATGAATGTTCACTTGTGCTGCCTTGCAACACAATATTCTAACTGCAAAAATATTCAAGAAAATGGGCTTTCATGGCCCATCCATATGTGTTTTATGTAAAGAAATGGAAGAAACCGTTGATCATATCTTCCAAAATTGTGAATTCTCTAACAAATGCTGGGTCTAGCTTATGCTCAAACTTAATTGGAAATCAACACTCCCAAACACCATAAAGGATTTATTTAAGTTCTGGCCAAGAAATTCTAGGAAAAATCTTTATGGAAATATCTGGTCTGTAGCCCCTTCTCTGATAATTTGGGAGATATGGAAAGAGCGTAATAGAAGAATTTTTAAGGATAATGAAATGAGTTTTATCCAATTTTTAAATAAAATGGAAGCCCCTATTATGGAGACCATTAATATTAGTAACCTTCAACTAAAAGAAGCAAGATTCACCTCATGGGATGACAAGATCAGAAACAGATGGGTTGGGCTCAAAATTCCTCCTGTTGGGGAATTTAAGAAGAATGAGTCAGACCAAATGAGAAATGAGTGTTTCTAGAGGGCCCCAACAAATGGTTGGTATAAATTAAACTTCGATGGGGCCTCTAATTAGCTGGTCCTATAGGGACCCAAACCAATAATGTAGTAGAGTTTACCGCCCTGCTAGAAGGCCTTAAAGCATGTCGCAAGTTAGGTCTAGATAAGATCGAGATAGAAGGAGACTCCTCCTTAGTAATAAATGCTATTAGAAAAGGGAAGACCCCGAATTGACAATTAGATAGTATGGTTAATCAGATATTGGATATTCTCCCCCTCTTTAAACATTATATGATAAACCATATCTTTAGAAAGGGGAATAGTATAGAAGACAACTTGGTGAATATGGGGGTAAATGGAACCAAAATGGGCATAGGATGATATTTAGAACGTTAATAGTGTGCTTAGGACCTGCATAGGTTTTAGTCCAAACATTTAGGTCTAAGATTGAATGAAACTAGTATTAGTGTTAGCAAAGAGCCTGTCAAATATGAGATGTAAATGTATCTTTCCCCTATGCAGGATCCTGTGACATAAGCCTTTCCAGGATGGTATCTAATCTCACACGCTATGATACCCAAAGGTGTCTATATAGATATAAATGGATTTATATATATATATATATGTATATATATATATATATATATATATATATATATATATATATATATATATATATATATATATATATATATATATATATATATATATATATATGTATGTATGTATGTATGTATGTATGTATGTATGTATGTATGTATGTATCTATATATATATATATATATATTGATATTCTAGGCTCGATAGCCTTTTAATACAAACATGGAGTCTTACTCTAAGGGCTGCCTCCTTTTTTCTCTTAAGGTTAGTGTTTATCAGCCTAATGGTTCCTTTTTGAAGAAAATTTTTATGTCCTTATATATATACTCAAATGATAGTTGCTGGATGGCATGTCAACTTGATTTTGAATTGAGAAATTCCTCTATGCAAGTCTCTGTGACATATGTCTATCATGGTTTGTAACTAATCTTATATACTAAGATTTTCAAATATGTATAAATATATATAAATATTTATATATTCATAGATTTATATATACAACTAGAATATATATATATATATATATATATATATATATATATATATATATATATATATATATATATATATATATATATATATATATATATATATATATTGATATTGATATTCTAGGCTCAATAGCCTTTTAATACAAACATGGAGTCTTACTCTAAGGGCTGCCTCCTTTTTTCTCTTAAGGTTAGTGTTTATCAGCCTAATGGTTCCTTTTTGAAGAAAATTTTTATGTCCTTATATATATACTCAAATGATAGTTGCTAGATGGCATGTCAGCTTGATTTTGAATTGAGAAATTCCTCTATGCAAGTCTCTGTGACATATGTCTATTGTGGTTTGTAACTAATCTTATATACTAAGATTTTCAAATATGTATAAATATATATTAATATTTATATATTCATAGATTTATATATACAACTAGAATTGGTTGAGATCTTTTTGGTTTTAATATATATAGGGATTCTTATAATAAGGGCTGCTCCTTATTTACTACTGTTCATTAGGTTTATGACCCTTGTTAACCATAAATATAGTCCTCCCTCTAAATACATACAATCATGATAGCAATATAGGAACATATAATTATTTTTTCATGTATTCTAGGATGTTTTGATGTTATACATAATCTTTATCAATTTTTAATATATGCATATAGTTCACTCATATATAGATAGATAGATAGATAGATAGATAGAGCCATATAAATCAGAGGCATAATCTTCAGATGGGCTCAATATTATATATTACCCTAGGGAGTCTTTACTAGGCTGCTTCCCCTCTTCTCTTCACATGTATAGAATTTGGACTTCAATGCTAAGAAATATGCTTCTACACTCTTCCTTTAAGTAGGTTTAGTAGTAAGGCTATCTCATCATCCTTCTATAGATTTTTTACAATATTTATAGGAGTATATTCTCTTATTTATATTTTTTAATTTTTGAAGTGTATAGATATAGCTTTGTATTTAGATATAGTATGATCATCTATCTTCTAAAGTTTTATATATTTTATTTATATTTATTTATATATATACATATTTTTACCAAAACTTATATCATATTCAAAATATATATATATGTGTGTGTGTGTGTGTGTGTGTGTGTGTGTGTTCTTTATACATGTAGAAGTTAGGTAAATTACCTATCTCTTCGACACCCAACTGAATGTAGTTGCCTAAAGTATAGGTGGTAATAAGGGGTTGTCTGACCATTTCATCTTAGCCTTAGTTTGTTTTTGTTAGGTCCAACTTTGGATGGTTTCATACCTGCATTAATGACTAACAACAAATTGGACATTTGACTGAAAGGACAGAGGATATCTAATGCAGATATTAGGCTATAATGGCATGTCAATAGTTATTTACGACCTCTCTTTTCCCCATTGCAAGTGTAATTTTATGAAAGCTCACGCCAATTAATGAATGGGTAACCTTAGATTTTTTTTAATTATTATCTTTTTATAGCTAGTAGGCAACTGACATTAATTTATATTAATGATGGCTCCTTGATCAGGATGCAGGATTTTTAAGAAGGTTTATAGGCTACCTTTTTATCATTTCTCAGCATAGTAATTAGAAGGGATGATGAAGGGAACTCCCCTTAATACCACAAAAACATAATAGAAATAGAGAAACAACTCAAAGAAATCCTCATGTTCTTTCAACATGACTCTGATATTGCAATAAGGGGTTTTAGGCCTCTTGGTGTCCCTCCTTTTGGATGGACTGTATTGTCATGGGTGCTTGTAATGTTTTATCATTTGTGTGCCCTTGTGGGGTGTAGTCCTTTGCTTTGGGCTGGATTGTTGTACTAATGGAACCTCAATTGTCTAATCTTTCATCCTAGATTTGTAAAGGGTTTCAGGGTCCTTTGAAAACCTATTTTTACCATAATCAAAAATAGAGAAACAACAACAATATACAAGAATAGAAAATTGGCTTCTTATTATCTCCACAAATGTGGAACTATAAACTTTCAGAATTACAATATGCAAAGCCACATGGGCATTCCCTTACAATATTCTGTAGGACAAAGCCTCAAATTATTACCCAGATCTACCCAGAACTGCCCTAGACAACACTATGGGCCTTCTTTATATAGGCAATTTCCACCACCCGAGAAGGTTCCAAAAATTTAGCCCTTAGGGCCGACCAAACTTAGAATTATTTATTTTTACAATTTATTACATCAAAGTCAGCTCAAAATGACTTTTGAAACCCAAACAAAAATTTTGAAGGAAAATTATTTTCTGCCATTTCAGGTGACCCAGCTTCCGAAGACCATAAGTCATCGCCAGTTGACCCGATTGACTATTATGACCCCATTTTAGAAATGCCACGAAGTTCCCTACATGCTTGACTTGTGCAAGTGCTCGTCACCCAAATTTTTGACCTCATTCAGGGCCTTTAAAGTCTTCAAAACTGAGTTCAAAGTTTCTATACCTTGCTGCCAATACTGAAAATCTTCAATATCCTCAAAACTAAACCTGATCTAGCCATGAAACTTTACTGGTAGGCTGATACGACTGAGATGAACCTCCACATGTGAAATCAGAACATTCTGAGATCGTATGACCAACTTACTAAAAATAGAAAGTTTCCATAAATAGCAGCCCTACACAAGATAGCCCTTATTGAATTCAAAAACAAAAATATTTTTGGGTGATGCAAGATTGCTCTTACACCTAGGATACTCCTGCATCAGACACCTGAGGTAATTTGAGAAGTGACCCTATCATGACTTAGGTGTGCAGAGGAAAACCAAGATGGTTAACCTCCTCCTTTGTCAACCATGATGAATCTTCAATAGGTCATCCTTTCCATTTGACCAAATATTCTGCATATGTCCTGTTCCTTGTGCTTCTGCCAACATGACTGTCTAGTATGTCTTCAATCTCCTTGGTATCTAAACTACTTGCTAGAATACTCCACTGTGTTGCTGTGATCTCATCTTCAACACTTCCTGTATGATACTTTGTCAAATTTGAAATGTTAAACACTGGTGAAATATTCAGCTCACTAGGCAATTTTACCTCATATGCATTTCTTGAATCATGCTTCTTTAGTATCTTACATGGTCCAAACTTCTTTATTTTTAGCTTGTTATATGTACCAACTAGAAATTGCTCCTTCTGCAAATGAATTTAAATGCTCTGCAAAATCCTCAACTTCAACACTACTTATTTCTCCTTTATCTATCTTTCTCCATTTAGATGCATTTCTTGGACTACTTCCATATATAATTTGGAATGGTGATTTACCAGTGCTCCTATTGACAAAATTATTGTATGCAAATTCTGCCTATGGTAAAATCAAATCCCATCTTGTTGGCTTCTCTCCAACCATACATCTTAGCAAATTTTCCAAACTTCTATTCACAACCTCTATCTGTCCATCAGTCTATGGATGATGTGATGAACTGAACTTCAAATCTGTCTTCAACTTTTTCCACAATGTATGCCAAAAATATCCAACAAACTTAGTGTCTCTAATGAAGGGACAACAATCACTCTGATACCACTTGACGAAGGGTCCTCCCCTTAATACCACAAACACATAACAGAAACAGAGAAACAACAACAATATGCTAGAATAGAAAATTGGCTTCTTATTATCTCCACAAATGTGGAATTACAAACTTCTAGAATTACAATATGCAAAGCCACATGGGCATTTCCTTACAATATTCTATAGGACAAGCCTCGAATTATTACCCAGATCTACTACCCAAAACTACCTAATACAACACTATGGGCCTCCTTTATAAAGGTAATTTCCAGTGCCCGAGAAGGTTCCAGAAATTTAGCCCAAAGGACCGACCAAACTTAGAAATATTTTATTTTATAATTTATTACATCAAAGATAACTCAAAATAACTTTTGAAACCTGAACATAAATTTTGAAGGAAAATTATTTTTTGCCATTTCAGGTGACTCAACATACGAAGACCATAAGTCATCGCCAGTTGCTCCGATTGACTATTACAGCCCCAATTCAAAAATGCCACAAAGTGCTCTATAGGATTGACTCATACAAGAACCTATCACCCAAATTTTCAACCTCATCCAGGGCCTCTAAAGCCTTCAAAACTAAGTTCAAAGTTTCTGTACCCTGCTGCCAATACCGAAAATCTTCAATATCTGCAAAGCTAGACTTGATCTGTCAATGAAACTTTACTAGCAGGTTGATATGACTGAGATGAACCTCCACATGTGAAATCAGAACATTTTGAGATCGTATGACCAACTTACTAAAAATAGAAATTTTCCATAAATAGTAGCCCTACACAAGATAGCCCTTATTGAATTCAAAACCAGAAATATTTTTGGGTGATGCAAGATTGCTCTTACACCCAGGATGCTCCTGCATCAGACACCCAGGGTAATTTGAGAAGTGACCCTGTCACGAATCAAGTGTGTAGAGGAAAACCAAGATGGTTAACCTCCTCCTTTGTCAACCATGATGAATCTTCAATAGGTCATCCTTTCCACTTGACCAAATATTCTTCATATGTCTTGTTCCTTGTGCTTCTGCCAACATAACTATCCAGTATGTCTTCAATCTCCTTGGTATCTGAACTATTTGCTGGAATACTCCACTATACCGCTGTGATCTTATCTTCAACACTTCCTTCATGATACTCTGTCAAATTTGAACTGTTAAACACTGGTGAAATATTCAGCTCACTAGGCAATTCTACCTCATATGCATTTCCTGAATCATTCTTCTTTAGTATCTTACATGGTCCAAACTTCTTCATTTTCAGCTTGTTATATGTACCAACTGCAAACCGCTCCTTCCACAAATGAACCATGACTTCATCCCTAACCTAAAATTCCTTATGCCTCCTTTTATCATCCGCCTTAGCCTTATACTATGCATTCATCTTGGTAATATTCTTCCTCACCTCCTCATGGATGTTCTTCAAATGTTCTGTAAAATTTTTAGCTTCAGCACTACTTATTTCTCCTTTATCTATTTTCCTCAATTCAGATGCAGTTTTGGGACTACTTCCATATACAATCTATGGATGATGTGATGAACTAAACTTCAAATCTATCTTCAACTCTTCACTTTCTGCTAGTGTCATTTTGTGTGCTACCTTATTTAGAAAATTGGCTCCTAGAATCAAGTCCATTTGATGACCAATCTTCCTTACTGGTGGTAATCCATCAGGTACATTATCAGATACATTATCCTGAAACTCATTCAATAAATCTGTAACTTCTACAGGTACATCTTCTACTTCCTCTTTCCCAGCTTTTGGAATTAAGGTAAAAACACATATGCTCATGCCGCATACCATCTAAGAAACCACATATCTTTTCTTTAGTCTCCTTCAATGGCTTTAGCTTATGTCGCACTCCATCCTTTGTCAGGGAATAGATATTTGCATGGCCATCATGTACTACACATCTGTCAAATTGCCAAGGTCTACCCAACAACATATGACATACATCCATAGATATGATGTCACATAGTACCTCATCTTGGTATCTGCTAATCTTGAACTTCACTAGGCACTATTCACTGACCATGACCTTGTGGTCATCTTGCACCCAGGAAACCCGATATAGGTGTGGATGTTTTTGCCTCTTGAGCTTCAACATTGTCACCATCTTTTCTGACACCAAATTATTAGTACTACCACTATCAATAATCACATCACAACATTTACCTTCACACTTACACCTGGTGTGCAACAGGGTCCTCCTTTACTCAAGTTCATTCTCACCACTCAACAAGACTCTTCTATTAATCAGTGTTTCTCCTCTTTTAGCATCTTCAAAATGTGATGATCTGGCATCTTCATCTACATATGCAACTCTAGCTTGGCCTTCATTTCTCCTGTCTATTCTTCCTTGGTGCTAAGGACATTCAAATGCCCTATGACCTTCTTCTCCATAGTGAAAACATGTACCATGGAAGCCTCCTCTTCCAAATCCTTGTCCTCTTCCTCTTCCTCTCTAATCTCTATTATTCTGATCATGAAAATGATTGAAATTATCTCCTCTTTGATTCTGACTATTACTGGCCTCATCCTTCTTTTTCAGATCTTCATTTTGATCTCCATATGACCATCCACCAAATCTATTATCACAACCTCTTCCACTTTGTCTACTTTCAAACTTCTTGTTCAGCTTTTCCTCTACTTTTAAGGCAAACTGGTATGCCTCTTCAATACTGTTCATTTGAACTAGATTCAGCTCCTCCTGAATGCTCGGCCTCAACCTATTAAGGTATCGGGGAACTTTCTCCTTATCAACTTCCGCATGGCCTGTTCTGATGAGAAGTCGATAAAACTCCTCTGTATACTCCTGAACAGACCTTCCTGCTTGCTTCAAATTTTGCATTTTCCTTAGTAGGTCAAGCTCATAATCAATAGGAATGAACTGTCACTTCAATTTATCCACCATCCAATCCCATCTTGTGATTTTATCTTTCCCTGTTCTATTTCACTCCAATTGAATCTCTTGCCACTAGATCTTCACATGACCTTTCAATCTAGCCTTTGCAAATTTGACCCTCTCAAGATCCTCAATATCTTCATACTCAAAATATTCTTCACACTCATTGATCTAGTTGATCAATTCTTCTAGGTTAAGATTTCTAGAAAATGTAGGAACCTCAATCTTAGGTCTTTCTCCAATCCCAAAAATGGCTCGAAAAAGTCTTTCTTCCTCCTAGTTCACAACTTTGACTTCTCCTTCTTGATATTCTTCTTCGACTTCATCCTCGCTTTCGTCTCTGACATTAAGATTCATTCCTCGATGATTCTTTTCTTGCAATGCTCGCACTTGTCTCTACAGCTCTCTAACCTTAGGTGTCATAGCACCAGCTCTTCTGTCATGTTCTCTTCATGGAGGTATTTTTGTGGTGAGCGTTGAAACCCTAACCATGGTCCTGGTGCAAACTACCTCACAATCGGCTATCTATTTACATGAAAACCCTAACCCATGGTCTTGGTGAAAACTACCTCACAATCAGTGATCTATTTACACATTCAGGAACTCCCGCTCTGATACCACTGATGAAGGGACAACAACCGCTTTGATACCACTTGACAAAGGGTCCTCCCCTTAATACCACAAACACATAACTGAAACAGAGAAACAAAAATAATATGCAAGAATAGAAAATTGGCTTCTTATTATCTCCACAAATGTGGAATTACAAATTTTCAGAATTACAATATGCAAAGCCACATGGGCATTCGCTTACAATATTCTGTAGGACAAGCCTCAAATTATTACCTAGATCTACTACCCAGAACTGCCTAATACAAAACTACGGGCATCCTTTATAAAGGCAATTTCCACTACCCGAGAAGGTTCCAGAAATTTAGCCCAAAGGGCCGACCAAACTTAGAATTATTTTATTTTACAATTTATTACATCAAAGACGGCTCAAAATAACTTTTGAAACCTGAACATAAATTTTGAAGGAAAATTATTTTTCACCATTTCAGGTGACTCAACTTCCGAAGACCATAAGTCATTGCCAGTTGCTCTGATTGACTATTACAGCCCCAATTTGGAAATGCCACAAAGTGCTCTATAGGCTTGACTCACACAAGCGCCTATCACCCAAATTTTTAACCTCATCCGAGGCCTCTAAAGCCTTCAAAAATGAGTTCAAAGTTTTTGTACCCTACTGCCAATACCGAAAATCTTCAATATCTCCAAAGCTAGACTTGATCTGTCAATGAAACTTTACTGGTAGGCTGATATGACTGAGATGAACCTCCACATGTGAAATCAGAACATTTTGAGATCATATGACCAGCTTACTAAAAATAGCAAGTTTCCATAAATAGCATCCCTACACAAGATAGAAATTATTGAATTCAAAAATAGAAATATTTTTGGGTGATGCAGGATTGCTCTTACACCCAAGATGCTCCTACATCAGTCTCGATCTAAAATTACGGTCTTTGGAAAACCATGTAGTCTCACCACTTCTTTGAAAAACAATTCTGTTATATGAACAACATCACTAGTCTTCTTGCAGAGAATGAAATGTGCCATCTTCAAAAATCTATCATCCACCACAAATATTGAATCACGTCCCCACTGAGTCCTCGGTAAACCAAGAACAAAGTCCACATTGATATTCTCCCAAGGCTTCTCTGGTATAGGTAATGGCTGATACAACCCTGTATTTTTCTTCACTCCTTTCGCCATCTGACATACTCTGCAACTCTGTACAAACTTCTTCACATCTTGCATCAACTATGGCCAATAATAATTCTCGCTAACCAAAGTAAGGGTTTTATCATGACTAAAATGTCCAACCAATCCTCCACTATGCTTCTCTTTGATGAGATTCTCCCTCATAGAATTTCATGGAATGCACAACTGACTCCCTCTGAATAGCATATCATCCTGGATGAGGAAATCTATTCATTTCGTCCTATCTAGAGTAACAGGATCTGTACAAGCTTTCCAAGCTTCACCAAAATCAAGATCCTCTGGATATAAATTCTTGAGTTCCTTGAACCCAACCACTTCAATCTGCATTTCTGTCAGCAATAGTTGCCTTCTGCTAAGAGCATCTACAACCCTATTAGATTTTTCACTCCTGTGTTTCAAAAAAAATGTATAACTCTGCAAAAACTCAACTCATTTCAAATAACTCTGATTCAACTTTCCTTGACTATTCAAATATTGCAAAGCTTGATGATCAGTATACAAAAAAATCTCCTTAGGAAGCAGATAATGTCTCCACTTCTCTAATACCTGAACTATAGCATAAAATTTTTTATCATAAATAGAATACTTTCTCTTGGCATCATTTAACTTCTCACTGAAATAAGCAACAGATTTACCTTCTTGGCTCATAACAACTCCTATTGTAGTATCACTAGCATCACAATCTACTTGAAACACCTTATTAAAATCTAGAAGTGCTAAAATAGGTTGTTTTGTAACCTTTTGTTTCAACAATTGAAAACTTTTTTCTACCCCATTAGTCCACTTAAACTCTTTTCTATCCCCTCTCATTGTTTCAGTCAAGGGTCCACAAATACTATTAAAATTTCTAATAAAATTTCTGTAAAAGCTAGCCAAACCATGAAAAGATATTACCTCAATAGCACTCCTTGGAGTAGGCCATTCAAGGATAGCCTGTACCTTCTCTGGGTCCATTTTTAGACCTTCTTCTGAAACTACAAATCCCAAATACACTAACTCTTTCTTCACAAAACTGTACTTCTTCAAATTAATCAACAATTTCTCTTCTCTCAACTTCTCAAATACCATATGAATATGCATCATATGCTCCTCCAATGTCTTACTAAAAATCAAAATATCATCTAGGTAAACAATGACAAACTTACCCAGAAATTCTTTCAAAACCTCATTCATGAGCTACATGAAACTGCTCGATGCATTGGTTAGCCCAAAAGACATGACTAACCACTCATACAATCCTTCCTTTGTCTTGAAGGTAGTCTTCCATTCATCTCCTTCTCTGATCTTAATCTGATGATATCCACTCTTCAGATCTATCTTTAAGAAATACATAGCTCCACTCAAACAGTCCATAATATCATCCATTCCTGGCAATGGAGACTTGTACTTGATTGTGATCTTTTTTATTGCTCTAGAATCTATACACATCCTCCACTCTCCATTCTTCTTTGGTGTTAATACCATTGGTACAACATAGGGACTTAGACTCTCATAGATCAATCCTTTTTGCAACAACACATGTACTTGTCTGTTCAATTCCTCACTTTCTGCATGTGTCATTCTATGTGCTGCCTTATTCAAAAAACTTGCTCATGGGATCAAGTCCATCTAATGACTGATCTTCCTGACTGGTGGTAATCCATCAGGCACATTATCAGATACAATATCCTGAAACTTATTCAACAAATCTGTAACTTCTACAGGAACATCTTCTACTTCCTCCTTACTAGCTTTTGGAATTAAAGCAAAACACACATGCTCATGCCTCGTACCATCTAGGAACTTTCTTCCATCAACAAAAGTTATTCTTGCACTACCACATACCTTTTCTTCTATGTCATTCAATGACTTTAGCTTATGTCACATTCCATCCTTTTCTAGGGAATAGGTATTTGCACGACCATCATGTATAGCACATCTGTCAAACTGCCATGGTCTACCCAACAACATATGACATACATCCATAGATATGATATCACACAATACCTCATCTTGGTATCTGGCAATCTTGAACTTCACTAGGCATTGTCCATTGACCATGACCTTGTGGTCATCCTTTACCTAGGCAAACCTATATGGATGTGGGTGCTTCCATATCTTGAGCTTTAGCTTTGTCACCATCTCTTATAACATAAAATTGTCAGTGCTTCCACTATAATTAATCACATCACAACACTTACCCTCACACTTGCACCTGGTGTGAAACAGGCTCCTCCTTTGTTCAGATTTATTCTCACCACTCAGCAGGACTCTTTTGTTAATCAGCATTTCTCCTCTTTCAGCATCTTCAGAATGTGATGATCTGGCATCTTCATCTACATGTGCAACTCTGGCCTGGCCTTCATTTCTCCTATCTATCCTTCCTTGGCATTGAGGACATTCAAATTCCCTATGACCTTCTTCTCCACAATGAAAAAATGTTCCACAGAAGCCTCCTCTTCCAGATCCTTGTCCTCTTCCTCTTCCTCTCTAATCTCTATTATTCTGATTTTGGAAATGATTAGAATTATTTTCTCTCTGATTCTGCCTGCTATTGGCCTCATCCTTCTTTTTTGAATCTTCATTTTGGCCACCATATGACCATCCACCAGATCTTCCACCACGACCTCTTCCATTTTTTCTTCTCTCAAACTTCTTGTTCAACTTTTCCTCTATTTTTAGGCCAAACTAGTATGCCTCTTCAATACTATTCATTCAAATCAAATTCAGCTCATCTTGAATGCTTGGCCTTAACCCATTAAGGTATCAGGAAACTTTCTCCTTATCAACTTCTGCATGGCCTGTTCTGATGAGGAGTCGATAGAACTCCTCTGTATACTCCTGAACAAATCTTCTTGCTTGCTTCAAACTTTGCATTTTCTTCAATAGGTTAAGCTCATAATCAATAGGAATGAATTGTTACTTCAATTTATCCACCATCCGATCCCATCTTGTGATTGTATCTTTTCCTCTTCTATTTCACTTCAACTGAATCTCTTTCCACTAGATCTTCGCATGACCTTTCAATCTGGCCTTCGCAAATTTGACCCTATCAGGATCCTCAACATCTTCATATTCAAAATATTTCGCACATTCATTGATCCATTCAATCAATTCTTCTGGGTTAAGATTTCTAGAAAATGTAGGAACCTCAATCTTAAGTCTTTTCCCAATCTTGAAACTGGCTTGAAAAAGTCTTTCTTCCTCCTAATTCACAATTTTGACTTCTCCTTCTTGATATTCTTCTTCGGCTTCATCCTCACTTTTGTCTCTGACATTAAGATTCATTCCTCTGCAAATATCTTCTTGCAATGCTCACACTTGTCTCTACAACTCTCTACTCTCAGGTGTCACAACACTAGCTCTTCTGCCACGTTCTCTTTATGGAGGCATTTTCACGATGCATGCTAAAGCCCTAACCACGATCCTGGTGCAAACTGCCTCACAGTCAATGATCTGTTTACACACTCTAAAACTCCTGCTCTTGTTCCACTTGATGAAGGGCACTCCCCTTAATACCACAAACACATAATAGAAATAGAGAAACAACAACAATATACAAGAATAGAAAATTGGCTTCTTATTATCTCCACAAATGTGGAATTACAAACTTTTAGAATTATGATATGCAAAGCTACATGGGCATTCCCTTACAATATTCTATAGGACAAAGCCTCAAATTATTACCTATATCTATCTAGAACTACCCTAGACAACACTATGGGCCTTCTTTATATAGGCAATTTCCACCACCCGAGAAGGTTCCAGAAATTTAACCCTTAGGGCTGACCAAACTTAGAATTATTTGTAAGAATTTGCAAATAGAAAATATTGAACCAAGATCAAGAGTTTGAAGAAAAGTACAAGAGAGAGAAAATATGAATGCAAGGATGGATTGAATAGATCCAATAAATTAATGATCAATGCTCAATTGATTTGATTACATAATAGGCCTCCTTATATAAGAAAGGCAATAAGAGACAATGATAAGGAGCTGATTAGCTAACACCTATGCTAGGTGTAATCACATGTCCACCAAATGTGGATCATCCTCCAATATGCAAAAAAGTATGTGCATTGGATTAGGATGATAATGTGATAAGAGCATGAAAGGTGGATCTCACACACAACGAGGTATGTGATGACAACTATCACACCAAAAGTGGAATTTCTCCTACACCATGTGCTTAATAGATGTGCACACTCCTAGGTGTCTCAATCACAAACTACTATGCAATGCATTATCCTAAGTAAGATTAAGTAAAGTGTAATTAAGAATAATTAATTACACCAACATCCCCCCTTAAGTGCAACTTAGGGGAATGCACTTAAACTCACAATGAAAGATGGGTCCTAGCTACTAGGCCATGTTAGGTACCCATGTACAAGATACATGAAATGCATAACTCTCATAAAGTGGAGAAAGAGGGAAAACCTCATGGGAAAAACCCTCCCCTAAAAAGAGAGAAGAAAACAAGATGCATGGATGGATGGAGTTCTCAAGAACCCCCAAGAACTACCTACATCATGTCTATACAAATAAGTATCCCCCCATAAGAAGGATAGTTAGAGACATGATATCCCCCCCATAATGTAGAAGCTTCCATGTTGATGAAGAGTACCTACAAACAAAAGATCAACCAATGCTTACAAGAAACATGTCTCCCCTTAGGAAGAAATAGATACATCAAATGATGAAGAAGCCAATCCATGTGTAAATGGAATGAGGAAGAAGATGCAGGTCTCCATGCATGAATCTCTGAAGACTGAGTAGGAATCTCCAAGCTTAAGGAATCTATCACTTCATGTGACAAATCAAGTGAAGAAGGAGAAGAATCAAGTACACCAATCTCCAAAGAAGGTGAAGAAGTGTCCCCATCTATGATGAAACTATCATCAAGGGAAAGAGAAACTCCCTCTTGTATGTCTTCCAAATCTACATCATGAGAATCAAAAAATGCTGAAGATGCATCCAAGTATTCATCACATTCTACACAATTTGAAACACTCTGATCATGCTGCTGAATAGTAGAGCCCATGTATGAAGTAGCAGGAAGTGTAGGAGTAGGATGATCAACACTTGTCTCAAAAACAAAATGATCCAAGTGCCCAAAATTCTCCTCATAATTATCCCTTGGCAAAGGGATGGGTACATCATGAATATCATCATCATTATCAATAAAAGTGGAAAAAGAATACAAGCGGGATGTATGATCAGCAACTCCCATAGCTATGACATCTCTAGTCTCCATGTCCCTAATGTAGACATAATCAGGAGTGAACTCAATAATTTTACCTTGTGCCCCATGTGTGATTTGGTAAATAGAAAGAAGATTAGTGGTCAAGGATGGTACACAAAGAACAACATTAAATGTCCCTTCTCCCATAGCAATAGAACCTTTCCCACAAACTCTCATGAATGTATTGTTACCCATCAAAATATTAGGAGAATTACAAGGCTCAAAAGAAGAAAACATATCGTAGAAGATTCCATATGATGTGATGCACTTGAATCAAGAAGCCATTTACCTTGCTCAGGATGTGTGGAAGCCAAGAGTGCTTGTCCTTTACCTTTATCTTTGGATGATGATGGAGATGTAGAAGCTACCAAATGTGTAGTAGAAGAAGGAGCAGACACTGATGAGGGAAACTTAAGGTTGTGTTTCTGAATAATGTGAGTTAGCTCATCAATCTTCTTTTGAAAACACTTATGCTCATCATGTCCTAACTTTTGACAATATGCACATTTATCTCTCTTTCTTCTAGATGATTCTTCTCTTGAAGAGGACTTGGATTCAGTACTTTTTGGTGAAGAAGATTCATTACCTTTGTCATGATCCTTATTTTCTTTCTTTCCTTTTCCATTAGAATCCTTTGATGTGGACTCACTTGCAATCAATGCTTGATGTGTGGAAGGCTTCAACTGACCCATGTGTGCCAACTTTGCTTGTTCCCTTGTGAGCTGCGTTGCAAATTCATCAAGAGAGGGCAATTTGTATGCACTACCAAGAGCATCCATACTAGCATATAATGTAGAAACAAAGATAGAATAATCAGGACCAAGCCTTGAAAGAATAGAAAAGATCAATTGTTCATCCCTTTTAACAATGCCACATGAGGAAAGCTTTGATCTAATAGTATTGAACTTAGAGAAAAAATCTTGAATATTGTCAAAATCCCTAGGATTAAGACCTATGAGATCATTCTCTAATCTAAATTTTCTCATTCTATCAGGTTTACCAAAGAGTCCTTCCAATGTGATCCAAGCATCATGAGGATGTGTGCAAGATGCAATATGAAAGTGCAAGTCATGAGAGATGGATGATCTAAGAGAGCCAAGTGCTTTATCTCTTCTACCAAACCATTTTCTTCTTTCTACAACACCTATTTGAGGTTCTTGATCCTGCCCAAGAGTCATTCTAAGCAATCCAAGACTCAACAAATGATCACTTAAAGATACTTTCCATTCATGGTAGTTATATGGAGTGAGGATTTTAACCTTTGAACTATCCATATTGCAACCAAATAGTGACTAATAACTACTAATAACTCCTTCAAATGACTGATGCAAATCAGAAAATTGAAATCCAAGAATTAACCAAGTGCAATTATAGCCCCAAAATATCCTATTGCTAAAAGTGATATGTCTACCCAAAATCACTCAAACCTGATTGCAGATCTGGAAAGTAGACAAAAAATCATGCACTTTCAAAAAAGATTTCACCTCAAAATGTTACTGTATGTGCCCAAACGAAGCCTTGGAAGTTGCAAAAATCAGGAACAGATAGAAACAGTCAACAAGATCTGCAATTTCTAACAAATGAGGCCACCAAAATACAAAATCAACACCGCCACTAAAAACTTTAGGAAATTCTACCCATTTCAAAAAGAATTGCACCCGATTTGGAGTCCGGATGACCAAGTTATGGCCTCTCAAAGTTAGACTGTCAAATCCAAAATGCAAATAGTGAAGGCTGAGAATTTCCAAACACTAATGACATCAGAAAAACACTATGTTAAATTTGATGGTCATACGGCCATCGCAAGAAAGCCAATTTTGCCTATTTTGACAACTAAATGGCTATGAAATTTAGGCTCATGAAAAGATGATGTCAGCAAATTTTCGGGCCCACCGTATAGGTCCGTACAATACACGTGGTGATGACATGGTGAGTGTCTTGGTGCTGACTGTGTCCAATGGGGTAGGGTGACTTGGTGGGTGACGTGGCTCCTACCGCATGTCACCTTCTGGTTGGAGGGTTCAGGTGCTGAGTTGGGTATCTGCGTGTCTTTCACGGCACGGTCCCTGCTATCCCGCATGGTAGCTATGGGAGATCAGCCACATTGGAGCTGAAGTAGTGGCTGGCGGTGGCCCGTGGCCCGTGGCCCAAGTAGAGGTAGGGTGAGCTAGGGTTTTTCCACTTTGGCGGAGGGAGGATTGTTGTCGGGCGGTGGGTTTAATCCCACATTGCCCGCGCAGTGGATTATTCAACGCTTTATATATGCGAACCTCCTTTGCATGACATAAACAAGAGTGTAGTGGTTGCTTTGGTACTTGGACTTGTCTGTGGTATTGAGTGATTGGTCCTCTAGTGTGGTATGGAGCTTGTTGAAGTCGAACAAATAGAAAAATCATTGTCTTAGGGGCCGTACCCTGTAAGACAAAATTTTTACAGAAAGAATTCTAAAATTTTGCAGGGATAAAAAATTTTGAAAATAGAAAAATTGAAGAAATATATTATTTTTTCCAAAAATCGTACTAGAGGTGTAGATCGGGCCAAAGGTCTGATTTGCAAAAAAATTTTGCCTCGAATTTGACTTTTGCCAGATATAGGCGAGTTTATAGTCGATTTTAACCGAAATAGCCTCCCGGATGCAATGGTGAGGTCAGATCTGCTCCAAGACACCTCTATCGCACACTATTTTCTAGATTTGAGATTTGGACCTTCAAAGCTTGCATCAAGCTCTCTTCAAATCGGCTAATCAAGAATACTCCAATGGCTCTGATACCATGTAAGAATTTCCAAATAGAAAATATTGAACCAAGATCAAGAGGTTGAAGAAAAGCACAAGAGAGAGAAAATATGAATGCAAGGATGGATTGAATAGATCTAATGAATTAATGATCAATGCTCAATTGATTTGATTACATCATAGGCCTCCTTATATAGGAAAGACAATAAGAGACATTGATAAGGAGTTGATAAGATATCACCTATGCTAGGTGTAATCACATGTCCACCAAATGTGGATCATCCTCCAATATGCAAAAAAGTATGTGCATTAGATTAGGATGATAATGTGATAAGAGCACAAAAGGTGGATCTCACACATAATGAGATATGTGATGACAACTATCACACCAAAAGTGGAATTTCTGCTACACCATGTGCTTAATAGATCTGCACACTCCTAGGTGTCTCAATCACAAACTACTATGCAATGCATTATCCTAAGTAAGATTAAGTAAAGTGTAATTAGGAATAATTAATTACACCAACATTATTTATTTTTATAATTTATTACATCAAAGTCGGCTCAAAATGACTGTTGAAACCCAAACATAAATTTTGAACGAAAATTATTTTCTGCCATTTCAGGTGACCCAACTTCTGAAGACCATAAGTCATCGCTAGTTGACCCGATTGACTATTATGACCCCATTCTAGAAATGCTAGGAAGTGCTTTGCAGGCCTAACTCACACAAGTGCATGTCACCCAAATTTTTGAACCTCATCCAGGGCCTCTAAAGCCTTCAAAATTGAGTTCAAAGTTTATGTACCCTGCTGCCAATACTGAAAATCTTCAATATCCTCAAAACTAGACCTGATCTAGCCATGAAACTTTACTGGTAGGTTGATACAACTAAGATGAACCTCTACACGTGAAATCAAAACATTCTTAGATCTTATGACCAACTTACTAAAAATAGAAAGTTTCCATAAATAGCAGACCTACACAAGATAACCCTTATTGAATTCAAAAATAGAGATATTTTTGGGTGATGCAAGATTGCTCTTACACCCTGGATGCTTCTGCATCAAGGGAATTAGGATATCCATTTTAGGATGGAGACACCTATCAAGCTATGAAGTGCTAACAGACAAATGGCCTTTGACACTGGCATTACCATGGATGGGATAAGAAAGATCACAGAGGCTAAGAACAAAGTCATTTGGAGAGCAATCTTGCGGATTCTAGGTGACCAATTTGTCAAATGCAAGGAAAGATATTGTGCAAACCCTAATATTCCTGTAATGCTTATTGCAGTAGCCATGCATATCTTCAATAATCGAACCCAAGTGGAAAAACTTCATCGCCATATTTTTAGTAAGGACATTCTGTTAGATCTGGACAAAGTTATGGTCAATATCAAAAATGACTTAATGATATCTAGGCCTGGCAATTATGATATGTTGATTGATGCAGGAGCATCCTGGGTGGAAGAGCAATCTTGCATCACCCAAAAAAAAAAAAAATTCTATTTTCTTTTCAATAAGGGCTATCTTGTGCAGAGCTGCTATTTCTAGGAAGTTACTATTTTTAGTAATTTTTTGTTCATGCTTAGAATGGTCTGATTTCTTCCCTAGAGGTTCATTTTGGTTATATCAGTCTGCCAGTAAAGTTTCATTGCCAAATCAAGTGTAGATTGGAAGATATTGAAGATTTTTGGTATTGGTAGCAAGGTACAGAAACTTTAAACTCAGTTTTGAAGGCTTTAGAGGCCCCAGATGAGGTTGAAAATTTGAGTGACTGGTGCTTGCGCGAGTAAAGCATGTAGAGCGCTCTGTGGTGTTTTCAAAATGGGGTTATAATAGTCAATCGGGTCACCTGAATTGGCAGAAAATGATTTTCCTTCAAAAAATTTGTTCGGGTTTCAAAAGTTGTTTTGAGCCGACTATGATGTAATAAAACGTAAAATAAAATAATTCTAAGTTTGGTCGGCCTTATTGGCTAAAATTTTGGAACCTTCCCAAACAGTGGAAAATTGCCTATAAAAGGAAGGTTGTATTATTGTCTTTGGTAGTTCTAGGTAGTTCTGGGTAGTAGATCTAGGTAATAATTCAAGGCTTTGTCCTATAGAATATTGTAAGGAAATGCCCATGTGGCTTTGCATATTGTAATTCTAAAAGTTTGTAATTGCACATTTGTGGAGATAATAAGAAGCCCATTTTCTATTCTCGCAAATTATTATTATTTCTCTATTTCTGTTATGTGATTGTGGTATTAAGGGGAGCACCTTTCATCAAGTGGTATCAGAGCGGGAGTTCCTGAGCATGTAAATAGATCATCGACTGTGAGGCAGTTTGCACCAGGACCGTGGTTAGGGTTTCAGCGTGCATCACGAAAATGCCTCCATGAAGAGAACGTGGCAAAAGAGCTAGTGTTGTGACACCTGAGGTTAGAGAGCTCCAGAGACAAATGCAAGCATTGCAAGAGCAGATTCATAGAGGAATGAATCTTAATGTAAGAGAAGAAAGTGATGATGAAGTAGAAGAAAATTTTGATCAAGAAGGAGAAGGCGAACTTTCGAACCCAGAAGAAGAAAGGCTTTTTTAAGCCCTTTCCAAGATCAGGAAGAGACCTAAGATCAAGGTTCCTACATTTTCAGGGAATCTTAACCTAAAAGAATTGATCGACTAGATCAATGAATGTGAAGAATATTTTGAGTATGAGGATGTTGAGGATCCTGATAGGGTCAAATTTGCGAAAGCAAGACTGAAAGGTCATGCAAAGATCTGGTGGCAAGAGGTTCAGTTGGAGAGAAATAAAAGAGGGAAAGATAAAATCACAAGATGGGATCGAATGGTGGACAAATTGAAGGGACAATTCATTCTCATTGATTATGAGCTTGATCTACTAAAGAAAATGCAAAGTTTGAAGCAAGCGGGAAGATCTTTTCAGGAGTATATAGAGGAGTTCTATCAAATCCTCATTAGAATAGGCCATGCAGAAGTTGATAAGGAGAAATTTGCTCGTTATCTTAATGGGTTAAGGCTAAGCATTCAAGAAGAGTTGAGTCTGGTTCGAATGAACAGTATTGAAGAGGCATATCAGTTTGCCCTAAAAGTAGAAGAAAAGCTTAATAAGAAATTTGAGAGCAAACAAAGTGGAAGAGGTCATGGTGGAAGATCTAGTGGATGGTCATATGGAGGCTGAAATGAAGATCCGAAAAAGAAGGATAAAGCTAGTAGCAGTCAGAACCAAAGGGGAAACAATTCCAATCATTTCTAGGATCAAAGTAATAGAGATCAGAGAGGAAGAGGAAGAGGACAAGGATCTGGGAGAGGAGGCTTTCGTGGAACATGTTTTCACTATGGAGAAGAAGGTCATAGGGCATTTGAATTCCCTCAGTGTCAAGGAAGGATAGATAAGAGAAATGAAGGCTAGGCCAGAGTTGCACATGTAGATGAAGATGTCAGATCCTCACATTTTGAAGATGTTGAAAGAGGGGAAACACTGATTAATAGAAGAGTTCTGTTGAGTAGTGAAAATGAACCTGAATAAAGGATGAGCCTATTTCGCACCAGGTGCAAGTGTGAGGGTAAGTGTTGTGATGTAATTATTGAAAGTGGTAGCACTAATAATCTAGTGTCAGAAGAGATGGTGATAAAATTGAAGCTCAAGAGATAGAAACACCCACATCCATATCGGATTGCTTGGGTACAGGATGACCACAAGGTCATGGTCAGTGAATAGTGTATAGTGAAGTTCAAGATTGGTGGGTACCAAGATGAGGTACTATGTGATATCATCCCTATGGATGCATGTCATATGTTATTGGGTAGACCTTGGCAGTTTGATAGATGTGCTACATATGATGGTCATGTGAATACCTATTCCCTGACAAAGGATGGAGTGTGTGTGTGTGAATTTTGTACCTGCTCTGTATACACAACACTTCAGTAAATCATTAGGGGTTAGCTATAATTGAAAATGAGAAAAATTGAAATCTAATCTAACCAAGCAATTTACTGCCTTCTAATAGATGCGAGTATGATGCTCTTAGATTGAAATCGAGATCAGTGACTTGACTACACCTAGACGGAGGATTTGAATGCAATTTGATCTATATTTTTGGATTTTCTCTGCAATAAGAATGAAAAAATGATATGCAATCTAACAATGATATGAAAGCTATGAAATTCTATGCTATGATATGAAAACTATGAAATTGAAATTGATCTCACAAAGCTTCGAATTCGCAAGTTGATTCTCAATCTCCAATTCTCCAGCATGATTGTGCAAAAATATGAGATTCTTTGTGAAGAGCTGAGCTTTGATTTTATAGAAATCCAGGGCTTTGGAGGTGAATGAAAGAAAGCCATAAATCACTCAAATAACTCAGGTTGATTTTTGAGTTATCTGAAATAAAGAGATAATTAACTAACAAAAACATGCAAAAACAAAGCTTCAACTCAAATTAGAAGTTTAGATCAACTTTAAAACTCAAAAAGATGTTGAGTTTCCAAAAGCCAACAACTTGCATTGATTTTCCAATCTGGAGTTTAACTGCTCTTTGATATGCACATGGATAATTATGAATTAATAAATAAATAAAGTGATTTATTCTCAACTTAACTGATTTTTGAAATTAAATAATTAATTTATGGGTCAATTAATCATTAAATCAAACTTTTATTCAACAATAATATTATTAAATATGACATGTGCTATTAATCAATTAAATAAGAATTTAATTAATAATATGAATTTTGATTTATTGTCAAATTTAAATAATACTATCTAGGAATAAATATAATTAAATTCAATTAAATAATTAAGTGGCAGAATTAAATTTAATTAATTAAATATGAAAATACTTAATTAAACAAACTTTAGGATAAATTGGATTTATCGCCAAATAATCATTAAATTAAAAATAATTAAGATAATTAGGAATATTCAAGGAATATTCCCCGATGCAGATTTTAAGATAATCAATTAGGATTCGATGATGTTCAAATGTGCCTTAAGTTAGGACTTTGATGTCGATTTCATTCGATTTTGTTGATGTAGGAGATTAATGAACCTATAGCCCATTTTTGGGGTATTACAGAGTGCGGCATAAGCTAAAGCCATTGAAGGAAACAAAAGAAAAGGCATGTGGTAGTGCAAGAATAACTTTTGTTGATGGAAGAAAGTTCCTAGATGGTATGAGGCATGAACATATGTGTTTTTCTTTAATTCCAAAAGTTGGTAAAGAAGAAGTAGAAGATGTACCTATAAAAGTTACAAGTTTGTTGAATGAGTTTTAGGACATTATGTCTGATAATGTGTCTGATGGATTACCACCAGTGAGGAAGATTAGTCATCAGATGGATTTGATCCTAGGAGCTAGTTTGCCTAATAAGGCAGCACATAGAATGACACCTGTAGAAAGTGAAGTGTTGAACAGGCAAGTGAATGAATTATTGCAGAAAGGGTTGATTCGGGAGAGTCTGAGTCCTTGTGTTGTACTTACTATACTAGCACCAAAGAAAAATGGTGAATGGAGGATGTGTATAGATTCCAGAGCTATAAACAAGATCACAATCAAGTATAGGTTTCCATTTCCATGGATGGATGATATTATGGACTGTTTGAGTGGAGCTGTGTATTTCTCCAAGATAGATCTAAAGAGTGGATATTATCAGATTCAGATTAGAGAAGGAGATGAGTGGAAGACTACCTTCAAGACAAGAGAAGGACTGTATGAATGGTTAGTCATGCCTTTTGGGCTAACCAATGCATCGAGCACTTTCATGCGGCTCATGAATGAGGTTCTGAAGGAGTTTCTGGGTAAGTTTGTGATTGTTTACCTAGATGATATTTTGATCTTTAGTAAGACATTGGGGGATCATATGATGCATATTCGTATGGTATTTGAGAAGTTGAGAGAAGAGAAATTGTTGATTAATTTGAAGAAGTGTAGTTTTGTGAAAAAGGAGTTAGTGTATTTGGGATTTGTAGTTTCGGCAGGAGGTCTAAAAATGGACCCAGAGAAGGTACAGGCTATCCTTGAATGGCCTACTCCAAGGAGTGCTACTAAGGTAAGATATTTTCATGGTCTAGCTAGTTTTTACAGAAATTTTATCAAAAATTTTAGCAGTATTTGTGGACCCTTGACTGAAACAATGAGAGGGGATAGAAAAGAGTTTAACTGGACTAATGGGGCAGAAAAGAGTTTTCAATTGTTGAAACAAAAAGTTACAGAACAGCCTATTCTAGCACTTTCGGATTTTAGTAAAGTGTTTCAAGTAGATTGTGATACTAGTGGTACTACAATAGGAGTTGTTATGAGCCAAGAAGGTAAACCTATTGCTTATTTCAGTGAGAAGTTAAATGATGCCAAGAGAAAGTATTATGTTTATGATCAAGAATTTTATGCTATAGTTTAGGCATTAAAGAAGTGGAGACATTATCTGCTTCCTAAGGAGTTTGTTTTGTATACCGATCATCAAGCTTTGCAATATTTGAATAGTCAAGGAAAGTTGAATCAGAGGCATTTGAAATGGGTTAAATTTTTGTAGAGTTATACATTTGTTTTGAAACATAGGAGTGGGAAGTCTAACAAGGTTGCAGATGTGCTTAGTAGAAGGCAATTGTTGTTGACAGACATGTAGATTGAGGTGGTTGGGTTCAATGAACTCAAGAATTTGTATCTAGAGGATCCTGATTTTGGTGAAGCTTGGAAAGCTTGTACAGAACCTGTTACTCTAGACAGGACGAAATGGTTGGATTTCCTCATCCAGGATGATATGTTATTCAGAGGGAGTCAGTTGTGCATTCCACAAAGTTCTATGAGGGAGAATCTCATCAAGGAGAAGCATAGTGGAGGATTGGCTGGACATTTTGGTGGTGATAAAACCCTTGCTTTGGTTAGTGAGAATTATTATTGGCCACAGTTGCAGCAAGATGTGAAAAAGTTTGTACAGAGTTGCAGAGTATGTTAGATGACGAAAGGAGTGAAGTAGAATATAGGGTTATATCAGCCATTACCTATACTAGATAATCCTTGGGAGGATATCAGTATGGACTTTGTTCTTGGTTTACCAATGACTCAGCGGGGACATGATTCAATCTTTGTGGTAGTTGATAGATTTTCAAAGATGGCACATTTCATTCCCTACAAGAAGACTAGTGATGCTATTCATATAGCAGAATTATTTTTCAGAGAAGTGGTGAGACTACATGGTCTACCAAAGAGCATAGTTTTAGATCACGATGCTAAGTTTGTTGGATATTTCTAGCGCACATTGTAGAAGAAGTTGAAGACAAATTTGAAGTTTACTTCATCACATCATCCACAGACTGATGGACAGACAGAGGTGGTCAATAGGAGTTTGGAAAATTTGTTGAGATGTTTGGTTGGAGATAAGCCAACAGGATGGGATATGATTTTACCATAGGTAGAATTTGCATACAATAATTCTATCAACAGGAGCACTGGTAAATCACCATTCCATATTGTATATGGGAACAGTCCCAGAAATGCATCAGAGTTGAAGAAGATAGCTAAGGGAGAGATAAGTAGTGCTGAAGCTGAGGATTTCACAGAACACTTGAAGAACATCCATGAGGAGGTGAGGAAGCACATTACCAAGATGAATGAGCAGTATAAGGCTAAGGTAGATGAGAAAAGGAGGTATAAGGAATTTCAGGTTGGAGATGAAGTCATGGTTCATTTGCGGAAGGAAAGATTTCTAGTTGGTACATATAACAAGTTGAAAATGAAGAAATTTGGACCATGTAAGATACTGAAGAAGCATGATTCAGGAAATACATATGAGGTAGAATTGCCTGCTGAGCTGAATATTTCACCAGTGTTTAACATTTTAGATTTGACAGAGTATCATGAAGGAGGTGTTGAAGATGAGATCATAGCAGCATAGTGGAGTATTCCAGTAACTAGTTCAGATACTAAGGAGATGGAGGACATACTGGATAGTCGTGTTGGTAGAAGCACAAGGAATAGAACATATGAAGAATATTTGGTCAAGTGGAAAGGATGACCTGTTGAGGATTCATCATGGTTGTCAAGGGAGGAGGTTAGCCATCTCGGTTTTCCTCTTCAGACCTGAGTTGTGACAGGGTCACTTCTCAAATTACCCTGGGTGTCTAATGCAGGAGCATCCTGGGTGGAAGAGCAATCTTGCATCACTAAAAAAAAAAAATATTTTTATTTTCTTTTCAATAAGGGCTATCTTGTGCAGAGCTGCTATTTCTAGTAAAATTTTATTCAATCAAATAGTAGAACTGTGCTTTATCTGAAGCCAAGCTTATGGATTCAATTTAAAAAATAGATTCTCCAAATTCTTTAAAATAAACTGAATCGACAACAACAATAGAATACTCAAAACATCAATATCAACCCCAGTCTAACATCCTATAAGAAAGTCACCTGTATTTCTCTCTTCTATCATTACCATCCAAGCAAAAATTGAAAAGGATTTTGGCCATGGAATTGCAAAGACACAATGTATTTGGGAATGAATTTTCCTCTCAAAGTCACAGTAGGGTTTATAGCATTGATGAACAAGATTATGTTTCTTCAACTTATGAACCCTCTCACCGTGTCAAAAATCATGACATTGAAGATCCCATGGCTTCAAAAATGGATCCTGTCAAAGTGAACATGTATCTAGAATCTCCAATCTATAAAAAGGTATCATAATCAGTTTTTTCATGTATGTTGTTACACAAAGTTTTTGAAATACACATGTAAATGATTATTTCAGTCAAGATCATATTCTATCATCAGAATACAAATCATATAATCTTTTGGGATCATAATCTTTCACTAGAATACAAATGATATTTATTATGTGTTATGGATGAATGCTTCTTGGATGTTATCTAATGAAGTTGAGATGCAATCTATGCAAACTACAGCAGAGCTTCTGTCAACTTTTATTTTAGTGTTAGCTGGGTGTGGGGGAATAATGGTGGATGAAAGGGACAAGGTGTTAACTCATATTGTATTTGCTGCTATTTTTGGACTCACAGTTATGGCAATGCTATATGTCGTGGGACATATTTCTGGTGCTCATATGAATCCTACTGTTAGTCTTTCTTTCTCAACTGTTGGAAACCTTCCTTTCAAGCAGGTAACTAAAATCATTGGGACTTTTAGTACACTTGTCCATTTGAGTTTAGCTTATTTTCAAATGAAAATCATGAACACCCAAATTTTAGTTGGTTAAACTGATCTTTAAGTTTACGAGTAGTAGCTATAGTCTGCCTTGTTACAATATGCAAATGATTCTAGTACCATTACATTGCAACCCATAGAATAACTTCTCATATGATTATGGCTATCTTATTACTATGATCTAGTGATCCTAGCATGATCACAGTATAGCCCCTTCAATAAATTTGCAGGAATGTATAATTGCTATACCACAACATAGTTGTTGGAAGGTCTCCAGTGTTTTTCTTTTGGATTTCTGACATGGTTAACAGTTTTTTTTGAGATCTTTTGAGATCTTTAACTAGGATGGTAGCGATTTCCTTAAAAAGATGGATATTTTAGAAGAAATAGCTAATTAAACTTCCTTTTAGTGACATCAGAGTGGAGTCACAAGTTTGAATTGTTCTACTAATGAGGATGAAGATCATTGTCCGAATGTGTCCAATATCTCTCCTCAAGATTTGTGATGTTATTTAACAGCCTTATGTAAGATCTTTCACTAGAATGGTACACTTTTTAGAAGAAACAACCGGTTCAACTATCTTCACTAGCCACGTGTTTGCTAGAGCCAGTCGTGAGATTCCTTGTTATAGTGAGAGAGTACTCTAGTTACCATTAAAGCATAAGCCTCATCATAGCCTTACATGTATCATGATTTCCCCCCTAGATATTGTTTATATTCTCATTTAAAATATAGATATGTTTATGATGCTATGGAATACTGTACTAATGGATCATATGTCTTGTGATATTTCAGCTACCCATTTATGTAGTAGCTCAGATAGCTGGTGCTACACTAGCTGCAGCTACATTAAAAGAAACAATAAAAAATGTATCCATTGATGTTGCTGTAAATGCTGCCAAAGGAAAAGATATTGAAGCACTTCTTTTTGAATTCATGCTTACCTTCATACTCATGTTTGTTTTGTCTACAATGGTTACATATCCTAAAGCAGTAAGTGACACAATATTTCCAACTGTAGTATCAACTCTACTACTTAATACTTATCACAACTTTTCATGAATCAATATTGTAATGATTCATTTATGCAACTTGGTCATATGATAGGGGTTGCTATGGGTGGAACAGTGGGGTTTTG
Organism: Chamaecyparis obtusa; assembly: GCA_027943335.1. Classification (NCBI taxonomy): domain Eukaryota; kingdom Viridiplantae; phylum Streptophyta; class Pinopsida; order Cupressales; family Cupressaceae; genus Chamaecyparis; species Chamaecyparis obtusa. The sequence goes on along the minus strand of BSBK01003711.1, from coordinate 1,605,789 downwards.
TTCTTTATTTGGAGGGTATGTGCCAAAACCTTTAGATTTCAAAGAATTCATCTGAAATTAATTATGTTTTATCCTCTTTCATTTCCAATATTTTGGGTTTATATTCTAAACCTCATGACTACATGAACTGAAAAGATCCAGAGTGGTCTAGAAGCTAGATCCAAGATCTATGATAAAATATAATGCTTCATTATTTTTCTTTTGGTTTTCTCCTATGATTTGAAATCTAAATACAATTAATGAAGGGAAACTGTTACACATGCAAGCCAATTTCAGGAGCCTCCATGAACCCAGCAAGATCTTTGGGACCTGCACTGATAGCTGGCAATTATAAGGATCTTTGGGTGTACATTGTTGGACCTATTGTTGGTGCCTTTTGCGGAGCTTGGGCTTATAGGGGTATTAGGATGAACAATTAAAAATGTTTCCAACCTTAAAAAGATCCATTATGGAGCTAATTGTTCCTTATCTATATAGGCTCATTTTACTATTACCAGGAAGTTTTAGTGTTGGGCTAATCTATCCTTATCCATGGAGCCTCATTTTATATTTGTAGCTTGGGCTGGTTCCTAACCGCAGCCTCTATGAATTAATGTTCTTTACAAATGAATTATTGTTGATTTTAACACGCTATATCCTTTTTCTTACAAAAATTACAAATATGGTTAGAAAATATAGCTTCACTTTGCATGCCAATCAATGCATTTTTCTGGAAAGTGAAGGGTTGAGAAATGGTTTAAAAAAACTTTTTTTATAGTGAATTTTGGTTTTTTTTCTTTAAAAAAAAATAATAATAATCTAAGTGACTAATTATTAGTTCTAAGTACAAATTGTACCATTAAAATTCTATGGTAGAACGTCTTAAAATGTAAGTTAACTATTCTTTGGATAATTTTTCTGTTATTTAGAACTAAAATTTGTAATGAAATTTATGTATATAATAAATTTGAAATATGTATAAAAGAGATTTAGATTATATATGTTTTTCCTTTACAAGAAATAGAAAGGATAAATTTAATATAGATTAATTTTAAAAATATAATTAATTAGATACAAATTCGCTTAGATTGATTGATTATAGTTGGAGTTGATAGTGTAATAAATGAATTTTCTATTTTAATAAATGTAAATGTAATAATTATGGTATTTGTTCTATAATAAAGAATAAATCTCAATAGAGAAGATTCTACAATCAATCTACCACATGCTAAAAAATAATGACCCTCTATCAAGGAAGCACGTCAAACCTTGTATTCAGTTTATATTCAGTCAAGAGACAAGTTCAACTCATTCTCTAGGATTGTGTTCATCCCAATCTACACAACCACATAAATTCCCTAAGATGGATATGAAGTCATATTTAGGTGGGTAATGACTTTAGGGAGGTAGGTGCAGAAGTTAATGTGATAAATATGTAGATAAGGTGAATGTATAAGAATATATGTACATGGGGATAAGTTGGGAGCTAAGTGTTTGTGAATGTGCATTTATATAGAGAAGTAAATTAATAGTAGAATAGACTTAAGTTCACACATAATTGCACCTTTACATGTGCATTGATCTTTACTTTCTCAAAATGAGCACAAAAGTAAATAAATAATGCATTTGGCATGTAAATTTCACCATTACATTTTTACCTCACTTTGAGGTGAATGTGAATCCTAAAGTGATCATGCTCTCAAAGTATGTAGCACTAAAAAATATAGTTGCAAAGTAATTATTTAGACATCGAAGGATATGGAAGACGTTGAATATAAAGTAATGACCCTTATGATAATGTGATTGTGCACATATGTCCATCAATATGCACTCTCGATGAGAGCATACAAAATAAATGAAAAATATTCCACTAGTAGCTTTTTGTATGACAAGTGAAAGTCAAAATCTTCACTAGAATCTTGATAATTTTCTAAGCAATAAGATGAATAAAGGATGAAAATGTTGAGAAAATCCACTCATTCAAAAAGTAAGCATTATGTGCTTGGCATAGTTTCTATGAAATGAAAATATGCGTGAAGTGCAAGTAATGCACTATAATGTTGATTCATCTAGTGTCAATGGAAAGTCTCCCCAACACCAACCACTAATAAAAAAACAATACAAAAATATTAGCGATAATATACAACCTCTTCCAATCAGTTGCATCCATTAGATGCAAGGATCAGAGGTGAAAAAATATATACATGGATGTAATTTATATGTTATCATATCAATGCTGTAAAGAAATGGTATTAATGATTACATCATGTGATAACCATATTTTTAACAACTAGCTCGAGATAAAACATAATAAATAAATGTTGGATGCATATAATATAAGGAAGGAAAGTTGGCCCTAGCATGGCTAAGTAAGAATGGGCATGGAACCCTCAATAGGTAGGAACACCCATGAAAGTACATAAGGAACTATGATGTGAAGCTAGAACAATGACATGAAGCTAGAGTAAAATCATGTAGTTAGAGCTATGAGTGACATCTTCAAGTTAATCAAATAGTGAATATATTGTGTAAAGTTGTTAGGAACCTCATATAAATAATAATAAAAATCTATAGGGGCGACCCATTTAGAGCACTAGTCAAAACACTTTGTTGGTGAGGCTACCACCAGGGTTTAAATCCCCGCTGGACCATTGTGCTCGCATGCTTGTGCCTACGTTAGGTTGTACTTGTAGATTTAAATTACTAGAGTGTTCAACAATCTTAATATGGCTTCCTATTACTGATCAAAACACACACACACACACACACATTCAGGATAGATTGATCCTAGCACGGTAGTGCATCACCATAGAACTGACTTCACTCTATATCTCAATACAAGATCTAAATAAATTCAATATTATTCACATAACATATATGCACCTTTTTCCTACACTATATAGTACTCAACTAAATATTACTCACATTTGCCTACATATGTGAAATAAATACTCTATTTTAATTAACTAGTGGAATCACTTACAAATCATATGCACTAACAAATTTATTTATTACCACCACCATTATCTGATATTGTCTAAGACACAAAAATACTATATCCTTAGGTACATTTTATGCCTTCCACCTTAGCATGTTTCATTCTAAAATACAAGAAGAGATAAAAAAATGTTCAACTACATACCATGTGATAAAATATGAGCTTCTTGATAAATCAGCTCCTTTGCTTTACATAAGAAAATAAGTTCAGTCTAGTTTGACGACCAAATTGAGGTTTATTTATGAATATTATTCATTTTCTTCTTTCTTTCCTTGATAACGATCATTTGCAAAAACTTGGATTTATAAAAACTTTATTAATATTTCATTTTTATGTACAAAATATACTCATTTACAATAATCTAATGATGCTCAAATGACTCATATGAATCAACCAGCATAATATTATCTATTTTCAATGAGTGATCAAAAATTTCCAATACGCATAGAGATGAAGAAAATAATAGTTTGGAAAAATCAAATAGAGCTAATGAAAGTCTCTTTTGATACTTGTTTTGATTAAGTAAAAATAGGTTTTACAAGGACCTGAAACCTATAACAAAGAGTTAAAAGTATAGAAATAAAGTTTTACAGAAACTGTGTTGTAGCACCAAGGAACAGAAGCCACAACACAAAAGTAAACAACCATAACAACAGGAGGAAAACAAAAAAAGCCCATGCAAGGACAACAAAAAGACAAGACAACAAAGAAAAAGATAGCTACATGCACTTCATAAGGTCTTCAACTTGGATCATTATAAGCTGCATTTGTCAAGAAGATTTCTTGAGGTCCTCCAGGTCCTTGTCCTCTTTGTCATCTTTGATACCAAATTTTCTTGTGCTAGCCCATGTATGCTTTCCTAGCCCTGTAGTGTCTTTCAACTCCTTAACCTCTTTATTACCCTTCTCTTGTACCCTCTTTTTAACCAAGATCTTGGCGTGTTCAGTGTAGGCTCTGAGACTAACAAGGCATTGCTCACCAATTTTCTCACGGAGTCTTCTAAGTTATCCACTCTGTTATTCAGCTTATGGAGCCCGCCCTCAAAGTTCCCAACCATATCTCTATCCTCCTCCTCTTTGAGTCTTTTTTCCATCTCCCAGACCTTGTCAACCATTTCAGTACAAGCCTCCACACTACCCACCACGTCTTTCATTTCATCAAGGCACACAACAATTGGTTTGTCACCTAGACTAGTCTTCTTATTGATGTTCACCTCGCATCCCATCACCCATATTTCCTTTTTAATATTGCCTATATCATCCATCATTTTACCAAGTGTGCAAGTAAAATCCACCAAGCAACTCTTGTCTTTAGGAAAATCTTTTTGCCCATGATTTTCATTTTTAGTATTCTCAGTCTCCTTGGTTCCTATAATGTCTTTGTCGATACTATCCCAATCTCATCCATAACTTGGTAGGCATTTTGCATATTATCCTTCTCCTTCTCTAGAGGAATTTGTCCTTCACCAAGATTACCAATGTCAACCTGCAACCTACCATCTTCATCTATCTCCTCCCCAATATTTTCCCCACAACTCTTCTCCTTCTCCTGATTCTCTTCATCCTCCGAGTAAAGAATAATTCTCCTCTTACTGGTACTTATCAATTGCCCTTTTTTTCTTTTTCTTGGTACTGGTTGTCTCACCTCTTTTCCTCTTGTTCCCCTATTTCCATTTTTCCTCTTCATAACCCTCATCTTTAGTGCCCATATTAGTATCAGACTATTGAACATAAGCCCTTTTAACATTTTTCTTAGAAGAAAATCCTTTAAACTTAGCCTTTTCGAAGGAAAAGGCCCTAGTGGGCTCCTCCTCATTATCCTCTATTTCCTCCACATACATATCCTCATCATCGCCCTTTGTTTCTTCATCATCCCTGGTGTAACCCTTCAAGAAGGGTTTTTCCACTTTTTTTTGTTTTGATAAGGTCATACACCAGAACCATAAGGCCCTGATGAGAGGCATGGTCCCCTTTCTGATCCTTTTGAAGACTAATAATGGTGGAATCCAATAAACTCAACAAATAAAGAGGAAGACTAATCTTCACATTATGTCTAAAGTGATTTAGCAACATAAAATGATTCCCATAAGCTCTAGTAAATCTACCATCGAGCATGATATAGTTGATAACAACATATAAAACATACCTCCATGACCGAGAAATGCACTTATGGTTCTGGTAGGAGGTACCCTCCTTCACTAGTCTCACGTTTTCCAGCTTTGTAACAGGGAACTTCTTGGGAGCTTTGTTAGAGATACTTCTATCTCTATAAAAATTTAACCCTTCCATGCTCATACCAGTAGCTTCCATAATGATGTCCTCCGTAACCTCCATTAACTAATTCCCCACAACAACCATGCCATTCTTCTAAGTTTTGAATAAATTCTTCAACATAGTAGGGTTTTTGCCATGTAATCTCTCTGCAAAGCTCGCCATCCCACCTTTCTTCAAAATATCCCACACCTCCTTATTCTATTTCCAGTCCTCACAGTTCATCGGTCAAATCTCTTCTTCCTACCACGCATGTTATCTCTCTAATAGCCCTTTACAGTATCAGTGTAAAAACTCTGAATACCGTTGTAAATAAAACTGGCTTCACTAAACTTAGCAAATATTACCCAGAATCTGTGCCAAATTAGAAGCATAGTCGCCAAGTTGTATTTCCCACAAAAAAAGAAATGATGAAACCTCACCTTGTAATCAATAATCATCATTAAATAGACCATTTAACACACTTTTTGCCTACTCCATAAACAGTCACTATTTATTAATAATTTCACCTCAAAAGGCAGATCACTCCCATCATCTTCTCCAACTTGCAAGTCACATTAGCAGCCCAAGCAAGGGTATTAATTTCTCTAAAGTTATGTGTGATGACACATTCTTTAGATGACCTGATTAGGATTTGAGTCTTTTGCATAACATTATGAATAGTCCATAAGGGGATAGAGTCCTTATTTAAACATTTAATAATGTTTAAAGAATCACCTTCAATCCAAAGTTTCCTACAACCCTTCTCCTTAGCCAAAATTAAGCCATGGAAGGCCGCATTAGCCTCTGCTACATGATTAGTTTGGAAACCTATAGAAATGCCTCTTAGACCTTTGCAAACACCATACTCATCTCTTATCACCATGCCACAACCAGCCCCCCCCGGGTTCCATTTTGAAGCACCATCACAGTTAACCTTCATCCACCCATTAGGAGGGAAATCCCATCTAGATTTGTTTCTTAAATAATCTTTCTTGCTTTGATTCAAATTTCCTTTAATCTTTCACATGTCAAAGAAAATAGTGTCCTCCATATTAGAAGGTTCAAACATGTTCCCCTTAAGATAAAGATTGTCAAGCATAGCTCTTTTGATCTTATAGAAGATCGCCTTCTCATTTGAAACCTTATTTCTGAAGATTCTATCATTTCTTTCTTTCCAAACCCCCCAACAAATATAGGGTAAAATGAAATTCCAGAGATTAATTATAGTTTCATTCATTGAAGGAGGAGTCCAAGAAATGAACAAGTTCTATAAATCCTCTGGGAAGATCCAGTACACATTTAGAAGTTTTAAGCATTTTTCCCAAATCTCGAAGACATAAGTGCAATAGATGGTTATATGATTAACAGTTTTCTCATCCTGATTGCATAAGTAACAAATGTTAGCCATAGTCACTCCTCTTCTTCTCAAGTTATCATAAGTAAGGATCTTATTTTAGAGCATAATCCAAAAGAAAAGATTGATTTTCAGGGTTAGGCCTTTAATCCGATCTTTAGCCCAAGAAGGCTCAGTTTGATTCTAAAAATCTTGACGATACATATAAGAGATAGAGAATTTACCATTAATGTTATACTTCCAAATAAGGTTGTCCTCTTCCTCAATCAAGGTCAAAGAATTCAAGATTTTATTAAGCTTCCCAAGAGATTGATGAATAACTGATAGGTCAACCCAGTGGTCACTATCCCAATAATCAACAACTTTGATACCAAATCTCCTTTTGCACTGGTCCTCAAAAACCTTCCATTCAGGGATTTCCTTCAAGGGGTATCCATCAACCAAACCTCATCCCAAAACTGTGTAGTCCTTCCAATCCCCACTTTCCATTTAACTCCTTTTCTGATGATCTCCTTATTTCTTATGGCATTCCTCCATATAAAGGATCCCCCAGGGATGGTGTCATTACTAAGAAAGCTTTGAAGAGTAGGATTCTCCTTATTGTATTTATTCCCCCATATGGAAGTCCATTCCCGATCATTAAGGCTTCTTATTCTACGCAACCTTAAACCCTCGTTGTCCATAGGCTTGCACACTTTCTCCCAAGCAATAAGAGCTATCCTTTTCTTTTTTTCCATCCCAGTCCATAGAAAAGTTTTTGGATTTTCTCAATGGCCTCCCCATACTTTCTAGGAATTTTGTAAATACTAAGGGCGTAAAGAGGAAGACTTTGAAGGGTAGATCTAAGAATCTGAATCTTACCCACCTGACTCAACAAAGTACCCTTCCATCCTGTCAGCTTGCTATGAAATCTATCCACCAACGAACTCCAAAAAGAATCAGGAGGCTCCAGACAAAGAGGAAGACCCAGGTAAGTACCAGTGATAGACTCCATCTCACACCCCAGAATCTTCTTGATTCTAATTTATCTTTTTTCAGGAACATTGAAGAAGAAAACTGAGCTTTCCCCCCAGTTAAGGAGTTGTCCTAAAGCTGACCCATAACTGTCCAAAGTCTTCTCAATATTAATAGCAGTTTTGACTGAAGCTTCCCCCATAACAACATAATCATCCACAAACTGCTGGTGAGAACAAACCTGAATAGCCGAGGAAGGATTCAGACCCTTAAAATCCCCAGTTGATAAAATAATTTTTTGAAGATTATTCTCATTATAATATTTTTATCTATTGAATAAAACTTCATACTATTTTATACAACTATTTTCTAAATTCATTTATATATGTATTTTTTATAGATATTCTTCTTACACATATAAATCAGACTAAATGAAAACTATTGTTATATATACTTATTTCTTCTACAAATGCTTTGTTCATTAGAAAATTAAAATAATAATAATTATTTTCTCATAAACCAACTTCTTTTTATACAAGTTTGAAAAAACATAAATATTTTCACTTACAATATATTAATTTTCCTTAAAAGAAATTCATTAATATGAAAGGTTTGTTTGGTAGTTTGTGGTTTATTAAATTTTTTTTTTCCTTTTATTAAAGTAGAAAATGTTATATTCATAAGACATATCCCAATAAAGTCCATGTATATGAAACAAATAAGTACTCATAAGTAGACAATGAATAACAAAT